>OZ025262.1:33183981-33296361 GCA_964019135.1 Arenicola marina
TCACAAGCACGATATTATGGTAATCAAAGAGCACATAAATTGTTGCCATTTTGCAAGTAGCTAAACAATTCCACAGTACATTGCATCGGCACAGTGGACCCAAGAAGATAAAAAGCAACAACCAAGACTCCCGCGTTGATGTATAGGACATATAGAATATTATTGAGCATCTGATTTAAAAGTTTTCCACTTCTTTTCAAAGATTGTTTTATCATATTTTGCCGAAATTGCCTAAAATGATATAGCTTTCCATCTGATAATATGTGTTCATCATGATCACCAAAGCCGATATAGATCCTTTCAAGCACCTACATGTATATAGGCTATATGTAGGTTTTCGCTATCAACAAACTATGTGTTATTAAAGAGTAAGATACATTCTGCTTAAAACCTATAAGTACAACATGAGAATTAAGTTCAACGTTTGTTTTTGTATTTAATGTTCTTCCAAGCTACCCCAGTACGTGATCCCAAACTGTTTCATTTCCTCGCATTGCCAAAAGACAAGTTATATATCTGATATATCATGTGGAATATATCTGGCTTGGAGCATAGCATTCTATATTTTCTCCAAGCTTGACATACATTTCTACAAAATGGCTTCGATATTTTCTGCGAAAATTCTGTAAAAGACACGTGTCTCCAACATAGACACTACTACGGTGGATACTTTAAGCTAGTCTCCACTTACGCTTTACTCATAAACAACAATACAATTACTAATTAATAATTCCGATTTTCTTCCACCAAACACACACATATCGGAGCTTTCCAAGTTTGATTTATATAAAAAGATTTGGTACTAAATGAGTACACGATACTGGAAACACTTCAATGGTTTAGCAAAAGTTGACATTTAATGGCAATTTATGCACTTGTTGCCATTCTAAATGACCTAATGGTAGCCCCATTATTTCTGCCTATGTTTTAAGTAGTGAACGTATTGTTGTATAACGCCGAGGCGCAGTCCGTCCACTACGCACATGAATACGCCGGCGTTTTACCCGCAAAACAACGTCGACGGATGTATGTGTAACATATCCTTGTATCCCTTGTCTTGGTGAGGAAATGAGAGACCCCTCGAAACAGCGGATATAGCGTTATATGTAACGCCACGTTGTATCCACTATCGTGGTATAGAGCGGATAAACAATAGAAATCAACAAAGTATATGCCGCTATTTTTAAAAAACTGATGTCGGGTTTCACTGAGCCCGGCCCTCATCAAGTCAGTCAGTCAATCTTGTGGGCTCATCTCTGTTGGTCATAATCAGTATTGTGCCATCAGCACACGGATGCCTTTTGTATAATATACTACACATAGGGCCGCCGTGTGCTGACTGACACAGTACTGATTGTGACCAACAGAGGTGAGGGCTCGTGATCGTGTATATCCAGCCCTCCCGCCCCCTCCCCCCCCCCCCCCTCCCCCCTCATCTTCTTCCCCCACACTCTTTTCAACATTATTTTTCAAACAAAACCTTTGTCACGTTTTTCAAAACTGTGTATCGTATATTTTAATTATTTTTCCAAATGGCTGCTGCTCCCCTCTGAAGACGGTGAGTTTACATAGAAAGTATGTCCTATTGAAGTCGTTTTGCAAAAGTCTGTCGCCGCAGTGAAATACTGCCGATGGATATGATGCTTTCTTGCCTAATGAATAGGCTTTCCGTGGAAAGCAAAATGTGAATTGTAAAGTATTAGACAATACTTACACATGTATATTGATGTAAAAATCATTCAAGTTGAAAAAAAACTAAGCAAATCGAAGAAAAGCAAGATGTTGGAGGGAAGCCGCCGGGAATGCTCTCGTGTCATGTGAAATATTGAAATTTGAACCGCTTTTCTGACCCCGTTAGTTGGTTGATGCAAATGGCCACATTGAAATTAAACGGATATTATTCCACATATTTTCAAATCACGATTTTACCAGAATTTTGAGAAACCGATAGGGCGTAGCTGCACTTCCCTTTAACAAAACCTATGCCTGACAAACAACGTCAAATCGTGCTCATGAATTCGCTGAGGCGATTAAATTTGGACAAACGAGGGGCTTGAGACGAGTTTTTGCCCCATCGGTCACTGCTCTTCTGGCAGCCAATCTGGCCGACGCCACAATGATTCCACTTTAAGTACCGACGAATATCCCCTACTTGGAACACTTAAGTCATAAAGGCGGAAATATAAATAAATACAAAAAAAGTATCCTTAATTTATGTCTCATTGGGTTATTGTCCCGTGCGGTACTGAGGTAGAAGGGGGAGGGGGGCTCTGAGGGGGACTTGTACTGTGGCGGTGGGCCAATGTCGTTGGCTGACACGGTAATTGGTCAGTCCGAGAAAGAGGAAAGGAGGAATGTCTCGGAGAGCAATTAATCAAGCCATGTGCCCAGATCATCGCTCAAGTGAATATAAGTCCGCCGTAAGTCTTCAAATTTGGACGGTACTCATGCGGTACTTCATGGAGGGATTCCCGGCTTGTGCCGGAGAGCGGGTGGGTGGCCGGACAGACGACGGGCGGAGAAGTTCAGGATTAATATTGTGGGCAGTGTGTGTGTGTGGGTGGGCGGAGAAGGGGGGGGGGGGGCTAAGGAGGAAGGGGGCGGGGAGAAGAGGCGAGAGGGCTGGATATACACAAGATTGACTGACTGGCTTGATGAGGGCCAGGCTGCGTGAAGCCCGAACTGATTTTCTGTGGGTTCTTTGCCATTGTGTGATCATCTTTAGGGCGCGGTCTGACGGTCGTTAAGTCGTGTCTCTGCATGCTTACGGTGGTATCAAGTGCGGCCGATCCCTCTCCAGGGCCACTTAATCACCGAGTCAAAGAGTCCCGTGGTACCTGTCTCCTGTAGGGGGGGTCTCCTATAGGAGGGGTGCCGCTAGGGGTTGGGGTGGAGGTGGGGGAGTCGGAGCGGGGGTGGGGGCGGAGACACAGGGGCAGAAGGAGAGTGTGAGGGGGGTGCTGGTTCTAGCAACCTGTTGTGTAAGAGGATGCGCATTGCGGCTGAGGAAAAGCGAGGGGAGACGGCGGAGGGGTGGGGATGGGGTGGGGGTTTGGAGCCAATGCGCTGTGTTTGGGTGGCGGGGAACTGTTACAACCGTAAATTAGAATCGTTTTGGTTTTTGTCGAATCTGGTCTTGACGACACGCGGGAGGGAGGGATGGGGGTGGGGGCTTGTTGCTTGCTCGCCGTGTTAATTAGGTGTGAACGGCCGATCGACGTGCTGGCATATGGCGCAAGTGCCCGGCTGTGATTAACGTGGCAGAAAAAGTGGCCCTGAGATGACGGTGGGGGTGATGGGGGGGAGGGGGGGGGGGGGTTACTAATTGAAGGTCTACTTGGGTACTGATGTCGGATTATGCTGGGTCTAGACATGGTGGTTACAGAACGACAAGCAGGCAAGGTATGACGCGCATGCGCAAAATAGGACAGCAAAATATGTGCACATGCCGCGTCGTTTCCCAAAGCTTGCTTATCAAATGGCTTCCAAGCTCTACCCAGACCCCCCCCCCTCCCCAACACACACCCAACCCACACACACACACTCCCCTGCACCTTCGCGCAACTCTCTTTTTTGTTTTGCCATCCACACCTTCATTCTGTCAGATTAAATTTGTACCAATCTCGTAATTGCCAAGTCGCCCAGCAGAGGGAGTTATGATATATGCACTGAATAAACAGGCGATCGCGTCGTCTTAGAGAACTTTATTAGGAGGTGCCGCTGTCTCCAAGAGACCCCACAAGGTGGCAGCACTTCACTAATCGAGAAGCCCAGAAACTCTAAGCTGGTACAAGTATACAAGCGAAGTTGGGGCCGCGGAACCAGGCTACAGAAAGCTATGCCGTGTGTGTGACGTATGAATTATTCGCATGCGTTTGATCAGTTTGGGGCTGAGCAAGCCAGGAGGTGCCAAGGACCAGTGAAACTCCAACCAGGGACTTACAGGAGAAATGTTGCGCGGCCTTCGCGGAGTTTACCTCCGAGGGGCGTGACTGAATCCAGGGACTAAATCCCCACGAGCACACACATCTCGCGGTCCGGGTGTTTGTTTCATAGCGGGATGTGTAACTCTCGTTTGGAAAACGGTAGCTTGGCGGGACGCACTAATAGTTGGCGGTTGTGACGGGGAAACGTGTCCATGAGGATAAGTTGTCGAGACAAACATTTAACATAGAAAATATGCGACAATCAATTTACTCCTAGTGAAACGGCGTAACTGTACTGATATCGCAGTCCTTGCCAGTGTGTCCACGCCAAGTCATTAAACATGATTTCAGCGGAACCTTAAGAAATTGTCATGACTTGAAAAGAAAAGGCCCAAGACATCTGTAATAATAATAATCAAGTCTCTCAGCTGTCCCGACCCATTTAGTCTAATCCCCAATAGGCCAGAAGCTCAGGTTATCAGTCAGAATTTGAAAGACTTCGCTTGGTTGTTTCTCGAAGATTCTGTGGAGTGGCGGATCCTGTGTTGGTAGAACGGCATCGGCGACAGTTGCTATGAATGTGCCTACATCATCCGACGGTTGTGTAACAGGCTTTAATATCATAGATTATTCATCATTGGCATGCCATATATTCACTTTTCATTCTCGTACTTGGTGGCACTATAAATGTTTTCACGTCGCAATGGCCAGCTCATTTCATCTCATTTCATTGGCCTGTTACAGTTGGATACAATGACGATGGACCTAGAACTGGAGTGGCGACCGCAGCAATTGGTGCTTGGTGGATGCTACACTCTGCTGCATAGAAGAATGTTGTCAGCAGAACGTCATTCCCCGACCCTCTCCCAGTGACACGAAGAGAGCTTCGGATGAACAGAGAAGTCTACATCCGGAAGCAGTTGGGGAAAGATGGTCTTACGCTCGGGTGTTTTCAGAAACAGAAACATCGCGTTCATTGAGTACTTGCTGAGATCCCGTTCCTTGCTGCCATGCGTCGTGGATCAACAACGCGATCAAGGGAAATGAATTGCTCATCTCTCTCTTTGACGTCATGTCGTCATTTTCTTGAGAATAAAATATCTATTGTACCCTATATATTAAGAGAAGTTTACTAGCCTATCATGCGTCACCCGCTGCACGATACAATAAGTCCTTTTTATCGTGCTTCACGACTTATGGAAGCAATCGTTCTTTTATTGTCGTACATTCCCCGGTGCACTCTGCCGGCAGAGGAAGCACGTTCCTCACATCACCTCTGCCCCACGTCAACGACCACCTCACGGTTGACCCCAACGATCCTGGGGTCACGAATGGTTTTAGAGGATTTTTTAGATTGAATATTAAATTTTCGACGCAGAATTTTAAAAAATTAGACATTCCGTTGTCGAATAATCACAATGGAAAAGTTAACGCCTTTGACCTCGACCGCACTCGAAAATATAGATCGAAAGTAACATGGCATCAAGTTAATCAAACTCATTAATCAAACAAATGCATTCGTCAGGTATGGTACCAGTGGCACAGTTTAAGGCTAAACAGTGGTGTATTTCATGCCAA
The DNA here is from genome assembly GCA_964019135.1 of Arenicola marina. Taxonomy (NCBI): domain Eukaryota; kingdom Metazoa; phylum Annelida; class Polychaeta; family Arenicolidae; genus Arenicola; species Arenicola marina. The sequence continues at coordinate 33,189,486 of OZ025262.1, forward strand.
ACGGCGAATTTATCTTCGATTTGATTAATTTCAATTTTCGCGTTTGAAGGATAATTCTGATAAATTTGACGTGGGGCAGAGGGCCTATGGCGCAAGCGTAACGCCATCTGCCGGGAGATCGTCTCCCATGACGACCTAGGAGTGTAATTGGCCCCTCTGCGTCAGGGGAATGCATTCACACGGGGATAAGTAGTCTCGAATGTTGGAGACTTCAAAAAAGGACCTCATAACTTCCCGTAGTCTTATTGATTCAGTGACATATTTATATGCGTTAAATTAGAGATAATGGGGTTATTCCGGGTAAACCACACGCAGTAGGCAAACCCCAGAGGAGTCCATTTCTTCTCCCGTCGACAACACTTGAATACAAAGGACGCAATAAAGCGATGCAATTTCCACACACTACAGGTAACGTTGAATCTTCCTCGCGTGTTCCTGCTGGAATTGTAATTAATCTAAAGGGATTTGATGAGTAGAATGGGTTCGTTTGATTTGTGGTTAATATATAGCGTATTGCCCGTAGAAAGGTAGATGACATATAACTTTGTTTATTCACTTGATCCAAGATCGTGACCCATCTGTATCCCTAAATTTGAGGGTTAATGCGATTTTCGATACAACACTGTTGTTAACTCCGCCGAAAGTTACTGGAAAACCTGATTCTGACAACTCTACTTCGTGTATAATGCACATCGGTTTGGATACTGATCCAATAGTGCAGTTCTGGCTGACAAGAGATGTATCTCCTTCGGCACCATTTACATGTGCACAATAATTGTTGTGGGTCCAACAGAACAAAAACCCAAGTATGGTTGGTTGGTTGGCTCTATATTCAGGAAACCACTTTTAGTCATTTCGCGGCAATGGGAGAAGGAAGGGATAGTGGAGCCGTGTCCCCGGGGGTAACCCCCTTTTCTTTGCGAAGAAGGATATGGTATCTTTATCCTGCGGTCACACAGACATGGCCACAGCGGGGCGTGAAAGGCCGATCCACGTGCCGTTAGGCTCTCAGGTGGGCTTAGCATTCAAGGCGAGAGCTCTAATGCACTGAACTATCGATGCGGCCCCTACCCCCCCCCCCCGCACCCCCCGCCAAATATGGAACATTACAACAATGGTCGTGAAGATGAACGCCCGTTCGCCATCACCTATACCCAGTTCACGAAGAATTATTTTTCTCACTCTCAGTTCGCGATGGAATAAAAGGTTCAATTATGAGGAACGGGAATACCCCTTGCCCCCCCCCCACTCTCCCCCGCCTCCCCCCGCCATCCCTTATCCCCGGCTGGTCTCCAGATAGGGTTCTGAATAATGAAAGAGTTTAACTGGGGCGCTGAGCTGAGCGTTTGGTTGGAAAGACCGTACCTCATGACTAAAAACTGTCAGAGGATATGATGCATATGATTTATAACACCCAGCAACATATATTGAGTTGCTTCTGACATGGCATATAACATTTACCCAATCGTCACTGTGGTGCATATTCCCAGATACGTTTCATAATAATACGTCCTCTTAAAGCAATATATTCTATAATGTTTTGCATTGCCAACCTCTTCCCCGTGTCAATAAGTATATTCTGTCTTGAATTTAAATCCGGAAAGCCTGTGGGCTATCCGGAGAGAAACAATTTGGTCACCGGAGCAGAAGTTGGCAGCCGGCTTTATATCCCTGCGCGCCTGTTCGGTACTTAGTGGGTGATGTCGACCGCGGCTCGCTATCACGTCCGCTCGCGATATAAATAAACCGCGCAGTTTTACGTTGAAATGGTTGTTTTACAGATTCTCAGAGATATAAAGTTTATATGCATCATAATTTTGAGATACATTTAGTCTTGATTTTAAAATGTAAACAATCTAAAATTGCGCATGTAAGTATATTGCTTTAAGGTATGTTTCGCTACTGTGGCCCTGATATCAACTGTTGTGCTACGTATATCGTGTCTCGTGTCGAGTGTCACTTAAGTAAATTATTATTCTAATCTTACTACCATATCCGGTAGCTAACAGCACAAGGTTAAATTATGACAGCACGTCGGGCTCACCTTTAATTATTTAAGCGGTACACCTTAGATATTTAACGGGTACGCCTTAATGTTGGCGAGTATCCCTTAACTTTAATTGGTACCCTTAGTTGTACCCACTCACAGAACGCGTTTCATACAATGCTTGTTTTATAAAATGCTCGAAATGCTCAAAGAAGGATTGCCCTTGGCATAAATTAAAGGGTATGTGTTTAAAGTTAAGGGGGTCTCGCTTTTTTCGAACCAATCACGATGTGCGAGACACTGGCTGAGGAGGCTGAGACTGAAGCCAGAAACACTGTAGCCTAGATGCACTTCATCTGTTGGCAATGTGATTTCGCAGTTTGCAGGGGTAATACTGGATTTGGCGCTATTTTCATTTAATTCAATGTTCGGTTACATACTATGTATACAACGACAAAAGCATCCCATGAGACAAATTGCATGTTTGTCATGTGGTCCTCATGTGGTCCTCAATAATGAGATTGTTGAGGCAGTGAATCACCCGTAAATGTGTTTATCCATCCAATATCGTAAAGTTCAAACGTAACTTTTTTCTTTACGGTTTTCATGTCGACAGTTTTTATTTCATATCACATCCTCCAAATTGACTTGCCGGCAGTCTATCTCTATCTAGTCTAGGGGTGTCAATACAGGATTTATACTGAGCCATCTGTCTGTCAGCTTGATCCGAGAAACATAAGTTGATCTGCAGAAAGAAGAGGACACGGTAGGTTACTGCATAAAAAGACTTTTGTATGACGACCATATTGAACTTTTGCCATGATTGTATAGTAAAGTAATGGTTCCTAATCATGACAATTGCATCCCAATGACAGAATCTTCTCTCGTTCACCTATATCCAGACCACCTTCCTCGACGACATAACAAGAATTACTGGACGAAATCACCAACCCACCCTAGTGTAATCATTTTATTACCGTGATGTCATGTTTGAATATTCATCAAGTAATGTCATATTTGAATATTTATCATATGATGTCATATTTGAATATTCATCAAGTGATGTCATATTTGAATATTCATCAAGTGATGTGAAATACAGGTTCGACACCAAATTATCACCAAATTGTCGAGTTTCTGAAAGCCGAACTGTCCCGCATGTTCAATATTCACCCCCAATTGCTATCTTATTATTATTGCAAATTTTATTTGTTGATATTTATTTCCTGGGTCTTTAATGCCAGCTGCGGTGTGTCTGCTTAGACGTTAGTCATGAATACATGTGCGCATGGTTGTGCAAAAGGCGATTTGAACAATAGCTTATTTAAATAAAAATATTATTTCATTTGATCCGCAGTAGATATTAAGTACAAATATTGCAATGCACAGGCATCAACATAAACAATAAACTGTGAAACTGGTCATTCCAAGATTGGTCTGAGTGGGCCCCATTTTCAGGTCAACTGGAAAGCCCCTTTCTGTAACCGATGCATCGCTCTGTGAGGTAGTTTGACCTCCCAAAAACGTTACACAATTACAAAGCCAATTTAAAAGGTATTAAGAAAGAAACGAATTTGACTAAATTAAATGTAACTGTTCAGCGGCCTTTAAGTGTATATTTAAAACGGCAAGTGGCCTTCTTGCCATCAGCTGAACGTCAGTGTCAGGGGACGAATTGGGCATCCCAGGTCGTGGCTGACACGACAACTCAACAATTCACTAATTTTCCGGCAGCATTGCCACCCTCTGGTTCCCTCTGTCTGCGCTCCCCCCCCCCCCCGCCCTCCGCCCCTCTACCCTATCTTCTCCTAATCCCATGTGTCAGCCAGGAGCTTGCCCCGCCCCGCCCGGCCACCCCTTGAATCTTGTGGCGGCCTGTCTTCCTGTGGCGTTTGTCTTCGACCAGTATCCTGCGCCCAGGCTGTCCAGGCCCCCAAGCTTTGCGTTAGTACCCGTCTCTCCCCACTGTATCATTATCGCTGACCTCCGGGCAATGGCCGGGGCCTAGTCAGGTGGTCAACAGGTTGAGTCTGTAAAGTCCCGAGGGTATCAAGGGGATGGGGTGGGCGCCGTGGGTCAGTGGCTAGAATGGTGATTAGCGGCGGATGCAGTGTGAAAATGGGCTGGGGTGGGGTGGGGTGGGGGCGGGGTGAGCATTGGGGGTGTGGGTGTATTGGGGTAGTCCAAGCAAATAAGGCGGACTAAGACGGTGTTATCCCAAGTATGCAAAGTCAAGCTTGAACCTTGGTCACCTTTAAATTCTAGCCCCCCCCCCCCTCCTAGCTCCATACCCCGCGCACACACCCACACCCACGTCTCCGCTAACCCACGGCCCACGGATTTGCCCAAGTAGCTGACATTTGCCAACTGCTTCCAAACGGGGCTCGTAAGCTTGATTGGAAAGCTGAATGGTAAAGAAACTAATTAGGCCGACCAACCAACTGTCAACAGCACCTTGTGTAGGCTCTCTCGTGGTCTACTGCCCCCCCCCCCCCCCCGCTTTCCCCCAGCCCGCCTCCCACGCGCACCACTGAGTCACGTGTTCGATGGCCATGGTCACAAAGCCGTCAGTCGTGGCCAACACTTCGTGCTCTATTTGGCGCCGGAATATGATAAGAATTGGACACTATCGTCGTATTTTGCATGCATATTTTATGAAAGAACGGATGCAGTAAGTGAGGACGAGACTAGTAGAGTTCCAATCGCTGATCTAAAGTGAGGCAGCATGAAGATGTTTCATTCGGGATTATCACTAAAAAAAGAAAAGAAAAGGTAGATTCAACGAATCAGATCCCAAATGCACAAGCACAGATACTGGACAGCGAAGTTCTCCGCTTTAAGACTTAATGAAATAATGAGACATCGACATGCGTTACCCAACACAATATGAAAACTCTACCATCATTGGTTCAATCTATAATTAATTTAATTGATCATTTGATATTGACACAAAACAAATCCATATACTTCTCCTGGCATAGACAAATTCTCTCTCCTTCTTCTCCCAATGTGCACACTGGTCAGTTTACATGCAAATGTGCACATGGGTCAGAAATGCGTTGATGAGAGGTCGGGTATGGCGGGGCGGGGCGGGGGGTACACGATTGTCCGAGATTCGGGGTCAAGCGAGGGATATTAATACCCCCCTCCCCTTCCATACACCCCTGGATCTGCCACTGCCTCTGAACACGAGGCTCAGTAGAGTGGCATCAAGTCTGGCAGCCATATTTATCATCAAATATCGCTTCACTTTATATACTCGTTTCATAGAGCGCTTCACTTTATCAGAGGTGATGAATGGGGCCACATAGTTCCCCCCCAGTCGTCGACCAGACGCAGAAGTCGCCAGGGCTGTGCTAGGAGAAAGAAAACACACTGACATTTCTTGATAACAATTCCTTTCATATCATAGGTCAAAGTAGCCCCATATCTCCCTGACGTATTTTCTCATAACCCAGCAGTGATATTCGCAATATTCGCCAGGGGGAGCTTCGCGTTGATATGATGCACACGACACACTACCCAGTCGCCATCACCGGACAAGAGACCTTGGCCGGTGACGCATCGGCTTTTAATAAGGTGTAAATGGAACAGCATCCCACTTTGGCCAGTCATTAGGAGTTTAAGCTGCTTTGCAGAAAAGAAGTAATTTCCCTTGCCTGCCTTGACCTCCCTGACCGCCCCCCCCCCCCCGCGTTCGGCGGTCACTCACGTTTTTATGTAAGGAGTCAAGGCGACTGCTCGTTGACAGACAAATCTCGGTCGCCAACTTGTCGGAACCGAAGGCTTTCTTTTAGATATTCCTCCAGAAATACGCGTATGTTTAAAAACACTTTATCATTGCATTAGTCATTTAAATTGATCTTTCATATTTCTGTACGATTTACCATAGCTCGGACTTTCAAATCTTTCTTCCAAAATATGCGCATGTCTAGACACAATTCATCACTGCATTAGTAATTTAAGTTGGTCTTTCATATTTCTCCACGGTTTAACACGGCTTGGATACTGCGGGTTATTTAATACAAGAAATACTATACTACTAATCAGGAGAAAAGTTATATCTTTATTTTAGGTTTGAGGCGGGATAACAATTAACAAACTAATATTTGCATTTCAATAATTCTATAGATATCTTTGATGGCTTATAGTCAAATTATTTATCTTCAGAGAGGTCTGGAAGGGGCAAATAGCGACACGCGACACAGGCATATTCAAAAATCGACAGTCGACATTGACCCCCAAATTCCGACAGTGAGGATACGAAAAAGCGACATCCCATCTTAGTAAAGAGTAGGGGCTTACACCCGAGGACATGGCTCCACGCTCCCTTCCTTCTCCCATTGACGCGATGAGACCAAAAGTGGTCAAAGCGTCCTGAATAACCAACCAACCAACCAATCAAAAGGCATACTCACGCCAATTAAAATATTGGGAGGGGTTTTATGCCGTGAATTGCCGTTTTATGACCAATCTAATTCCGCTTCCTGGTCTACTTTCCTGTGTGCCACGATTTATAGTGTCACTGCTGTGCCATGCCCTATAGTGTCACAGCCATGTCCTATAGTGTCACTGCTGTGCCATGCCTTATAGTGTCACTGCTGTGCCATGCCCTATAGCGTCGCAGACACGCCCTATAGTGTCACAGACACGCCCTATAGTGTCAGTGCTGTACCACACCTTATAGTGTCACTGGTGTGCCGCGCCCTATAGCGTCACTGCTGTGTCACGCCTTATAGTGTCACTGCTGTATCACGCCCTATAGTGTCACTGCTGTGCCACGCCCTAGTGTCACTGCTGTGCCACGCCCTATAGTGTCACTGCTGTGCCACGCCCTAGTGTCACTGCTGTGCCACGCCCTATAGTGTCACTGCTGTGCCACGCCCTATAGTGTAACTGCTGTGCCAATCCCTGGATCTAGTGTCACTGCTGTGCCACGCCCTATAGTGTCACTGCTTGCCACGCCCCGTAGTGTCACTGCTGTGCCAATCCCTCGATCCAGTGTCACTGCTGTGCCACGCCCTGTAGTGTCACTGCTGTGCCACGCCCTATAGTGTCTCTGCTGTGCCACGCCCTATAGTGTCACTGCTGTGCCAATCCCTGGATCTAGTGTCACTGCTGTGCCACGTCCTGTAGTGTCACTGCTGTGCCACGCCCTATAGTACTGCTTGCCACCCCCCTGTAGTGCCACTGCTGTGCCACGCCCTATAGTTTCACTGCTGTGCCACGCCCTATAATGTCACTGCTTGCCACGTCCTTTAGTGTCACTGCTGTGCCAATCCCTTGATCTAGTGTCACTGCTGTGCCACAACATGTAGTGTCACTGCTGTGCCACGCCCTATAGTGTCACTGCTGTGCCAATCCCTGGATCTAGTGTCACTGCTGTGCCACGTCCTGTAGTGTCACTGCTGTGCCACGCCCTATAGTACTGCTTGCCACCCCCCTGTAGTGCCACTGCTGTGCCACGCCCTATAGTTTCACTGCTGTGCCACGCCCTATAATGTCACTGCTTGCCACGTCCTTTAGTGTCACTGCTGTGCCAATCCCTTGATCTAGTGTCACTGCTGTGCCACACTCTGTAGTGTCACTGCTGTGCCACTCCCTATAGTGTCACTGGTGTGCCACGCCCTATAGTCTCACTGCTTGCCACGCCCCGTAGTGTCACTGCTGTGCCAATCCCTCGATCTAGTGTCACTGCTGTGCCACGCCCTGTAGTGTCACTGCTGTGCCACGCTCTATAATACTGCTTGCCACCCCCTGTAGTGCCACTGCTGTGCCACGCCTTATAGTGTCACTGCAGTGCCACGCCCTATAGTGTCACTGCTGTGCCACGCCCTATAGTCTCACTGCTTGCCACGCCCTGTAGTGTCACTGCTGTGCCACTCCCTCGATCTAGTGTTTCTGCTGTGCCACGCCCTATAGTGTCACTGCTGTGCCACGCCCTATAGTGTCTCTGCTGTGCCACGCCCTGTAGTGTCACTGCTGTGCCAATCCCTCGATCTAGTGTCACTGCTGTGCCACGCCCTACAGTGTCACTGTTGTACCACACCATATGGTGTCACTGCTGTGCCACGTCCTATAGTGGCAATGTTGTACCACACCATCTGGTGCCACTGCTGTTCCTTTCATGTGACAATTTGGCAGATGAAGTTATGAGTAGCCCAAGTGCAACGCATCTCATTTGGCCTTTTCCCATTTGCCCCAGGGTGATAACTAAAACATCGCATGCCTGAACGTCACAATGATACCAAGATAGCGCAAAACCTTACCCTGAATCCATGAGCAGAGTATATCAAAACGATGGGGTGGCCTTCAGGACAAAAACCCCGAAAACAAACACTGTAATTACAAAGGTGCTGTCAATATGTAGACGAGGATGCCATTTTAGTTTATGGCACAGTTCACAGAACCGACATGCTCGGGTCAAAACTATATAGCACCCCAGCGTTCAACCAACCACCCACCCACCCACCTACCTACCCACTCACCACTTCTCCAATGGGCCTTCGACTCACATTGGGAGTAGGTTGTGCATGGTAAAACATTGGCAATTTATTTTTACCCATATGCCCATGTTAGGCAGGCGGGCGTTTTCGGCCCGAACGCACGTACTGTCCCCGTTGAGATTTTGATTCACCATGTTCATTAGCTGGAGTCAGTGCAAGCCCAAGCCGCAACGTCAGATGTCTGCAACCGTAGGCTGGCTCAGTGTGGTGACGTCATGAAGAACGTCAAAGTTGGTTCATTAGCGATGCTCACAGACAACGGACAGAATAGCTCGCGCCAGATACCACTGGCGACATCTATCGTCAAAAATATACATTGCGTCATGCGCAAAAAAAAGATTCTCGCATGTGTTTGTCCTGCATGTGTATGGAGTTGCCCGGCTTCAACGTTTCTATTGGCAGGGGTAGATTGCCCACTTGGAAGTGTTATTCACATAACAACCGAAAACGATGTATCCATACAACTTTCATTTAAGTATAATGGATTCACAGCTTATATGTCACTATATTAGGAACCGTTTAACGGTCCTGTCTGTGTTGACGTCACTGCAGGCCGTTCACACGTGGACACACGAGTGATCCACGCTCAGACTCGCATTGAAAATACAGTGTATACAGGCCCATATCATTGCTTTATAACAAGTTATAATGTGTACATATCCGATAAAAATGTATGTATTCTGTAAAAACTCCCGACAATATAGATTCCAGAACGATCATTATCTTCGTACTGAAGAAAATTTTAATACCTGGAATACGATCGCTTATCTACGCACAGCGCAGTCGCCGTTTGGCACCCTCTTAACCGATGATAAACCGTTGCTTCGCATACGGCTATGCATCGCAAAGTGAGCTAGAATTACCCGAAACACGCGCATGCTATAATTTATAATTATATATAATATATAATACTATAATAAAAATCGCCATCATAAATCATCAACATAAATCACCATTATAAATCCCCATCACAAATCACCAACATATATCACCAACATATATCCCCAACATATATCACCAACATATATCCCCATCATAAATCCCCATAATAAACCACCATTATGAATCACCATTATAGATCACCATCACAAATCAGCGTCATAAATCCCCATCATAAATTACAATCACAAATCACCATCATAAATCACAATCATCAATCACAATCACAAATCATCATCATAAATCACAATCATAAATCACCAGCATAAATCACCATCATAAATCACCATCATATACCACAATCATAAATATCTTCATCGTAAATCACCATCACAAATCACAATCATAAATCACAATCATAAATCACAATCATAAACTACAATCATAAACCACAATCATAAATATCACCATCATAAGTCACAATCATAAATCACCATCATGAATCCCTATCACAGGTCACAATCATAAATCACAATCACAAATCACCATAGTGAATCACAATCATAAATCACCATCATAGATATCCCCATCATAAATCACAATCATAAATCACCATCATAAATATCACCATCATAAATCACAATCATAAATCACCATCATGAATCCCCATCATAAATCACCATCATAAATCACCATCACAAATAACCATCATACATCACCATCATAAATCACAATCATAAATCACCATCATAAATATCACCATCATAAATCACAATCATAAATCACCATCATAAATCACCATCACGTCATCAAACTCGACAGCATTAAGAATATCACCGCTATATAGTCATATTGCCCAACAGTACAACGCCTGCGTGCCATTAAACTGTTAAAGCCAATGGCAGCCCGATGGCGGACGTGTGTGTCTCATTGTCGACAGTCAGTCATTCATGTTGCCACTCACCCCTGGGTCATGGCTATGAAAAGGGTCGTTGTGTTGAGCAGGGTGTCGGTAAGGGGTTGAGTGTTACACTCTGTTTATGTTGTGTTGACGTGATCTACCCGTAAAAGCTTCACGTTAATGCGTAGATATGCGCCGAGAGAAAGCAGATTAAATCGGTCAGCCTGATGTGGTAAAGGGGAACTCTTATCAAGCGGTGAATAACGCTGATGCTCAGTGGCTTCGCTTCGCCATTAAGCTAATAGAAGACGCACCTATCGCCACCTGGTGGTAGCCAGACTACCCCAGGGTGGAGAATGGCCTCTCCCTCCTCTGTTCGTCCGTTCTGCCACCCCCGCGTTGCGCTGTGCCTCGTCATCAATACGTCATATGATATGAATATTCATGAAACGGCGGCCGGCGCGGCGCCATGATGCGGGGGAGAGCTTTAGGGGAAGAGGGCTGGGTCAGGGTGAGGGTAGCGTGAGAGGGGTATCGAAGGCTTTGGGGTGAAGGGGAGGCGGGTGAACTCAAGTTGAACGTCACCACAGGGGTCGGGTAGGACGGGGTATATGGCTTGGCCGTGGTGGGGAATACAATTACTCACCATGGTCGAGTGGAAGGGAGGAGGGGGTGCGATGGAGGGACGGGGATGAAGGTGCCGACCAGCAGGTGCGCGTGGGTTGCAGGCCCAATCTGGTGTCTGCGTGAGGGAGGCTGGAACAACTATCGAAGCGATGAGGTCGGCGGGGGAGGGGGTGGGGAGGGGGGGGAGGTCGGCGGCGGGGGTTGTGGGGAACGATGGAAAATAATGAAAACGTATACAGTATGGGAAACTAGACGAGACATAAGGGCGGGGGAGGGGGATTAAGTGAGGATCCACGCGAAGGCTGCAGACATATTTACTGATGGACTTACACTACTTACCAACGGAATGAAATACTAAAAGTTGCGGTTGAAAGAGTGGCGGGAGGAGGGTAGGGAGGGTGAAGGCTGGTGCCATACCGAGGTAGCCAGGTAGCGCTGGTCGCCGTCTCAGGCTCCCACGTTGTCGGCGGACGGGAGAACGACCGGGGTGGGGGGTTGGGGGTGGAAGGAGGTAAGGAAGGCTGGTGGGGGTGGGTAGTTAGCGAGCAGCACCCGCACTGGCCCAGGCGGGCAGCGGGCCACAGGCAGCGGGAAGGCTAACGAAGGGGTGTCCCTCCTCGCTCCCGCCCCCGCCCCCGGCCCCACCCCCGCCCCCGCCCACGCCCCCCCCCCCCCCCTTTAGCCTCCCACCCTTCCCTTTCTCCACAGCGATCAGGACGGCGGGCGGTTGGTATATAGATACAGCGCTGGGATTACTTTTGTCACAGGAACTAGGAGAGCCATTGGAACAGAGGGAGGACGGCGAGAGACCAATCAAGGGCCACGTGTGTCAGAACCCCCGTCATATATATAGCAAGCCAACTGCCGCCAGACACACACAGTAAGCACGTCCGCTGTCCTCTCGTTCAGAGACAGTCGCCCCGCGCCCGCCGCCACTATAGGATCACAAGTTGCCACCTTCACCTCTCACTTCCTCTCACGAACTCATCGCTTTTGCGGAAGTTAAGTTGCCATTTCCCGGTTACTATTGGGACGGTAACCCGTTTGTCTTAAAGTCGAGGGGACTATTTCTGCTTGACAGTTGGTCTCGTGCGCATTGGTTACATTTTGTTGTATATATATAGTAAATAGCGTCAGCTGATACATACCGGAGAAGGTGGTGTAGTGACATTGAGGGAGAGACAGCGGTATGAAGTTGTCCTTGGCCTTTGCCCTGTGTCTGGGAGTGTTGTGCGATGTGGTACCCCGTGGGACGGGCGAACAGGACTCTGAGGCTGAGGGCTCCCTGCAGCTAGACAAGCGGCGGGGGTGGGGCAAGCGAGGCCTCGCCGCCGACCAGGGGGCCTACGAGGTGGTTCCCGCCGGAAGTCCTGGCGAGGCCGAGAAGCGCCGAGGTTGGGGCAAGAGGGCCGAATTGCTGCAGTCCGAGATTGACAGTTTCGGGGACGAGTTAGCCAAGAGGCGAGGTTGGGGCAAGCGCGCGGGTTTGGAAGACCAGTTGATGCTGGACGATGAGGAAGTGGCCAAGAGGAGAGGATGGGGGAAGAGGTCCGAACAGGGCGGTGAGGTCGACAAACGCCGGGGTTGGGGCAAAAGGGGTGGCGAGGGGTTGGCGGCGGCCATGATGGATGACTCTGACGAGGAGATGGCCAAGAGGAGGGGTTGGGGCAAGCGGGGGGCGGACACCGCCAGCGACGTCGACAAGCGCCGAGGATGGGGCAAGCGCGCCCCGCTCGACGCCGAAGCTGAGGCCGAGTTCGACAAGCGCCGAGGCTGGGGCAAGCGCGCCGCGATGGGGGACGACCTGTCCTGGTACGCCGCATCGACGGACGCCGGCAGCGACATGGAAAAGAGGCGAGGCTGGGGGAAGCGCAGCTTTGCGGCAGCTGAGGAGGTGATGAAGAGGCGAGGCTGGGGCAAGCGCAACTTGGATGGCCTGCTGCAGGAGGTCAAGCGACGAGGGTGGGGCAAGCGGGCGGCCGCAGAGAGCACCACGTGTCAAGCCCTCAGAGACCAGGTCCTGTCCTTCGTCTATAAGGCAGTCGAGGTGAGTCAAACCAACAGTGGCGTTATGGTTTATAATTTATTTACAATATATTATAAGTTGTATCGAAGCTGTATCATAGACTAAAGTTATATTATTCTTGAAGTTGCTGTATCGAGAAGAAAGCATGTTGAGACTGTCAATACTTTTACCAAATTTTATTATGCGCAGTTCACACGATGCAATACATTGTAGTTCGTCGAAACAACTCCCCCTTTAAACGCTATGTACACCTAGAAAGCCGGCTTACCACGCATTGCGCATTGCGCATTGCGCCGTAGCGCAAGTTTCAGCCAACTTTACGATTTCGGAATTGTCAACCAACCAGCGTCGAGCATTTTAGCCAATCAGCGTTCGGATGGTCACGTGCTATTATCTGCCAATCTAAAGCCGATGCTGCACAAGCTACAGCTGTTAAAATTAACTTATCCTCTGAAGATGACATCGTTGCTACAGTGACAAACGCTCGGAGCACTGGGTTGGCTTGCTAATGATCCACCAATTTGAAAGTCGGTTGGTACGTGGTTTGACCGTGTGAACTGTTGAACGACCGATGCTTCGACAACTTATGCGACTGTTAAAGAAATGATCGCACTGTGTGAACCCGGCATTAAGCGTGGGAGGTACGTGGAGGTACTTTGCACAGTTCCACCCTCCTCAGCCACGTGGTTTCCTCGTGCATAAACCGTCAGATGTGATATAAGTTTATTTGATTTGATAATGATCCAATAACAAGGTAACTTTCTGGCGCCGTATGAGGCTATGATACTGGGCTCATATTCTTTCGAACTCTCGTAGATCCACGCGCGACCTTGCGTTTGTCATAACACGAGCGTCGACCTGCAATCTCGATGAATTCTCCCACTTCCAAATTGACATTATATCACTTCCGCAAGTCAATATCCCGAATGTCCTCGCCCCACACTAGTGCTGCCCATCACCCATACATCACCGAAGTACCTCTACATGACCCATCGTCTAGCGAATCTCATTTCATCTCCCACAACTATAGCCCCCCCGTGACCCCTTCCTCACTATACCTTCCCCGTCACCCATCGCTCGTCATAGCTCACCCCCTCACCCATCTCTCAGTATAGCACCGCCCCCCCGTCACCCATCCCTCACCGTAGCCCCCCCCCCGTCACCCATCCCCCAACATAGGTCTCCCCGTCACCCATCCCTTACCATAGCTCTCCTCATCAACCATCCCTCATCCTAGCTCTCCCCGTCACCCCTCCCTCACCATAGCTCTCCCCGTCACCCATCCTTTGCCGTAGCTCCCCCGTCACCCATCCCTTACCATAGCCCCCGTCACCCATCCCTCACCATAGCTCACCCCCTCACCCATCCCTCTCCATAGCTGCCCCCGTCACCCATCCCTCACCATAGCTTCTCCCCATCACCCCTCACCATAGCTCACCCCTCACCCATCCCTCTCCATAGCTCTCCCCGTCACCCCTCCCTCACCATAGCTCTCCCCGTCACCCATCCTTTGCCGTAGCTCCCCCGTCACCCATCCCTCATCATAGCCACCCCGTCACCCATCCCTCGCCATAGTCCCCCGTCACCCATCCCTTACCATAGCCCCCCGTCACCCCTCCCTCACCATAGCTTCTCCCCGTCACCCCTCACCATAACTCACCCCCTCACCCATCCCTCATCATAGCTCACCCGTCACCCATCCCTCACCATAGCTCTCCCCGTCACCCATCCTTTGCCGTAGCTCCCCCGACACCCATCCCTCACCATAGCCACCCCGTCACCCATCCCTCGCCATAGTCCCCCGTCACCCATCCCTTACCTTAGCCCCCCGTCACCCCTCCCTCACCATAGCTTCTCCCCGTCACCCCTCACCATAACTCACCCCCTCACCCATCCCTCATCATAGCTCACCCGTCACCCATCCCTTACCATAGCCCCCCGTCACCCCTCCCTCACCATAGCTTCTCCCCGTCACCCCTCACCATAACTCACCCCCTCACCCATCCCTTATCATAGCTCACGCCCTTACCCATCCCTGACCATAGCCCCCCCCCCGTCACCCATCCCTCACCATAGCTTCCCCGTCACCCATCCCTTCTTCCTTACCATAGCTCCGCCCATCACCCATCCTTCACCATAGCGCCCCAGTGACCCATCCCTTACCATAGCTCACGCCCTCCCCCATCCCTCACCATAGCCCCCCCTCCGTCACCCATCCCTCACCATACCCCCCCTTACCAATCCATCACCATACCTCACCCCGTCAGCCCTCCCTCGTCATAGCTCCCCCAGTCACCCATCTTTGATCATTGACAAACATCCGTTTAAAAAAACTGAATCGCCCCAATCAACACTGGTTTTTTGCAGGCATTTCTGTGAAATAGTGTGTTTTATACACTGCATTATAATGTCTAGGACATTATTCAATGCCTGGTCACATATGACGTACATGTCTATTAATGATATGTCCGGGTTGAACCATTCAAAATGTTTGTTCTTATTATGAACTAAGTTGAACCCGTGGTTAAAAAGCTAACCTTCTGGTATTGTGAAACTTAGAACATTCAATAATAATTACCTTAAAGCGGGTGTCCAACCTAATTTAATCGCGATCTGCACCGAAAGTTTACATCTTTAAATTCAATTGGCGAGTGTTAACGCTTCGTTTCGGCCGACTGGTAAGGAGAATAAAATTAAGGCAACCCGCCCCCAGCAATGTCAAGCAGAGCGCCATTTTGCCGGGAGCAGTGACGCGTATTGTGACTATTCATGTGGCACTGCCTTACGTTATTACTCGCAGAGAGAGAGATCAGGGCCGCGATTTACAGATGAACAGCGGCAGTTCCAAGCCGCGCAGTAGCGCAAGATCTTAGTGTTTCATAGAAAAGTAACGTCCAAACAAATTGATATACGTCTTGCGACGATTGACTCCGCAACAATGCCATGGTTGGAGTTAGAATCGCAGCTCTTTAGAATAGCGATGATCACGCGCTCTTGTTTTGCTCACACAATAGGCGCAATTTCCGGTTTGAATAAATTAGAGTATCGCCTCCTGATTGGTCAAGCGCGGACACACCTCCAAAAAGGGCTACCGCCTGGGTAGGTCACTTCTAAATTTTATTATGAACTATAGATAGAAGGAAAAATTCTGTAATGTGGAGGATAGACAATTGGGTATTTTATGAATCGGTAAAGCAGCGTTAGAGGCCAGGCTGTCGGTTCCCTTTAATAGTAAGATTGCGCTACCAAACTAAACACGATAAATTTAATATATATATTTATATAATACAAAAGCCCAGTTCATAGCTGTCTGCACAACCATTGATATGCCGGTGGGTGGCCCTGGGGACTGCTTGCTTCCGCTGACCCGCTATCAGCGGGGCTGGAATCTGCCATTAGACAGAAGACCACAATGTCGCCATAAAAACCCGAACAGGCCTTTTCACGCTGGAGTAAAAACACGGATCCTGCATCGCGGATACGAAACTTTTTGGCCGCGACTGCGACGTCAGTACTAGGCTGGCTTCTATACCAGGTAATTACTATAGTGGTGGGACTCCCTAGTACATGTCTTCAAAGGATTCAATTTATATCCGCATTCAAGCAGATGATCATATCGCGCCGAACGCCGCGTCATCCGGGCTTCCACCTGTGACCAAACCCTCCCCGCCAATGAGTAATCAGGGAAAACGTCTTCGTCTGATAAAAGCTACCACAATCCAGCCTTAGGTATTTGTTCACGCAGACAATGACGAACAGGCTGCAGAACAATCTGCCTGTGTCCGCCTATTTAGGCATTTGTTCGCAAAAGAATTATGAACAACGGACAGCTGTCCAATATCTGCCTGTGTCTGGCTATTTAGGAATGTGTTCACAAATACAATGAAGACCCGACGTCTTACCAACTTATACCTGTGTTTAGCTATTTAGGCATGTATTCACAAATAAAAAGCGAACAAACAGCGGGGTCGGACCAAAATCTTCCAATAGCAAGATAGGCCCGCGTGCACCAATATGATAGACGCCAACCGGTAATTAGGTATTTAGGCATGAATTGGCAACTAAAATGAGCAACCGACATGAGACCTTAAAGCAAAAAATTATCTGGCTATCAATGTTTGTATTAATTAATAACATTAAAAAAACAATTTCTTTTGAGCAGATATTTAGGAATTTCGATGCAGGAGAAAAGCGATGTCTGACGCTAACGTTATTGTTAGAAACGTCCTCTAGAATACAATACGAGCTTTATTTCCGACCACCCACATCAGTATCTAGGCATACTAACTAATGCGTAATGAATATTTTATATCGGATCATAAATTATCCGCCTAGACATTCACAACATTATGACACAAACCTGTAAAGTTAACCACCTGAGTCAAACCAAATAATGCAAATAAAACAATGACCACGCAGGCGTTAGACATAACTTTTAAATCATATTTATTATTTTATATTTGATAATAAAATATCTAACTGGATATTCACACCAATATGCCACACACCGGTCACCCATCCCTCACCGTAGCTCCCCCCATCACCCATCCCTTCCCATAGCTCCTCCCCGTCACCCCTCACCATAGCGCCCCCAGTCACCTTGGGGTGACTTGTTTTACTACCAAATTACTACACCCGATTGCGCAGACTTTAAAATGTTTATATTACTGTTGGAAGCCAGACTCATCCTGACACTGACGTGCTGATCACGTTTCGGAGTAAAAACCAACACGCCATAATCAAGGCGCAGTTCAGACCATGTAGCTGACCGCCCCCGCGACAGTGGCGCCGCCGCGAGGACAGCAATGATGTCACGTGGTCGTGCTTCTCTCACCCTCTTATGTCGAGCGTATGACGCGTTAAACTGCGCACACCAACTCAGATATCGAGGCAGAAAAACGTGGTAAAATGTGGTAAAACGTTGTAAAAACACGTCGTGGGCGATTATTGAATCTTGTCTGATTGAGCCATTCACTAAACAAGCGTGAGTAGGGTGTGGCTTGAGGAGGCGTCCACTGGCCACAGGTTCCGGGGAGTGGTGTTTCCCAGGTAACTGGCGCTTGTCAAGCGAATGGGTCTCAGTAACTGGTTCTTGTGGAAGGCGTTTCTCAAGTAACTGGTTTTCATCAAGTAACTGGTTTTCCTCAAGTAACTGGTTCTCCTCAAGTAACTGGTTTTCATCAAGTAACTGGTTCTCCTCAAGTAACTGGTTCTCCTCAAGTAACTGGTTCTTCTCAAGTAACTGGTTCTCCTCAAGTAACCGGTTCCCCTCAAGTAACTGGTTTTCATCGAGTAACTGGTTCCCCTCAAGTAACTGGTTTTCATCAAGTAACTGGTTCTCCTCAAGTAACTAATTCCCATCAAGTAACTGGTTCTCCTCAAGAAAGCGGTTCTCCTTGTATTCGGTCGAAGTGTATTGCACTGTTTCAACACATTACTTACAAAATACGCGTGCTAGAGTATTGACGTGGTATCAAGTGTTGCCGTGGTAACCATATCTATATATAAACAGTGGCCCGGTTTTTGTCAGATGGTTCGTGGACATATGGCACAATACCAGGCTGCTCCATCAATAAGACAATGGTTTGCGGCGACTGGGGCCAATATATCTGTTTCGTTGGTTGCGGCCTTTGCATGAATAGCGACATCGTGTACATTCCACCCCCTCACCATTCCACCCCATCACCATTCCTCCCCCTCAACACCCCCCCCCCCCCTCACCATTGCTTCCCCATTACCACCCGACTAAATATCTCCCCCGGATATGGGAGTAAAGGGTTGATATCCGTAAGATATTCTTCAACGTCAGCTGTCTCCCTCTCTCCTCTTTCGCTCTCGCTTTCTCCCCCCTCTCTCTCAATCCCCCTCTCCCCCTCTCCCTCTCTCACCCCGCCTCTCTTTCTCTCTCTCTCTCTCTCTCTCTCTCTCTCTCTCTTTTTCTCTGATTTCCTAATTTTGCTGGGGTTTGTTTTGCGTTTCTGAGCAGCTAAACTTATCCTTTTCCGTCTCTTCTTTATCAAAATAAGTCGTTTATTCCAACATACCAAACATAGATGAATGCAGTGTATGACATTAACAAAAACGTTGGTATTGTTGAAGGAGAATCCCATTTAGACGGTCAGTCGCTAGCATGGGACGTAGTTGTGGACGCCGCATAGGTCACCACAAGTATTGTTTGCCAATTCACGCAATCAACACAGTGGAAACTGACCGCCCGACTCGGCCCGTCCCGCGACTCCCGCCACCATACGGCGCTACTGGCACCTGCTATCTGCCCCCTGGCTCCCATTTCCGCTGACCCGGAACCCGGGACCACAGGGCATGTCCCAAAATCTAGTTCATAGACTGTGGTCAACTCGTGTTCGTATTATTCATATATCTTTCCTTAGTTTTTGGATTGAGCAGCCACCCAGTCCGCCCCAAAATGCAAAAAAATACAAAAATAAAAATAAAAATAAAACGAGTATGATTTGACATTCAAGTGGACATTGGGATTTGGGGATGAGTTGTGAATTCATTAATATCACTGGTGGTTCTCCGAGACAAAGGCGCTCACCCCTCCCCCTCTGCAATGCCCCAGGACGACTGTGTATATGACAAAGGCTTCCCACGACAGAGATAGACAGTGTACTTCATATAAATCGCACACATCTGTCAGCTAGTAAACCCCCCCCCCCCAAATAGTTACCGGTTCTTGTCCGGAAAGAGCTGCAAAAATGTGCAAAGAGCAGCTGGTCACAATCAGCTATTTGGAACATGTATGTCTTAATGCTACTTGTATTTATTCCTGCTTTGAAGTCACTTTTCTTGTTGGTCACTTCAATTAATCGAATCATTAGTAAAGATTAATATATCCTGCCACTTAAAAATGCTTTGCCTTTTATCTTCGGAAATTTTGTAGAAGAATTTCTGGAATAAATTTTAAGTAGCACTTTCCTTTTCATGCAAAATACATCAAAGTAGATTATTTTATTTTAATTTATAGTCTGTATAGTCGTGCAGCACAGACTTGCCTCTCAGATGGGTAGTAGCGTAATGGGTAAAATATTCATAATCTATAGCCGGGAATCTATGTAAATGGTAGATACAAGCAGACATCTTAAACACGTTGACACCGCCAATTAGGTGAGGTATTAAATATCATGGTTATATATAACAAAATTAACGCTCTTATATAATAATGATGACGAGGCGCTGTAGTTTGTGCACGTTCAACAATTTGTCTTATTTTAAATACTGTAAATATGAGTCATAGCGCTGTGGATATTCAACAGTACAACTATACATTACGCCCAAACTATATAATTAGAATTGTTTTGCGGAGTGGACTCAGAAGTAGGCCTTGCAACGAAGGTTATTCTCCTTTGACGTTGGCAGAGACTTGGGCCCAGGAAGGTGGCTAAGTAAATCAAACCGGAAAGCCACGCGTCGCCTGATCACATGTGGCATTAACAGGGTGTTTTAGCGGCTTGGCCGGAGTCCGCGGACTGTTTGCGGCAGCTCAAGGCATGAGACACTAACACCGAATTTATGAGTCAAAGGCTTTGGTCGATCTGTCATATATCACATATGTTGTACCGTACGCAAGGTGGCTATGCGAGTCGCAAAAGGGTTGAAGTGTGATGGGTGGTTTAGAGTGGCGGGGGTGGTGGGGGTGAAGGGGGTCGGGGGGGGGGGAGGAAGAGAAAGAGCGAAATGCAGCAACCACCCAAAGAGAGAGTGAAGGTGGTGGTGGTAAAGGAGGGGCGGGGGGGGGGGGGGTCGGCGATGAGATGGGGACCGAAGTGGTGAGCGAGTACAGATGAATGGATGGAACAGATACAAGAAAGGAAATAAACGGAGGGATGTATAACCAACGTTCTCCTCTACTGCTTTATCTGACAGCAAGGTCATTGTTCATATCACGGAAGCAAACATTATTTATCTTTGCATCTTTCTTGATTTCACAAACCATTAAAACGTGCAACTTTATCAAACCACATATGTTTTTTGTGGCCATGGAAGGTCAGAATATTTTCGGTTCTTGTTCTTGTCACGGGTTGATTTTTTTCCTAAAATGTATTCAGTTTAGTAATATTAAGAGCGATTTTTTTCTGCCAGAGGAAGAATTCAGAATAAGATTTCATTTTTAGAAAAAAATTGCCCCCCTCCCCTCCACCCCTCATCCCTGGAAAATAATTGGTCCGTTCCTTCATGAATGGCGTCTTAGATTGAAATTCAGCCTCGGTGCACAAGAACACCTGTGCAACTGTCACGATTCAGGAGACTCATACAAGGCATAACGGAAGATATATATCAGTTTGCTGCTCATCGAACAAAGCCGAAACGCTTGCCTCACCACAGTTGATTGAGTGAGGGGTGTGGTGGGTGGGGAATGGGGGGGGGGTTTATATCGCATGCTCTCGGAAAAAGGTCTTTATCTAAGCCGCGCAAAGCTATCAAGCAATATGATTAGATTTTAATGATTCATGGTCATCGTTTGTCACTGCTTAAACATCGTATGTCTATTAATACTTCGATGAAAACCCATAATATCACTCTTGAAGGTAATTACCTTGCCAATTGTTAAACAGATGAGTTCATGATATGAGAGCTGCCATGAGTTTGCGATGGCCGGTTTGTGTGTGATCGGCTCTATGTAGAATAACACTCTATATAACGCATAACACTATAGATAACGTATAACACCATATGGAATGTATGGGACATAACATGTATAAAACTGATTATGTATAACACCACATAGAATGTGTTACATTATATAGAATAAGAATATAGAATAAGTAATAGAATATTACAGCGATTGTGTAAAACTACATACCATGTGTAAAACTATACATAAATTGTATAACACCATATAAAGTGCATAACACGTTATAGAATGTCTACAGACCATATACAATGTATAACACCGCATAAACTGTATAACATTGTATAACACAACATAAGTGCACACCCCTTTTATTATACAATAGTTTTTGCCCCTGACTTTGCTGCCACTTTTAGCCAAAAAAAAAGAACGTTGTTGACAATTCTTGAAAGAGCCAACCTAACATTGTGGCCCGTGCTCGTGCTACAGTACATAATCTATCAAATTGCCATCGTATCACTCACAAAAGGCCCCTAGTTTATTATCCTCCTGAAGGGTAAGGTCACTGAGTCTCCACATATAGCTTTATGTGTTATCTTCAAACGGCCATCAAAATCGGGACTTTACAAAGCTGTTTTTAAAGCAAGTTCCTCTTCTTGAGGACGAGACATATACATTTTATGGAGTAGAGCTACGGGTGGAATGCTTGGCCTAGAGACCTTGGCAGTATGCAATGGCCCCATGGGTAACGTGGAATACAGCCTCCGGGTCTGTAGTTAGGGTCCGGACCCTTTATGTGACGAGGGAGAAGGGATCTTCTGGCTCGAACTGAGTCGGAAAGAAGGGGAGTTACAGTATGTCTTTATCGTATGCCTTTAACATGGGCCCTCGCAGTTCAAATCCGTAAAGGTATACATTGTTGTGTTGCTTGTTCGTAACGCACGGCATTCCACCAGCCCCCCCCCCCACCCCAACCTACTCCCTCCAGGCAAAACTCCAGTGGACTCTTCCAGATTTTAGGGTGTACGTGGTTTTAGTGCTTGCCCAAGGGCACGGCATAAAGATTATACCCCCCCCCCTTCTAAGGTAAGCGCAGATTACAGGCTCCAAATTAAGGGCAACCCGGAAGACTTTTTTTGACATTTTGAGGCTACCTTGTGATGGGTTAGAGTCCAGGTCTCAGAGCAACCCCGGGGGCGGGGACTTAATACATTACTGTGTTGGCAGGAAGTTCGCCGTAAAGCCACCTCCTTTTTCACCGCCCAATTCCGCTCGGTCGGGCGTTTTCCTGCCAAAATCTGCTCGGAAGGGGTACCCGCTTAATGAACGCCCATTTTCGCCCCGCCCCCCCACCCCCCCGCGGTCGCAAGTTATCCGCTCTATAGGGGTATCTTTTTCGTGACGAACATCCGCTCTCTCAGGCTTCAAGGCATACGCGGAACACCCCCCCCCCCACCCCCCTACCAGATTAGTATAATAGTGCCCCACCCCGGGGAGCAACGTCTTTATGTAAGAACGTAAATTAGCCCGAGTTTCAGAGTTTCTATGACAGGCGCATACTTCAAGCGGAGTGTAACTGGCGTATCTGCTTTCGAGTGTTCATCTTTGTCATTCAGACACGTTACAAGGCACATATACTAAATAAATCCCAGGTAAGTTCAGCCAATTTCAGTGGCGTCTATGTTGTTGAACTTGATATGAAACGCCATCGTTTCGTCCTTCTTTTAACAACTACTGTCCCTTAAGTTGAATCACGTGATAGTGCAACAAAATGGTCCTACGGCCAGTGCGCATGTGCAAGAACTAGTCCGGTCGAAGCGTAGTGATAAATCTTCAGAAGAAAGAAGTGATTGGTCTTTCATGGCATGGTGTATGTATGTCGGCCATAACTACCAATGAGTGGATGACATAATGGATGAATGGATGATAATGCATGAATGGATGATAATACGCCATAGATAGTGTGGATGATCGTACGCTGTACGGTTGTCTCTAGCTACAGTCGTGCATTCCGTGGCAACTCGACCCCTTCACACCCCCCCCCCCCCCACCCCGAACAGCGTAAATCTCCGCCAAGACTATTTCCGGTCCACGTGGCATGTAACTTGGGTAGTATCTCACGCAATGTGTAACCCCCCCCCTCCCCTCTCACCCCACCCCACCCCACCCCCACGACAGCTCTCCTCCAAGCCCCCACCCATCCCTCTCACTACCGCCACCCACACCCCACTTTCCGTTTCCGAAAGCTCACGAACCCTGGATGAGATTAAGGTGATCCTGCGCCATTGTAATTACTGATCATATAATACCACGTGATCAGGACTTCTTCTCGTTTATTTGCACAATGCTTTCCGGATGAAGTAACGCGGTTTCAGTTCAGGGCCATATTGTAAATATGTGCACATTTCAGGCTTGGAGGATGCTTGGTTAGGGTTCTGTCTAGATAGGCCAGGAGAAGAGGGCAGACAAGTGGATTAGCGGGAGGGGGAAGGGGTTGACGATAATTGAGTCCACTCGGCTAGGGGGGGGGGTTGGAATGAGAATGAGTGGACTGGGGGAGGGGGAAGGGGGAACGAGAATAAGAACCCTGTGGGTAGGGGAAGGGGGAGGGTGGAGCGAGAAGTGAGTGGACTGGGAGAGGGGGAGGGTGCAAGTGAGTGAACTGAGGGAGGGGAAAGGGTGGAACGAGAAGTGAAGGGACGGGCAGGGGGGAGGGTGGAACGAGAAGTGAAGGGACGGGCAGGGGGGAGGGTGAAACGAGAAGTGTGTGGGTGGCGGGCGAGGGGGTGTGGAGGTGGGAGGAGGGACTTGATAACGGATGCTAGGGGCCTGCGGGAGGGAGTGATGGAGGGCTAGTGGCACACGGAGACAGGTGTAATGGCCGGCGATGTATGATGTAACTGATCCTGTTGGTCGCTGTCGCCACGGCACACACCGGAATGGCTCTGCCAGCCAGGTTTCCTGCCTGCCAGTCCCCTTTCGGCATTCGGCAGTCGCTTCGGCGACCCAGAGACCCGTTCTTATGATCACCCGTCCGTCCGCCCTCCCACGACATTCTCTTAGCCATTCCTTGATGGAGTGTTTTCACTCTACCGGGAACAGACAAATCGTACCCAGCCGCTCTTCCGGTACGATCTGTCTGCTGCTGTAACAGCATCCCCGATGTCTCCCTTCGCGCCCGCTCCTTTCCCACCTCCGTCTCCCCCGCCAAACACTCAACCGGTTGGTTGACCAGTTTATGGCTGGGGGAAGCAATTGTTTAACTCATGAGACCGTCTCTCGCCGACTGTCTCCGTCAGTATCTCCGTCCCTTTCGGTTCGTCGCTGCCACTAACTACTATACTCGTAGACAGACTTTTGTGACCAAATCCGGCCTGAGAATTGGTGGTCCGATAATTCGTCGCTTGCCTTCATAAAAAATAACCTGGCCTGCCACTTGCCCGGCAATAGGGTGGGGTACGGAAGTGTCGAAGAATGTTATCGTCACGCAGGGCAGTTCCTGTCTAGCCGGAAAAATCGCTATCAACACACACGTACAGGAAGAGACCAGACAAATAAATAAGGAAAAGCAATAAAAAAGGAAGACTAGAAATATTTTGAAGTTTTTAATGATGAAGTCTTTTGAGTTTAGTCTACAGACGGTCTAAAAATCCCCGAATAGACTTCAAAGTCATCTCCATCGTCTTGATTTTGGCTTTGAAACCCGTCAGCCATCTTGTTTTCCCCGGACCATTACTCACTCATGTGCTAACGCTGCCAACGCAACGACGAGCAGCTCCCTATACATAGCATTGAAAAGAAAAACCCAACGCGGTGACGAACGGCAACGGGCGACAGCCTTGTGTTTCGAATTGAGCGAGCCTCGTGCCATTCATAAACGTTCTTAAATTAAAAGCAAGGCCTTTAATTGTATAGTGAATGAAATATTCGCGCTGTACACTGATATATGACTAGGACATGTTTATTACTACTTGACACTTGAGAGGCCAGTTCACCTGCCGCGCGTCGAATGCATTTTGCCATTGCACAAGGAAATTGAATATTTCAGGTATAATTTGAAGGTTTCTTCATATCCAATGAGGTCTGGCCGACATGCGCCTGTTTACAAAGGCGTCCTTTTATTCAAATCCTTGATTCCACGATTCTCGCGATTGTTGGGTTATAGCGGGAAATGCACAATAGTCCCATGCGAACACTTCCCCGTCTTAATTACCTCACCCACTAACATAAAGAAACGCACACATACACACTCACGCGTTATGCCATCTGATCACGTGGTAGAATGCCTGACATTGACGTCACGACATAAGACAACATATCTAGTTACGCCGAACTTCGTGGTTTTTATTTATGACAACTCATAGTCAATGAGAGTAACTTGAGTTGTTGGAGATGTTTGCCATTTTTGGTTTCTTTTTATTATTTGTGTCGTTCATACCACCTAAGCCTATTTCCACGTCTCATATGACCTGCAATAGTCGCGTCGCACGTGACGCTGACATAATTATGTCAGGACATCTTTAATGGATCAGGGTCGGTGAAGATTCAGGCTATCGTTGTGCGCACATTATTTATATAATATATAAGAATTGCCCGCATAATTACTTAAGTATATTATGCCTGGTAGATTTATTTGTTTTCTCCTGTCGTACGTCCTTGGGCAAAGCTATGTCCAATGTTTCACCGCGCTAATCATAAGGTAAATGGAACGATGTATTTAGTAGGTTATAGTTGGAGACTCCGTAAGGTCGTCACCTCATCTGCCGTTGACAAAATGGTCCGCTGGAGGGGGCATAAGTTCTCAAAAGAGCCATTCGGTTAATCGTCACGTTTCCCGCCATTCGGAACACATTGTCGTCTGCTCCCCGGGCCGAATGGCTACTAATGGATGCTCATTTGGCCTCCGTCGCACAGGAAGTGCTGGTTTCATCCGGAGTTTTTCCAAGTGCCGAGGCATTTATCGTGATGAATTAGATTATCACTGTCTCTGTTGGCGACATTTCCTTGGCATTTTACCTCGGACCGCTGGCCATTCTGGCGACTATGTGGCCCCCTCACCTCTCCCCACCTCACCTCACCTCACCACCCAACCGACTCCCCCCCCCCCTCCCCCTTCTACCGCCGCCTTCCATCTGTCGGGGTATTCCTTTCGCAGTGCTTCCCAGGGGCTTCCTTCCGCCAACGTGAGTAGTAAATACTTCACTGTTTGCCCGGTGGTATTACCATTTGGACGCTTGTACCCGACCCAAAGACATCCAATGGGCTACGTTGAGTGTCAAAAGTCAAATCTCCACCCCCCCCCCCCCCCCACGACCGCCATACAGATCCAAGTGGGCTGGCGACCCTCTGCCTGCTCATGTCGGACCACTCCATCGCAACTGTGGCCTTGCTTCTAAATGAATGAGGGCATTCAGTTTCTTTGCTTTTCGCTGCTATGGTCATTACGAGGTACTCTACTTAGGAGGATTTCTATTTTGCCAAAGATGAGTTTGGTATTCAATAAGTCTTGTAATAATAATTTTGAAAATGTAAAAATGTTTTTGTTATCTATTTTCAGGCAGAAGCGCAACGAGGAAGCGAATGTGATGGCATAGGCAAACAATAGTGACGTCCTTCCAACAGGTAAATAAAAACAACATTTACAAACATAAGATGCCATTAATTGCGTTATCAGCGATACACGTAGCCGGAAAATATCTTTTATATAATTATGCCCGTTGTCAGAAATATGTCTACGTGTGGATATTGCGTATGAATGCACCCAATTTTATTTTATTGTTGAATATTTTATTAACTTTTTGTTGCGCTTTATTGTTGCATGTATAACTGGTCAAACACTAACGTTGAGATTGTCTAATCAACTGTTTCCACCAATTGTAATTGATGGATATAATGACGTTTTATTAAGCATGTCATATTGATATATATAGCAATTGTTGAATAATTAAGAAAAAAACAAAGATAAAAGATATTGAAAGGCAGACATATCGACATTTAATCACCATGCAATACAAGCCCAATAATATTGAATAAAGTTCCCTTATTTCTAAGAAAAAAAAGAAGTCCAAATCTGCCAATCCCCGATGCACCTGTGAAACTGCTACGAAGGTGTAAATCCGTTTGGAATTAATTCCGTGAGATGCCTGATGTGCCGTCCTACGTGACGACGGACGTATAAAGAGAGCCAGTCACCTGAATTGCGCGTCATATAAGGTGACCGGTCTCTATCTTAGCTGGTGGGCGTGACCACCTGCCGTTCCATTGTCTTCCCGCCCAACAACCGCTGCCGGAGATTGGCCGTTCCCGCGCAAAATAAATGATTGTCGTCTGCTTGCACGGCTGCTCGCGGGGGCCGTCTCCCCGCCGGACAATGCGGCCCCCATCACCGTGTTGCCTATGCGGCCATCGCTTTGTGCCGCGTACAAGGTCACTGGGCTACCTGAGATATAAACGGGCCATTTCGAGGAATATTGTGAAGGAATTTCTCCGCTAAACGCCTGTCCAGGGCATTGTTTACTCAACTGAGCCAACGTCCCCCAGACACAGTTACCATATAACGCTACCTGTATAAGCTATTGGCCGACGTTGTTACCTGTGTAGTCTATTAACAAGTAAGTACGCAAATAACACACGTATTAACTGGAACCAAATGGTAAGACAAATAGTGGAAGAACAATACATGGGTTATTCGTGCCATAGTTCGGCCTTGTATATTCAACTCTTGGTGTCCAATAGCGCTAATAAATCACTCGTTGTAACGAAACCTTCTTCTCTGTATAAATGCTCAACGCTGAAAAAACGTTTGTGTTTATTCTCAAGCTAAATAACAAGGACAGCCATGCCCCTAGTCAAATCTTGCAACACATAATAAATATAAGAAAATCGAATCGACAATTAAAAATTAAATCGAAACATATGAAAATTATGCCAATGGCAATTTAATTTAAAAAATCTTAACATATTAAAGGTATATCATAGATACCATCAATTAGTAAAGGCAAAAAGCTGAATCTGTAAAAGAAACTAATTGTAGTGTAGTGGCGGTACATTCGCTGGTTTATACAGATATGTTTGCTGATTTATCTTACTTATCGTTGATAATCTGGCGCCGCCTTGAGCTAAATGGTGACATATTGGTCTGAAATCTGTAGCAATGCTTGCCACAACAAGAACGTCCCTCGGGAGGTGAACGAAACGTGGCTCAGTACGCGACATACATGAACCTATTATCCCTATATCGGTTATCTTCACGCGCCCCAGTACATACGCCCCCTGCAACTGGACAGTAACCGAGACCAGCCAGGGTCAGGGGAGGTAGGTGGTTGGGTGGGCATGGGGAGGGAGAGGAGGGGGTGAGCGGATGGGTGGGGCGGGTGTACGAGGAATACTGGCCATTTAGTCACCACCATAATGGAGTTACCTCGCGTTATAATAGGACAGGCTGCCGAGGTTAATTAACTCGAGGACGAGACTCTGTCTCGACTTCCACGCCGAGCTATTGTTCTTACACTGACCGCCTCTACCGAAGAACAGTTTAATTTGCGCTGGGATTTCGCCTGTTGAATAAAACCACCCCGTCGGCCGGATATTGGAATAGACCACCCGATGAATATCAATGACGAATAACCATAATTGGTAATCACAAATTTAGCATTTGCTTACGTCACGAGTGGGGGACAATATGCTGGGTTTACATGGCGACCTCTGTGTTTGTGTTGAGGGGTAAGGGGTGAAGTACATGACAGTAACGCATAATTAAGCAACTCTTGTGGCGGCCATGGGGCGAGACAACGGCGGCAGACGTAATTAACATGCAGCGACGGAGCCGCGCAGTAATCCGGTCCAACATCAGAACTCGTTGATACCTCCGCTGCACTACATTTCGGACGTCCTGGCATTCGGCGTTCTAATGGGAGCAAATCAAAGAAGGCACTATCTGCTGCAATTATAAGAATAAAAATTGTAATTCGTGAGAAATCGCCGTTGTCATCATGTAAACAGGGTCAGCGATAGACCAACATACACTTTTCTATTGGTGATTGTATTTAATAGGAGCCGCAGCTTCCAATATTTAACTGCCATTATGTTTAAGGCATCAGCGGAAAAAAAATTAACAGGCATATTTCAATGTGTCCTTGAGTCCAATAATATATTCCTCATGCCGGAACGGGGGCAAATACATAGGGAGAGGTAACAGCTTAATTTATCTCATGCAGTTATTGAAAATACGTAGCTTTTATTCGTAATTTACTTAGATTATTTAAAGGGAAAGTTAGAACGAGAGTCTCACTTTCATCACCAACATAACGATGTCATGCAGAACAGTTCAACACACAAATAATATGAAGATATGTTTACATATCGGATAACTTGAGCGCATCATGAAGTGCATACAGACTTAGACTACCTGAGTCGGAAATATCAGACACTCTCTTATCGGTAAGATACGAGTTGTACGCGTTCCACCCATGATGTATGCATCGCCGACCGAGACTGATTCGGTCGCTGATACCACAGGGACTCAGGGAGGAAAGCCTCTTTAAAGGCAGCCAGGCGGTTCACAAAGGGCCACGTAATTAAAATCTCTTGTCCATCTCATGTGTAAAGATGTTCCATAAGAGCCGATCAGAAATGACTCCGCCACCCTCTCCGCAAGAGACCTGCGAAATATCATGGGAGTGTAAGCCGGATAGGCGTCCCTCATTATCGCCCATAACGCTCTCCCGTTGACAAAAACGCCCACAAGGTGGCCGCGGCGCCGCGTTGTGACTAATTGGGTTTCAGCTCCCATCCGTCGTGGTCTGTGCAAGTCCCAATTGTCCGGGAAAGAAAAATATTGTATACGTACTCCATTTCTGTAGAGCCGATGAGTAATAACACGGCGGCTGCTTATATAATGTCTTTCGCAGCGGCCCTCTTGTGAGAGTAGAACAAGCGCTCTGGGTATAATTAGCGTGTCGGTGGCGTTCAAGTGGCCACCTGGGACTGTGTTAATGAAGCAGTTAAAACACAATTTTATTCCACGCGTATGTCAATGCTCAATCAGCTGGCTTATTTTTTTTTATGTACATATGTATATCCAACAATAACCGTATGTCAATGTATTTCTTTTAAATATTTAGGCTCAGTTTTCACCGAGCTTTGTACGTATTTGTCCACTTTTCATTCGCTATTAAGTAAATGTCGCCTTCTTTTTTGTCCCGGTAGGTTGCTGTTCCCTGGACTTTGACGCCAGGAGTTCTGTTCCCTGAACCTCCACCAACTACGTATTTGTCCGCAAGCTCGGCCACTTCATCGAGAGATGAGATTCCTCCGCCAAAACATAGTCCTGCAAGTCAGACGGAGCTCGCGGTGACAGTGAATAGAAAAAATATGCGCATTTGTGTTTCAGTTATTCAGCCGAATATCCGATTGGATAATGTGTCCGATTGTCGGATTGGGTAATTTGTACGATTGTCCGATTTGGTAATTTGTACGATTGTCCGATTGGGTAATTTGACTCCATTGTCCGACTGGGTAATTTGCTCAACGAATCTATCTGTAGCGTAACCTGTTCGCCTTGATTTAATAAGTATCCAGATATTTCTGAGGCTTTGCTCACACAGAATTGTCCAGGCTTTGGATCGGTCACAGATAGTAGTTGGCTTTGCATAGTGTACTATGAGATAACTCTCTCTCCAATGTTAGTGAAACCTTCTTTATGATCAGTAAAGCCATAAGACGGAATAAAATAACATACACGGTATCTGAAACTTTGAGCTATTTTAGAATTCAGGTGAGGATATCCGATGGTGGAACTGCTTCGTGACGTGAAACTAGCATCCGGTATGTGTCTGGCATGCACATGTTGTACATCAACTTGCGTTTCATTACCATCTGGTTATCGAGGTCTATGGCATAAATACGCCATATTTGAGTTGTGGGCTTGCGTTGCGAAAAAAAGGATCATTCACATAAGACTGATGGTAGGCGACAAAGTAAGTTTCCACACGCGACAAAGTAAGTTTCCACACAATAACAATATGTTGTGTCCAACTAATTAGGCTCAATCCCCATGGAAACCGATATATATATATATTAGAAGAAACGTGATTGTTGCCATTAGTTACCACCGATGGCGAGTGTATAATTGTACATATGTGTTCATGTATGTCTGTTGACCTCACCAATAAGTGAAGGTAAAGACAACCCATCGTGTCCTCTGTCTAAATCACTTGACAAATTGATGCGCAACTAATAAAAGCATGTGATTTATGTTATTTTTACATGGGATTTTTCATCTTTCTTGGACATTTTAGTCGCCCTCGCCCAACAGATATTGTGAGTCCTCAGCGCAGAACAAGTCTTGTGAATAGGTAGCATGTAACGAACCCCGCATATAGCAGTACTGTGAATTCACTGAGTACTTATTTCACAGGAATGCCAATAACTTGATTTTGAAACACACAAAGAAGACTACTTAAACTGTAGGCAGTCAATTTGTTATATTTATTATTTATTTATTTGGTATCCCCAAATCGGTTCAATAGATGCGTTATTAGCCATCCACATTTCATGAGAGCTTTGCGACATTATTATACATATATACGTTTGAACGGTGACAAAGAACAAACCTTTATCACACATGTTTCATAGACAGATGATTACCGACATGGACACATTACTCGATTGACAATTACTGACATTGACACATTACTCGACTGACAATTACTGACATTGACGCATTACTCGACTGACAATTACTGATATTGGCACATTACTCGACTGACAATTACTGACATTGACATATTACTCGACTGACAATTACTGACAGTGACACATTACTCGACTTACAATTACTGACATTGACGCATTACTCGACTGACAATTACTGACATTGACACATTAATCGACTGACAATTACTGACGGTGAGACATTACTCGACTGACAATTACTGACGGTGAGACATTACTCGACTGACAATTACTGACAGTGACACATTACTCGACTGACAATTACTGATATTGACACATTACTCAACCGACAATACTGACAGTGACACATTACTCGACTGACAATTACTGACATTGACACATTTCTCGACTGACAATACTGACAATGACACATTACTCGACTGACAATACTGACAGTTATATTACTCGACTGAAAATTACTGACATTACTCGACTGACAATTACTGACGGTGACACATCACTCGACTGACAATTACTGACATTGACACATTACTCGACTGAAAATTACTGAGAGTGACACATTACCCGACTGACAATTACTGACATTTACACATTACTCGACTGACAACTGCTGACATTGACATATTACTCGACTGACAATTACAAACACTTTACGACTATGATACTTACCGATACAGAGACTTCACGATAATGATAATTACCGATACAGACACTTTACGACTATGATAATTACCGATACAGACACTTTATGACTATGATAATTACCGATACAGACACTTTACGACTATGATAATTACCGATACAGACACTTTACGAATATGATAATTACCGATGCAGACACTTTAGAATAAAACATAATTTCCGATACAGACACTTTGCAACTTTGATATTTACCGATACAGACACTTTACAACTGTGATATTTACCGATACAGACACTTCACGACCATGATAATTACCCATACAGACACTTTACGATGGCGCTCATGTAGGCCCCATTGGGTTGGCTTGGTTGTCTGGGTTGTGAGTGTCCCTGATCGCCGTGTTTGCTGGTTTTGGTTTGCTTGGTAGATACAGAGCCTTAATTGCGACAATACACATTTTGCCCTTTTCTAATTTCTCACAGGGACCGCCCCGATAGCTCAGTGGGTTAGAGCGCAGGCATTCAGCGCTCTAGCCACCTGAGAGCCTGACGGCACATGGTTCAGTGATTCGCGCCCCACTGTCGCCAGGTCTGTGGCGTCGCACGGATAACGATTTCATGTCTTTCTATTTCCTCGCAAAGAGTAGGGGGTTACCCCCGGGGACATGGCTCAGCTCTCCCTTCCTTCTCCCATTGACGCGATATGACCAAAAGTGGTTAAAGCGTGCTGCATACACAACCAACCAATCGGGTTTCTTACAGTGTGCCAATTTGCATCGAAGTCGAGTAAGAACTTTGGTCACTAAAAATTATCGAGGTTTAACATGAACCCTTAAACAGTTGGTGCCACGTCAAAACAACTTAGCTCATATTAATCTTCTGTGTTTTTACGCTTATATTATCGAGAAATAAAGCCCCAAATAGTAGAAGGGAATACCTTTTTCACTTGTTTTTCCACATCCGCTTTAAATTATGGGAGCGAGGAAAGTGACGTCAAAGCGGAATACAAACGCATGTGCTTTCTCTCTGCTCATTGGCTTGAACTCAACCAATACACGCCCTTGACAACAGAAGCTTACGCACTGCATCAGAGCGTACCTGGCAATCTTGTGACATCACTGAGGAATTTCTAAATAACCGTCAGATGCAATGCTTCCAGAAATAAACCCGCCAGACCTCAGTTTTGCTTCGTTGACGAACGCGTTTATAGCGATATCGTGAAATAAAAAACTGTAAACTCACATTAAAACAAATTCTAATTTGTTTATTTTCCCTAAACTAAGTTAACTCTGAGCTAAATCGTGGCGCAAACACTTTAACATTGGACAGTGAATGCTGCTATGGGCTTTGCTTAGCATGCGCACTCAGCCGGGTCGCCTTCCAGATGCCCATTGCATTGGTGTGGTTGAGCATCGCTCAAATCAAAGG
Organism: Arenicola marina; assembly: GCA_964019135.1. Classification (NCBI taxonomy): domain Eukaryota; kingdom Metazoa; phylum Annelida; class Polychaeta; family Arenicolidae; genus Arenicola; species Arenicola marina. The sequence goes on from OZ025262.1 coordinate 33,223,767, forward strand.
AGTCAAATCTGGATCTGAGGGGTCAAACCTGGATCTGGGTGGTCAAGTCTGGATTTGAGGGGTCAAGTCTCCATCTGATGGGTAGAATCTGGATCTGAAGGGTCAATCTGGATCTAAGAGGTCAAATCTGGATCTGAGGGGCCAAACCGGTGTATATATACGCCTCTGTAGGTCTCCTCTGTAGGTAGCCTCTCTAGATCGGCAAACATTTCTGTCATCATACTTCACTCTGTGTGGGTGACAGTCTCGGTTTTACTTGGCTTGGATGGGAGTGCCGTGCCCAGTTCCTGATGTGCTGGGTTTGCTTGAAGATGTTCTGAACACGTGAGCTGTCCACGGCGTGCAACTAGAACACGAAGCGGTGGTGCGCAGCCGTACAAAAGACATCATGACTCACAGTGCGCGCACAAATAATGCAGGAGACTCATGAGCTGCACGACGCAACCGATGACAGACACACCTTCTCGTGCATTCCTCAACACAATGGCGCCCCCAACTAAATATGGGCTGCCGTGTATGGCCATGAATGCACAAGGACTGAATGCAATTTGGTGAACATGCAAGTATTGGGTTGCCGTTGACGTTGGTACAAATGTCTCATTAGGCAAGGTAACCGTGAGACGTGTCAGCTCACTTCGGCAGATTGAGGACATTGCGTCAAGTTTGCATGTGGTTTTTTGTACCCAAACTGGGAGAGGAGTTGGAGGAGGATGGGTGGGGTGGGGGGGGGGGGGGTATGTTGCTGATATCTCTTATGATTAGCTTTCTTTAAAATATAGTTATGATACAAAGTGTTATCCATAGTTTCATTCCCGAAAGTGTCATGGCAAAATTATAACTCGCCAAGCCTTCAAAGAAATTTCTCATTGTAAACTCTTGGCGATATCAGGGCCTCGTACTGTCAGAGCTGTCACGACACCTGTTCTAACTGTCGTCACACGCCTCTGAAGACATAATAACATGGGATCCGCCAAACCATCTTAGATGTACATGTATATAAGGGTATAACTTAAACCATTGCCATTGCGAGGTCGTGAAAGCCTGGCATTTCTATCTGAAAACCAAAAGTGTAAATTCTAGTTATGATGTATGTAGTTATCCAATTTGAAACACGTATTTTCTAACCAACCAAATCTTAAAATCTAGGAAAAAAGTGTTCATACATAAAGGGCTTTGTTATTTTAAGGATTTACTTAATGATAAAGGCGATTTACTTGGATGGGTATAATTTAAAGAGCGCTAGAATACAAATATAAACTTTGTAGACTTTTATAGCCTTATGCTCTGTCTTCCAAGAGAGTGGAAACAGACATGTAGCACCTATCAAGAAATTCCATTGAATTTTGAAAATACTTGTTTGGAGAAGATATCCCGAGAGAAACGAACATGTCAATATATCTATAATAATCTTGTTTAAAAAAGTGTCTTAATGTTAATAAACGCAATGAAACTAAATGGGAAGGAGAACTTGTACCATATCAACCCATGAATGGAAATGTTTTTATAAAGTCCCGTATATAGCTACTATTGATGCGAGATTGAGGAGCATTCAATTTTATATATTGCAACGTACGACCGCCACCAATGTATATCTGAAGACCCGAGAGAACGATACGAGATAGGAGAGAACGACAATTGTTCGTTTGTTACACAGATCCAGCAACTATAATGCATCTCTTCTGCGAGTGTCCCTATGTAAGTCAACTTTGGATAACATTGGCCACATGCTTGGAACGGTATATTGACATGAACGTTGCTAATTTGTTTCAAAAGAAAATGATCTTGCTTGGAACATCTTACATGTTAGATATAGCAATCTTTTCAACCATTTATTATTGATCATTGAAACATATATATATGTTAATAAATGGAAAGGTAGTAAGCCGTGTTTTCAAGGGTGTAAAAATGCAATCAAGTTTTACTATCAAATTGAAAAATATATTTCTTATAATAAAGCGGGTAGAGTTTAATGATTTTCGATAAGAAGTGGAGTCCTCTGTGAAGCCATATCCTCGTTTGCCAGTAAGCTAAAGCAGAGACATCAATTCTATGTTGTATCAAACCATCGCCCGCTTTAGTTATTATGTACTGTGTTTGTGCTGCCTACAAAATAAAAAAATAAATAAAAAAAATGCGTCTCTGAAGACATGACAACATGAGATCCGCCAATGCCATGCTAGAAGTACATGCATAGAGTGGGTATAACTTAAACCATTGCTTCGTCCCCATCATATACATGTATGTAAATCAAACATGAAACTGCCGCTTTCTCACGAACTACTGATTGGTAGATTTCTTATCTTTTCTTATTATTGGGCTGGGGCTGAACGCCAGCATGGTTCATTTAGTTGCCCCCAAAAAAAGCGTCGACGACTTGCCTGAGCGAACTCCATTTAAACTGTCTCGTAACTATGATAGACAACTTATGTAATATTATTCACTGAACAAGATTAAAAAACCCTCAATAAACAGCAATTTCAAACATGATAAGGTTTGAGAATATACTTAAAAGATTAAAGCAATTCAGTTCATATATATTTATTTATTAATAATCGGATCACATTTTTCATGTATCTCGCTATGATTTAATAATTATAAACTGCCTCACCCGCAGCTGGTTCTCAGGCAGTACAAAAGGAAAAGAGTGCGTGGACTCGAAAAGGACAAATCGATTACCAATTGAGAAAGAAACAGACCGGTATATTGTCTATGTAGTAACGTAGGCCTACAAATAACGGTATGTTGTCTATATAGTAACGTAGGCCTACACATGCCGGTATGTTGTCTATGTAGTAACGTAGGCCTACAAATACCGGTATGTTGTCTATATAGTAACGTAGGCCTACACATACCGGTATGTTGTCTATATAGTAACGTAGGCCTACACACGTCGGTATGTTGTCTATGTAGTAACGTAGGCTACACATACTGGTATTTTGTCTATGTAGTAACGTAGGCCTACACATGCCGGTATGTTGTCTATGTAGTAACGTAGGCCTACACATGTCGGTATGTTGTCTATGTAGTAACGTAGGCCTACACATACCGGTGTATTGTATATATAGTAACGTAGGCCTACACATGCCGGTATGTTGTCTATGTAGTAACGTAGGCCTACACATGCCGGTGTATTGTATATATAGTAACGTAGGCCTACACATACCGGTATGTTGTCTATGTAGTAACGTAGGCCTACACATGCCGGTATGTTGTCTATGTAGTAACGTAGGCCTACAAATACCGGTATGTTGTCTATGTAGTAACGTAGGCCTACACATGCCGGTATGTTGTCTATGTAGTAACGTAGGCCTACACATGCCGGTGTATTGTATATATAGTAACGTAGGCCTACACATACCGGTATGTTGTCTATGTAGTAACGTAGGCCTACACATGTCGGTATGTTGTCTATGTAGTAACGTAGGCCTACACATGCCGGTATGTTGTCTATGTAGTAACGTAGGCCTACGCATGTCGGTATGTTCTCTATGTAGTAACGTAGGCCTACACATGTCGGTATGTTGTCTATGTAGTAACGTAGGCCTACACATGCCGGTATGTTGTCTGTGTAGTAACGTAGCCCTACGCATGTCGGTATGTTGTCTATGTAGTAACGTAGGCCTACACATGTCGGTATGTTGTCTATGTAGTAACGTAGGCCTACGCATGTCGGTATGTTGTCTATGTAGTAACGTAGGCCTACACATGTCGGTATGTTGTCTATGTAGTAACGTAGGCCTACACATGTCGGTATGTTGTCTATGTAGTAACGTAGGCCTACACATGTCGGTATGTTATCTATGTAGTAACGTAGGCCTACACATGTCGGTATGTTGTCTATGTAGTAACGTAGGCCTACACATGTCGGTATGTTGTCTATGTAGTAACGTAGGCCTACGCATGTCGGTATGTTGTCTATGTAGTAGCGTAGGCCTACACATGTCGGTATGTTGTCTATGTAGTAACGTAGGCCTACACATGTCGGTATGTTGTCTATGTAGTAACGTAGGCCTACACATGTCGGTATGTTGTCTATGTAGTAACGTAGGCCTACACATGTCGGTATGTTGTCTATGTAGTAACGTAGGCCTACACATGTCGGTATGTTGTCTATGTAGTAACGTAGGCCTACACATGTCGGTATGTTGTCTATGTAGTAACGTAGGCCTACACATGTCGGTATGTTGTCTATGTAGTAACGTAGGCCTACACATGTCGGTATGTTGTCTATGTAGTAACGTAGGCCTACACATGTCGGTATGTTGTCTATGTAGTAACGTAGGCCTACACATGCCGGTATGTTGTCTGTGTAGTAACGTAGGCCTACGCATGTCGGTATGTCGTCTATGTAGTAACGTAAGCCTACACATCTCGGTATGTTGTCTATGTAGTAACGTAGGCCTACAAATACCGGTATGTTGTCTATGTAGTAACTTAGGCCTACACATGTCGGTATGTTGTCTATGTAGTAACGTAGGCCTACACATGCCGGTATGTTGTCTATGTAGTAACGTAGGCCTACACATGTCGGTATGTTGTCTATGTAGTAACGTAGGCCTACACATGCCGGTATGTTGTCTGTGTAGTAACGTAGGCCTACGCATGTCGGTATGTTGTCTATGTAGTAACGTAGGCCTACACATACCGGTATGTTGTCTATATAGTAACGTAGGCCTACACATGCCGGTATGTTGTCTATGTAGTAACGTAGGCCTACGCATGTCGGTATGTCGTCTATGTAGTAACGTAAGCCTACACATGTCGGTATGTTGTCTATGTAGTAACGTAGGCCTACACATGTCGGTATGTTGTCTATGTAGTAACGTAGACCTACAAATACCGGTATGTTGTCTATGTAGTAACTTAGGCCTACACATGTCGGTATGTTGTCTATGTAGTAACGTAGGCCTACACATGCCGGTATGTTGTCTATGTAGTAACGTAGGCCTACACATACCGGTATGTTGTCTATGTAGTAACGTAGGCCTACACATGTCGGTATGTTGTCTATGTAGTAACGTAGGCCTACACATGCCGGTATGTTGTCTGTGTAGTAACGTAGGCCTACGCATGTCGGTATGTTGTCTATGTAGTAACGTAGGCCTACACATACCGGTATGTTGTCTATATAGTAACGTAGGCCTACACATGCCGGTATGTTGTCTATGTAGTAACGTAGGCCTACACATGTCGGTATGTTGTCTATGTAGTAACGTAGGCCTACACATGTCGGTATGTTGTCTATGTAGTAACGTAGGCCTACACATGTCGGTATGTTGTCTATGTAGTAACGTAGGCCTACATATGTCGGTATGTTGTCTATGTAGTAACGTAGGCCTACACATGTCGGTATGTTGTCTATGTAGTAACGTAGGCCTACACATGTCGGTATGTTGTCTATGTAGTAACGTAGGCCTACACATGTCGGTATGTTGTCTATGTAGTAACGTAGGCCTACACATGTCGGTATGTTGTCTATGTAGTAACGTAGACCTACAAATACCGGTATGTTGTCTATGTAGTAACTTAGGCCTACACATGTCGGTATGTTGTCTATGTAGTAACGTAGGCCTACACATGCCGGTATGTTGTCTATGTAGTAACGTAGGCCTACACATACCGGTATGTTGTCTATGTAGTAACGTAGGCCTACACATGTCGGTATGTTGTCTATGTAGTAACGTAGGCCTACACATGTCGGTATGTTATCTATGTAGTAACGTAGGCCTACACATGTCGGTATGTTGTCTATGTAGTAACGTAGGCCTACACATGTCGGTATGTTGTCTATGTAGTAACGTAGGCCTACGCATGTCGGTATGTTGTCTATGTAGTAGCGTAGGCCTACACATGTCGGTATGTTGTCTATGTAGTAACGTAGGCCTACACATGTCGGTATGTTGTCTATGTAGTAACGTAGGCCTACACATGTCGGTATGTTGTCTATGTAGTAACGTAGGCCTACACATGTCGGTATGTTGTCTATGTAGTAACGTAGGCCTACACATGTCGGTATGTTGTCTATGTAGTAACGTAGGCCTACACATGTCGGTATGTTGTCTATGTAGTAACGTAGGCCTACACATGTCGGTATGTTGTCTATGTAGTAACGTAGGCCTACACATGTCGGTATGTTGTCTATGTAGTAACGTAGGCCTACACATGTCGGTATGTTATCTATGTAGTAACGTAGGCCTACACATGTCGGTATGTTGTCTATGTAGTAACGTAGGCCTACACATGTCGGTATGTTGTCTATGTAGTAACGTAGGCCTACGCATGTCGGTATGTTGTCTATGTAGTAGCGTAGGCCTACACATGTCGGTATGTTGTCTATGTAGTAACGTAGGCCTACACATGTCGGTATGTTGTCTATGTAGTAACGTAGGCCTACACATGTCGGTATGTTGTCTATGTAGTAACGTAGGCCTACACATGTCGGTATGTTGTCTATGTAGTAACGTAGGCCTACACATGTCGGTATGTTGTCTATGTAGTAACGTAGGCCTACACATGTCGGTATGTTGTCTATGTAGTAACGTAGGCCTACACATGTCGGTATGTTGTCTATGTAGTAACGTAGGCCTACACATGTCGGTATGTTGTCTATGTAGTAACGTAGGCCTACACATGTCGGTATGTTGTCTATGTAGTAACGTAGGCCTACACATGCCGGTATGTTGTCTGTGTAGTAACGTAGGCCTACGCATGTCGGTATGTCGTCTATGTAGTAACGTAAGCCTACACATGTCGGTATGTTGTCTATGTAGTAACGTAGGCCTACAAATACCGGTATGTTGTCTATGTAGTAACTTAGGCCTACACATGTCGGTATGTTGTCTATGTAGTAACGTAGGCCTACACATGCCGGTATGTTGTCTATGTAGTAACGTAGGCCTACACATGTCGGTATGTTGTCTATGTAGTAACGTAGGCCTACACATGCCGGTATGTTGTCTGTGTAGTAACGTAGGCCTACGCATGTCGGTATGTTGTCTATGTAGTAACGTAGGCCTACACATACCGGTATGTTGTCTATATAGTAACGTAGGCCTACACATGCCGGTATGTTGTCTATGTAGTAACGTAGGCCTACGCATGTCGGTATGTCGTCTATGTAGTAACGTAAGCCTACACATGTCGGTATGTTGTCTATGTAGTAACGTAGGCCTACACATGTCGGTATGTTGTCTATGTAGTAACGTAGACCTACAAATACCGGTATGTTGTCTATGTAGTAACTTAGGCCTACACATGTCGGTATGTTGTCTATGTAGTAACGTAGGCCTACACATGCCGGTATGTTGTCTATGTAGTAACGTAGGCCTACACATACCGGTATGTTGTCTATGTAGTAACGTAGGCCTACACATGTCGGTATGTTGTCTATGTAGTAACGTAGGCCTACACATGCCGGTATGTTGTCTGTGTAGTAACGTAGGCCTACGCATGTCGGTATGTTGTCTATGTAGTAACGTAGGCCTACACATACCGGTATGTTGTCTATATAGTAACGTAGGCCTACACATGCCGGTATGTTGTCTATGTAGTAACGTAGGCCTACACATGTCGGTATGTTGTCTATGTAGTAACGTAGGCCTACACATGTCGGTATGTTGTCTATGTAGTAACGTAGGCCTACACATGTCGGTATGTTGTCTATGTAGTAACGTAGGCCTACACATGTCGGTATGTTGTCTATGTAGTAACGTAGGCCTACACATGTCGGTATGTTGTCTATGTAGTAACGTAGGCCTACACATGTCGGTATGTTGTCTATGTAGTAACGTAGGCCTACACATGTCGGTATGTTGTCTATGTAGTAACGTAGGCCTACACATGTCGGTATGTTGTCTATGTAGTAACGTAGACCTACAAATACCGGTATGTTGTCTATGTAGTAACTTAGGCCTACACATGTCGGTATGTTGTCTATGTAGTAACGTAGGCCTACACATGCCGGTATGTTGTCTATGTAGTAACGTAGGCCTACACATACCGGTATGTTGTCTATGTAGTAACGTAGGCCTACACATGTCGGTATGTTGTCTATGTAGTAACGTAGGCCTACACATGCCGGTATGTTGTCTGTGTAGTAACGTAGGCCTACGCATGTCGGTATGTTGTCTATGTAGTAACGTAGGCCTACACATACCGGTATGTTGTCTATATAGTAACGTAGGCCTACACATGCCGGTATGTTGTCTATGTAGTAACGTAGGCCTACACATGTCGGTATGTTGTCTATGTAGTAACGTAGGCCTACACATGTCGGTATGTTGTCTATGTAGTAACGTAGGCCTACACATGTCGGTATGTTGTCTATGTAGTAACGTAGGCCTACACATGTCGGTATGTTGTCTATGTAGTAACGTAGGCCTACACACGTCGGTATGTTGTCTATGTAGTAACGTAGGCCTACACATGTCGGTATGTTGTCTATGTAGTAACGTAGGCCTACACATGTCGGTATGTTGTCTATGTAGTAACGTAGGCCTACACATGTCGGTATGTTGTCTATATAGTAACGTAGGCCTACACATACCGGTATGTTGTCTATATAGTAACGTAGGCCTACACATGCCGGTATGTTGTCTATGTAGTAACGTAGGCCTACACATGTCGGTATGTTGTCTATGTAGTAACGTAGGCCTACACATGTCGGTATGTTGTCTATGTAGTAACGTAGGCCTACACATGTCGGTATGTTGTCTATGTAGTAACGTAGGCCTACACATGTCGGTATGTTGTCTATGTAGTAACGTAGGCCTACACACGTCGGTATGTTGTCTATGTAGTAACGTAGGCCTACACACGTCGGTATGTTGTCTATGTAGTAACGTAGGCCTACACATGTCGGTATGTTGTCTATATAGTAACGTAGGCCTACACACGTCGGTATGTTGTCTATAGATATAGTAACGTAGGCCTACACATGCCGGTATGTTGTCTATAGATGTAGTAACGTAGGCCTACACATACCGGTATGTTGTCTATAGATGTAGTAACGTAGGCCTACACATACCGGTATGTTGTCTATATAGTAACGTAGGCCTACACATGCCGGTATGTTGTCTATGTAGTAACGTAGGCCTACACACGTCGGTATGTTGTCTATAGATATAGTAACGTAGGCCTACACATGCCGGTATGTTGTCTATAGATGTAGTAACGTAGGCCTACACATGCCGGTATGTTGTCTATAGATGTAGTAACGTAGGCCTACACATACCGGTATGTTGTCTATATAGTAACGTAGGCCTACACATGCCGGTATGTTGTCTATGTAGTAACGTAGGCCTACACATGTCGGTATGTTGTCTATGTAGTAACGTAGGCCTACACATGTCGGTATGTTGTCTATGTAGTAACGTAGGCCTACACATGTCGGTATGTTGTCTATGTAGTAACGTAGGCCTACACATGTCGGTATGTTGTCTATGTAGTAACGTAGGCCTACACATGTCGGTATGTTGTCTATGTAGTAACGTAGGCCTACACATGTCGGTATGTTGTCTATGTAGTAACGTAGGCCTACGCATGTCGGTATGTTGTCTATGTAGTAACGTAGGCCTACACATACCGGTATGTTGTCTATATAGTAACGTAGGCCTACACATGCCGGTATGTTGTCTATGTAGTAACGTAGGCCTACACATGTCGGTATGTTGTCTATGTAGTAACGTAGGCCTACACATGTCGGTATGTTGTCTATGTAGTAACGTAGGCCTACACATGTCGGTATGTTGTCTATGTAGTAACGTAGGCCTACACATGTCGGTATGTTGTCTATGTAGTAACGTAGGCCTACACACGTCGGTATGTTGTCTATGTAGTAACGTAGGCCTACACATGTCGGTATGTTGTCTATGTAGTAACGTAGGCCTACACATGTCGGTATGTTGTCTATGTAGTAACGTAGGCCTACACATGTCGGTATGTTGTCTATATAGTAACGTAGGCCTACACATACCGGTATGTTGTCTATATAGTAACGTAGGCCTACACATGCCGGTATGTTGTCTATGTAGTAACGTAGGCCTACACATGTCGGTATGTTGTCTATGTAGTAACGTAGGCCTACACATGTCGGTATGTTGTCTATGTAGTAACGTAGGCCTACACATGTCGGTATGTTGTCTATAGATATAGTAACGTAGGCCTACACATGCCGGTATGTTGTCTATAGATGTAGTAACGTAGGCCTACACATACCGGTATGTTGTCTATAGATGTAGTAACGTAGGCCTACACATGCCGGTATGTTGTCTATAGATGTAGTAACGTAGACCTACACATGTCGGTATGTTGTCTATATAGTAACGTAGACCTACACATGTCGGTATGTTGTCTATATAGTAACGTAGGCCTACATATGCCGGTGTGTTGTCTATGTAGTAACGTAGGCCTATGTTGGCTGACGAGCAGCGCATCAGGTAAGACACCAGCCCGATGCACAATGCACCGGGATTAAGCCGGCTGCCCTGGAAGTTCTGTTACTTTAACGCTGTGATGGACTGCAGCAACACGGATTAGAGGGGCCGCCGCGGTGGGGAAGGGGGTTTATGGGGCTGCTCCGACCGTCAAGCTATTGTCTGAAACTGCTTTGAGGGTTGAGGCGGTGTGGGTAGGCGTGTTGGGGAGGGGGGGGGGTTGCCATGGGGAACGGACACCACCTGCGGCTACCCCGCGCTCCATGTCCGGTCAGTCCTTGGCCGCGGGGCTTAACCCCCTTCCTCCGCCCCCCCCCTCCTCTCACACATACCCCACACCCCAACCCATCCTGACAGGGCAAACGTGTTGTACACAAGGGTGTGAAAACCTGGGAGGTTTGGCCTTGATTAATGGCCCTAGATTTGTGTGCGCTGTCAGCTTAGCCGCAGAACCCTTTTTGTTGCCACAACATACCACAAAACACGTCACTTTACTGTAGGCCAGTTGAATGCAGCAAGACTTTATTTCATTGGAATGTACTTTATTCATTATAATAGTCCATGTAAGTTAATATCTATTGCATTATAACTGATGAGCAACGCGGGCTTCGATAGCAAGATAGGTTTTTCGGGGGGTGGAGGGTTAAAGTCTTCCTCGATAAATAACGAATGTTGATACATTCTATATATATTTATCACTGTGAAAGAATCAAATAGGATGTGAGGAGTTTTTGCATAGCACATATTGAGAGTTATCCGCGTGTCAGTGTATCACAGATATGGAGTTGTCCACGAGTCTGAATATCAGAGATGTAGGGTTGTCAATGTGTCTCTGTGTGGGGCGGGAGGGGGGGGGGGGCGGGTGGAGGCAAACGGTGTTTCCGTTCCTCGGCAATGAACTTTTCATTTCACCGTGAACTGGCTTTGAAGAAAATAATTCTTTGTGAACTAGGAATGAGGTATTAGTCGACCGTCGTGATCAAGGATTTTTATTAATCGTAACATGGAAATGTTAATACTAAAAAACCGTGAATCAGGGAATCGCCAGTTCAGAACATGCAATCGGCCCTTCCTTTGTATGCGAGGAGTGCTCGTTTAATTCATCGTGACCTGGGCATAAAGAAATGTATTCTTCGTGATCTGGGAACAGGACCCCCCCCCCCATTGCCCCCCCCCCCCGCCCAGCTACCTCCAAATGTTTGTGAGTATCACAGATTTACGGTTCTGATACGTTTATATATATATTATATATAGAGTTGTCCATATGTCTGAATACCACAGATCCGGAGTTGTCCACGTGTTTGTATATCAATATATAAATCCATGTGTCTGAATATCACAAATATCGGGAAGATGAGATATATTCACGGGAATCAATCATCATAGCGCGATAGCGCGGTCACGTGGTACATTTTGCTCCAAGACCTTACTCCCCACCCAGAGGAGGATCACGAGGATTTCCAAAATGGCGCCACAATACGCTAAATATATATTGCGTAGCATTTCCCCCTGTAAAACTAATGTAAATAATATTTTAACAACGAGAATAAAATTCATCTTTACTTTATATTACTGTTTAAAGGTCTTCATAATTTGTGCTTTTCAGCAATGCGACATTAGCGCGGACAGCGGATTTTGCTTTCGGTTTATATTTATCGGCAAACCAGCGGAATGTATGAGTGCGCATGCTCCAAATACCTGCGCCGATTACCCCGGCCGCATATCCGACCCCTCCCATAGATTGCGGCGCGCCCGATGTAACGCTCCAAAGACCAGAACGTTGGTCGGTTTACAGGCTCAGCAAGCACTATGACCTCGTCGCAACCTTGGGAATAATCTCATTGACCCATCTTGCTCCTCGGCGCCCCATAATGACGTCATTACGGACCGTCAACCGCCTCACCACACTGCGCCATGGAAATATTTCCTTTGTTTAGTGATAGATAGAGAGACAATTGGATGTGCCGCGTTTCTTCGGACGGCTTTGGCTTTGATGGTACAATGTGCGATGGCGGTATGTATGTGTGTAGATTAACCCCAAAGGTGTACTTTGGACTCGGACAACCTCTAATTTATTTGACGCATCCGGAGTATCTAAGACCAGTGCCAGTAAATAAGTACCAGTTCCTGAATGTTCTCATACGTGCCTTTGCAGTTCCGGGCCAGGGTTCGTCTCGGGCGGTAGTGGAGATTTTACTACAGACTGCACTTGTAAGCTGATGGGTGAACTACTGACATATTGTGTCATAGACTGGTAGATTCACAGAAACTTAAGTTCTCTTTATCAAATGCACAATTAATTAACACGCAGCAGGTCTCGCGGCCAAAGAGAATTCCGGCCAAACAAAACCATATGAACAAGTCTCCAAAGCTGCGTTCTGCTCAACATTCGACATCAACGTCAGAAGGACGTTACAAGGAGTCGGTGCAAAAGAACTTTGACCTATTGAAAGGCATCATTTTTACTCCACCCGGCCGCAAGCTGCAGCCAGTAAATACATGATTATTAATAATGAACCAACTGTTGGTTGTTCACAGGCGCCGCCCGTGTCGCCAGTTCTCCCACTTCACCTCTAAACAACACGGTAAATTTCGCACTAACAATGCTTGAAGTCGTGCGCCATGGCGGCGCTTTCTAACCTTAATGCGTGTGTTAATAACTGTTCAATCCCCCTTCGTGACCCCTGATGCCAGTCGCAAATGAGAATATCATAAAACGAAGTCGCTTTTTCATTTTTAGTCGACAAGGATAACAATATCAGCGGGTCCCGGCCATAGCGAGACTCATAACCAAGTTAATCTGGGCTAAAACGTGCGGAGTATACTACGGGGGTGAGCGGGGTCGGGGCAACCTCTCTTTGTTCTCCGCCGCCCGGCGAAGGTGCTTTCTCGAGTGTCTACACGGGGGCGCCACCTTCCGTTTGTGGAGTCAGCCGCTACAATGGCCCTTAACCGGCGTAATCAGTATTCACTCAGGACGAGGCAGGAACTTGGCTCTACGCTGGGAATAATTGCGGACAGCGGCGGCGAGTTGGCAAGGTCACGGCGGGCGGTTGCCGAGGCGTGGTGTCCCTCATTACCCGGCAGCCAGCGCGGCTTTGCGGCCAATCAGATGAGGTCTTTGTGAGGTTAACTACACCAATCAGTGGTCTCCGTGGCGGTGGACATACCAATGCACAATGTCGCCTTCATTACGGACTCGGCCAGCGGGGCGGCCCTCCGCGTGGTAAACAAACAGGCAGTTTAGGGCGGTAACCGAGGCAAACATTGAGGGTAATAACAATGATTATTTTCTCCTCTTGATGCGCGTAAGAGAATATGTCTATATATATATGTTAATGTGCTTTCCATACGTTGGGTAAGAGACTTAAGGGCTTCCATTTTAAGCATGCTTCTCGCCGGCTTCCACGGGTGCCACAGGTGAACGCGGGACCCTTGCACCTTGAAATCTGACGTTACGTCAAGGGGGCGGAGGGCGGTGTTTTCAGGGAAACGGCGACCCCCCGGGGGTCACGAGGTGCCGCCCTGTATGGGGTGGACAATGGAAGCCTCATCTACACAAGCAATGTATAAACCTATGTAGGACACACAAAGGCGACACCATACAAGTTGTCCGACAGAGGCCAGTGACAGCCATCAATATTACAATAGGCCCCTGGCGGAATATAGCTCTGGGGTGGAAGCGTGTTTTGTTTAGACGAAATTTCAAAATGGCTGCCGTTGATATGAAAGAAGTTTATTTCAGAGCAACAATGAGCCCGCGGCCCTCGGGTTGAAAAAATGCAATACACATAATGACATGTGGCGGGTTCATACAATAGTATACTGGAACGTCATTCAGGTTCTCTCATCTTGCTGGCCAGATAAACATATTCAGACAATCTGTTGTGTAATTTCGTGATCTGTGACGTAACTAGTGCTAAAAAATTATCTTTATCTGGTAGTCTCGAAAAATACGGTGCTCTCCCTTATATACTGATACACGGATGGAGGGATCGGTAGGGGGGTAAGAGTTAGTGCATTCGATGACGGAGCTATAGCTTCTGGGGATGAATGTCCGACATGATTCCCCCTTTCATCTTTCATTGTCCAGAGAGATTCCTTAATGGCCCAGTTTTGTGTGCACAAAAACGGCATAAAACAATTTCACCCTGCCCCCCTCTACCATTTTAAGCCCGCTTCTTCGATATAAATTGAATTGGGCTGCGTATCCCCCAAGTTTCTTTGCCCCCCTCCCCCACCCGCCCAACACCTCAACGTGGGCGCGACCCTCTGTGGCCTCGAGGAAATCCTCCGTCTACTCACCAGTTCCGCCCCTCCCGCATTTTCCGCCCATCTAGCGACCCCCTCTCCACATGACCATCCCGCCTCGCCCACCACTTTCTCCACTTCTTCCTAACCTTACCCGCCTCTCTGTCGTCAGTCCTACTGCCATGGTTTTACTAAACTCCTTGTTTCAAAACCGTGGCTCCGCAATTGGCGTAGTGCTGAATTACAAGTGAATTAAATGCATGACAATGGGCATCTAGATGGTCAGTGCATGGGAGTCACACACTGTCCACGGGGATCAATGGCGGCCAATGGCTGAAAAAGTGTACCTTACATCAACACGTAACCGGCGGCCAAGGGCTGACAAAGTGTTCCTTACATCAACACGTAACCGGCGGCCAATGGCTGTCAAAGTTTACCTTACATCAACACGTAACCGGCAGTCAATGGCTGAACAAGTGTACCTTACATCAACACGTAACCGGCAGTCAATGGCTGAACAAGTGTACCTTAAATCAACACGTAACCGGCAGTCAATGGCTGTCAAAGTGTACCTTACATCAACACGTAACGGGCAGCCAATGGCTGACAAAGTGTTCCTTACATCAACACGTAACCGGCAGTCAATGGCTGTCAAAGTTTACCTTACATCAACACGTAACCGGCAGCCAATGGCTGACAAAGTGTTCCTTGCATCAACACGTAACCGGCAGTCAATGGCTGTCAAAGTGTACCTTACATCAACACGTAACCGGCGGCCAATGGCTGACAAAGTGCTCCTTACAACAACACGTAACGGGCAGCCAATGGCTGACAAAGTGTTCCTTACAACAACACGTAACGGGCAGCCAATGGCTGTCAAAGTTTACCTTACATCAACACGTAACCGGCAGCCAATGGCTGGCAAAGTGTTCCTTACATCAACACGTAACCGGCGGCCAATGGCTGACAAAGTGTTCCTTACATCAACAGGTAACCGGCAGCCAATGGCTGTCAAAGTGTACCTTACATCAACACGTAACCGGCAGCCAATGGCTGTCAAAGTGTACCTTACATCAACACGTAACTTGCTGCCAATGGCTGGCAAAGTGTTCCTTATATCAACACGTAACCAGCGGCCAATGGCTGACAAAGTGTTCCTTACATAGAACACCTAACCGGCGGCCAATGGCTGACAAGTGTTCATTACATAAAACACGTGACCGGCAGCCAATGCCTGACAAAGTGTTCCTTACAACACGTGACCGGCAGCCAATAGGGCTGTAGAGTTCTCGTGGGTTCTATTTCCCGTTTAGGTCTTTTGGGGACCGACAAAAAAACACGTGCTCTTAGGACGAGTGCGCATCACGCTGGTGCCTTGCTGAAACTGCGTGACTCGCACTCATTGCAGTCAACGTTTTAGTGTTGGGAACCGGCCAGCTGCGCGGTTTGTGCGTGAAGAATCGAGTGGGTGTGAAACTATTTTTTGTTTGCTTTGGTACAGGCCTGGCTAACTATAGAATCAGAATATAATTAAAGAGAAGACATTTATCTCTCCATAATGCATGTGATCCGTTCGATTAGACTGTTGGAAGCGTTGTGTTTTGAGCCAAATCATCGATGTTTACAGTTCTACGACACACGGAGCACCATTATCCTCACCTGCTCAGTCCATATAAGGAGCGTTGTTACGTAACCATAGATACCGCGCGCAGACACGCGCGTCATGATGATTATTACGTAATACGACATGGAAAACCCTGCGCAGCACATCAGATCGCCTGACGCTGACAGTCACTCATGAGACAACCGCATTCTGGTTTATCAACTGCCTAACCGCTCATACATTACATAAATCTACTCGGATGGTTATAATTCGGATATGCACATAACTTCAGTGGTTATTTGTGCTTCCAAGGACAGCTTTAGCCGATCATGTGTGTCAGGCGAGTGAAGGCAAAAAACCGGAAGGTAGGCAGCACGTACAGGCCATTGATGCTGGGCATTGACGTAGAGCATAGGTATCCCTGTCTCGTGGGGTCTCGATAAGATTCCAAAGTGACTGTCTGACAAAGTGTTCCTTACATTACAACACGTGTTCCTTACAACACGTGTTCCTTACAACAAAGTGTTCCTTACAACACGTGACCGGCAGCCAATGGCTGACACCAGGTACCTTACATCGATTCGTAACCGGCAGCCAATGGCTGATTTATCAATAATTCGCCAACCCTGATTAATTTGCCGCGTGTTCGTGTATAAGTTATGTTGGCTTCCATCTCAGATTAGAAACATGTGGAATCCATGAATCCAGATTAATGCAATAGATATACAAAAAAACGCAGGCCATTTTCGTTCTGATAGTTATAGAAAATTATCCGCGGCGTTTGCGCAATATTTCCAGTTGCCTTTTGGGATCGACACATTTTCTGAAACGCATACCTTATGTGTAGAATGTAAGGATAAAACCTCTTCTGGCATCTGTTTCTTATTTCACTACAATTTGTGCTGTAGGAAGCAAGTATCATATATCGTTTACTCAATCTCCGCCGGGACGCCTTTATGCAGACGTGTAGCCCATGTACTAAGCATAAGGTATCGATGTATCTATATGAATAAGGTCTGCACAGCCACCGGCAGCCCCCACGCCTGTCACCACAGGTGGCGTACCTACTGAGAGAGCACAATACAACCAGCGCCAAGTCAGCACACTACCGCAGGTAGGGAATATATATCTAGCCTCACATATCACCCACGCTGTTCGCGGGGGGAAGGGTGTGTCTTGGTGTAACGCTATACTACTGAAATACGGTGGCAACCATTATTCGTTAGGTAGAAGAAAACAAACATCCCCCTTCCCAGTTCTTTAGCCATCGTATTTTAAATGTTTCCCGCAAATCTGACATTTATTTACCCGGCATGCACTCGGGTGCATACGCAACACCCACACAGATCGTCTGCGCGCCCGACAGGCGATCTTCCAGTACAAGTCCTTCAGTTATCGCTCTATTTGTACACGTATATTGTAGGTAGCAGTGGTTGATGTCACACCTTATGTATCATACTTAACATTCGATGCCGAAGGACATTTTCTGATACCTCATACGCAAAGATGATGAAAAGGTAAAAGTGGATAAAGAAGGAAATACTTGTATGTACAATAGTACAATGGACTGCTTGATACTCAAATATACGTTGATATGCCATACGTAGCAGTGATAAAAGAAGGAGAAACTTGTATATAAATGACGTGATATTGGTTTACTAATAATCCTCTGGGTCAGGGTCATTTGCACATGTTTAGGGCACACATATACGGTAAACATTTGTGAACTAAATCAACTGTTGGTCACCTGAGTGTTCAATTCAAAGATAATACAGGAAACAGTGGCGAATCCAGTAGGAGGAGGGGGTGGGGGGGCACCTACGGCTATAGCCTCAAAACCCCCTGGTCAAGCCGCAGAAGACCCCGCACCGACAGGTTTATCCCCGGAGAATAAGGAAGCCTATCCCTGTCTACGAGCAGCAACCTCATGCTGAAGAAGGGCCAGTGCCCCCCCCCCCTTGCTTCCGCCGCCTATGTACTGTAATCTCAAAATTCAAGCCTACCCGCCCCCTAAAGTCTGAATCCGCAACTGGTAAATGTCTGGTAATGTTTCAGGCCAAATCTAACAACTGGACATTTGTATTTTAATAACTTCCGTTACTGGTACAAAATCTTACACATTCCCACTTGTATTCCATGAATTAATGTCGTTCGCATTTTGACATATGACGACTAGCTTAGCGATTGGCGGACACCTGTTTAGCTGCAAACTCCTAATGAGTTTATGACGTGGGTCAGTCATCCCAGGGGGCCACGGTGAACCATTAGAAGTAGAGGCATTGCTTGGATCCCCCGATAGCAGCTGCTCCCGCCAGCGAATTCCCCGGGCTGCCTGCCTCTATGCCTCGCCACAATAGACCCCATGCCTTACACTCGGCTTTGTCTCTGGACAAAACACTTGGTCCCTTTGTGGTGGTAACGAAGCCCCCTGGGAATCAGCCAAAGACGACTCTCCAGAAAATCCGAGGCGATGAACAGCCGTTGTAATTAAGATTATGAGAATAGCCAATGCTAAGAAATATCGTAAAAACAAATTGGCGGATCGCTGCTGTGCACCGGTTTGCGCAGAAGTACCCATTATTTTCATTTACGAGACAGAAAATAAAGTGGTTATTCTTGTCCTCCACTGGGAATACCAATATTGCCTGATTGGAACTTGCGAGTTACATGTGTGCGATGTTTATGCGCAGGGAATAACGCCACTTCCGGTCACATCGGTCCTGCACAAGGGAACGTGACAAGCTGTGGATACCGGGGGTTAGTCTCTGAGCCTTTAGGACGGGCCGTTCGGCAGATTAACTGCAGCTCCCTCTTATAGGGCCAATTCGCGCTTTCGTAAATATTTTGTCTCCAATATACGATTTGGGAATTAATCATTTATTACAACGGTTCATAAAATGTTACAAATCAGATTTTTTAATATGGACAGCCCGTACTGTATGAGAAGTAACGAAACGGTGTGGTAAATGCTATTTTTACAATTAATTAACTTGACAATCCTGGAATGTAAACATATTTGATGTGGCAAGTGCTTATGTCATAATGAACGACATAATTAAGGTAAGGACACGTGCTAAACATCTGACCACTAGGATCTTGAGGGAGAAAACCGCATGCCGCCATCGCCACAACCATAGGCTGTCAAATTACCAGCAATAATAATAATAATGTTAATAATAGTGTGCCTTTCAAGTGAGCGATGAATGACCAGGTAATTAATATCTGATGTATTATTATTTTCCTCGTCTACAAGCGCCATAAACAAACCTCTCCCAACCCCGGCTCCCATGGGGCATCGAGGGCCAACATATATGCTACCCACGATGCTAACATTTAATCACCAAAACCGAAAATCCAAATACCATAATTAAACTTTGCTATATAATGCATATTTTGAAATGACACATGTTTCTTGGGTTTCTAAAGCTTAGAATAAATTTTACGACAACCGAATTACAAGAGAAAATTGTGACAGCTGAACGCTTATCGAATCCACATTGCACCTCAAGACCCACTGAATGCCCAGATGAAGAAGTACATGCACTGGCGCCCCAATGCGGATTGATGCTGAACTACGCCATACACAATTAACCGCGTGATTTAATTATATAATTAGATGTAATGGCAACGCGGTGTCATCAGCAAACGCCAAACATAGCAAACATCAGCAAACATAAACGAGACGCCATACAACAAGAACAACGGGGAATCTCCCTGCCTCAGATGGCAAACAGACTCAGCTGCAGAACAACAGGTTGTTGGTTCGCGCCCTCTTACCGGCATCTTAGATATGTTTCGTTAAAACCCTTTTCATGAATACCAGTTCTCAGGGCCTAGTTGTTCGCAAAATTTATCTAAAACATTAAAATTTAATTTCACGCGCACAACTGGTACCTGGTATATTATTGTGAATACATTCCTCGACCCGCACCATTGTTTTAGGCTGTGGTATGTGTCAATGTAGAGTTAATCTCTCCAACCAGCGCACGTGTCAGGTTGTCCGTACTGATCAAAGCCTGCCTGCATGGCAAAGAAGGCGGCAGGCGACATTTCGGGCCAACGTTTTGCGTTTTTCCAATGCCGGTTTGACACATGAAGCCCCAAGGATTGAACAAATTACTGCCACTGCATGTGTGCATGGTATAAAGGAAAGCAATTAGTTGCTGGAGTGGTGCCGGGTGCTGCTCGCAACGCGCACCTTGTCTCGCACACATCACCCGCTCATTGCCCACCACTGGAGGCGGTAAGCACCAGCCGCAATCAAATTAGTCGTTTTTGGTCTGTTTTCTAATGGATTTTTCCTTGATAATACAAGATAAGTAAAACGCAGAAACAGTTCGAATCAACTTAGTCCGGGGAATTCGTGTGGCAAATGTCCCTTGAGTTCCCGTGCTTATGTAATTCAATGGCCAGGAGGCGACATCTAGAAGATTTGAAAAGCCGACGGTGGTGATCAGCTTAATTAATCCCCATTGGACAGGCAGACATACACATATACGTCTACACAATTAATGGCGCGACGATGGGAAGAAACAACGAAGAAAATGTTCATATGCTGGTGCAGGATAGAGATATCTTGTCTTTCGTCGCCAGTAGTAATGGGTTACTCCATGAGACATAAGCCCCCTCTACCTTGATTATATGTATTGTCGTGTAATATCCTTGGTTAAAACGTCCTACCTGTATTAAGCAACTAACTCCTTGGCATACAGTAAATATTATATCCATGAGAATGTTTTGCATATGGTAGAGAACTGTGTAGAAATTGGCAATTATTTTAATACATATCTACATGTGTAGGAATTATCAGATAATATTAATAAATCATGTGTTTTTTTCTTCTACAGCTCACTTGAGCCAGATCATACCTTAATGTGATCCAAACCAGAGTGTGCGTGTAGTTTATGTGTAGCTGTTATTGTAACGTTGAAAACGATACAACAGACAAAATTGACACTCCTGACATTATTGGTATTGAAGACATGTACAATTAGGTGTAAATACCATAAATGTAGAACACATGGATATTGTCATAAACAAACTTTGGGCCAAGACGGGTATACCGCCCGGTACACCCGACATGTCCTCTTGTGGGCCTGCCGGTAGGGCTACGCCGTATGCCAGTGAAATATTCACACTGGTCATATCAGGTGCATTTAGGGACACTGAAACTAGCCTTTTCCACCACTTTTCAATCAGTCGTCAATCCTTTCGAATGCCCCGTGCTCTTCAGCGAGATATAATCGGTATGCCGATTGAATGCGCACGCATTTGTCGGAAGATATACCGATGCGTAATGTGCGTATTAGGTTTACCGTTGGGCCATTGCCGGGCTACCCAAAGAGATGCGCCCGTTATGAAATGGAGTAAGGAATCATAACGTCCTCATGGGTGTTCGGCTTCAACCCCGAGGACTGAGCTAATGGTAACCTTTAGTCTCTGCATTAAGGGTATGGTTAGATGTTTATTTAAAAAAAATTTTTTTTTATTTCAGCCAGAATAATTGCTTGGTTACGTTGTTATTGGTTCCCTCCATTGTTTCCTCGTTTACAGGATGGCAGTATCCAGACGTCTCATCCCATTGATCGTCTCCCTGATGGCGGTGATGATCCAGATGCCTCACGCACACCCCATGCCACCAGACGGGTCGGATCCAGACAACGCCACCCGTGTGAAGAACCTCCTTGGCGCCATAAGGGATCTCATCTCGATCCAGAACCGGAACAGAGGCATATCATCTCACGAGGAAACGGTTCAAGTTCCCATCACAGTGTGGAACCAGATCCGGAGCGGGCTGGCCTCTCTGAGACAGCTGGAAGAGGATACTTCCCAATCCCGGGATAAGACCCAGAATAGGTTGGACTCGCTGGGACAGCTGAAACAGGATGCTGCACAATACTGGGATAAGATCCGGAGCGGGCTGGACTCTCTGAGACAGCAGAAAGAGAATCCTTCATTATCCTGGAAACAGATCCAGAAGGGGCTGGACTCGCTGAGAGAGCTGGAACAGGATCCATACCAATCATGGGAACAGACCCCAATGGGGCTGGACTCGCTGGGACAGCTGAAAGAGGATCCTTCCCAATCTTGGGAACAGATCCTGAAGGAGCTGGACTCGCTGGGACAGCTGGAACAGGATCCATCCCAATCATGGGAACAGATCCCGAAGGGGCTCGACTCGCTGGGACAGCTGAAAGAGGATCCTTCCCAATCTTGGGAACAGATCCCGAAGGGGCTGGACTCGCTGGGACAGCTGGAACAGGATCCATCCCAATCATGGGAACAGACCCCAAAGGAGCTGGATTCGCTGGGACAGCTGAAAGAGGATCCTTCCCAATCTTGGGAACAGATCCCGAAGAGGCTCGACTCGCTGCGACAACTGAAAGAGGATGCTGCACCATCCTGGGACAAGATCCAGAGCGGGCTGGACTCTCTGAGACAGCTGAAAGAGGATCCTGCATTATCCTGGGAACAGATCCAGAAGGGGCAAGGTTCGTTGCAACAGCTGGGAGATGATCCGGCACCATCCTTGGACATGATCCGGAAGGAACTCGACTCGTTGAGACAGCTGAAAAATGATCAGGCAGCTAGCATCCAGGAGAAACATGGTGTCCATGAGATAATTGACAAGGGGTATTTCCTATGAATAACGTTTTAAAAATTTAAATTAAATTGACTGGAAAATTGCCTCATGGAGAACATTCAGGATTCGGTTGTAAATATTTGATATTTGAGACCCCGAAACACAAAAAACAAATTATGGTCGTCTAGCAAGTTGCTCTCTTAATTATGGCTGCCAGTTTTCAATATGGCTGAATTTGTTCCTTGTGTTGCTGCTTACTATGAGGAAATTTATTATACTTGTTATAATTTATAAGTTAATTTAGGTGTATGAACATTCGTTTTCGTGTTTTCAGCATATGTGTGGCATCACGAAACGAAACGCGACCAATTATGCATGATAATTGTATTTACTTCGACGAATTTTAATAGCGCTTCGGTAAGACGACCTCATGGAATAAAATGAGCAACAAAGCAAAACGTGAATTCAGATATCGTGGGAAAGCATGTTATAAGGCGATAAAGGATGACGTGGTGGTTTCTTAGGGGGTGGGGGAGGGGTGGGGGGCATCATAATGGTATTCTGGTGCGTTATGATGTTTCAATGCCACCCACATTGTAATGTACGACTGGGCGCATTATGATTATTATATTTAAACGTCTGGTTACGAATTAACGGTCAATATGTTACTAGAGGGGTATCATGTATTGCTTGGCCATATCAACAGAGGTCCATAAACTACAAACTGCATTATGTAGCCCATGGCCTGTCATACACTACTGTGCTACTGACAATTTAAGACGAAAAGTTGTAAGTAGTTCTATATAGCCTCTACAGCGTCTGTAGCTTCATCACCGTGTTAGAGAACCAGGTCGGCACCCGAAGAAGCGTACATTAAGGTTGTCAGTAAGTCAACAGGTGTAGCAGCTTTGTAATAGTGTAACCACTTCACTTGTCAGATTCATGAAGCGATTAGGAATATATTCACCGAACAAAGGAGATGAAATATTTAGGTTTTAGGCCACTTTGAAGCAGCAGCGACTAGCCATTGCCGACGTTGAACAGAGATGGGGGGGGGGGGGTGGTATTTGCGTTCCTCGGGAATGTGCTTTCCATGTCACCGTGAACGGAGAATGAAGAAAATAATTCTGCGTGAATTGGAAATCGGATATTAGCCGACCGCCGTGATCAAGGATTTTCATTAATCGTGAACTGGAACTTTTTATATTAAATAACCGAGAATCGGGAAATTGGCAATTTAGTATCATGTATCCGCCCTTCCTTTGTATACGGAGAGTTTCTCCTTTCAATTCATCGTGACCTGGGAATAAAGAACCTTGAACCTTCGTATGTCATGCCGTTACAACGATAAGTCAGAATAGAGCCAAGTCTACATGAGTACTCTCCGACGGTGCGAAGAACGACATGGTATCGTTACCCTGCACTAACGTGGTCATTTGCAACGATGGCTCAAACCAGGAGAGGGGTGGGGGGGGGGGGGGTTAGGGCGGGCGCGAGGGATAATTACGTTTCTCGAGAATGGGCTTTTCATTTCACTGGAAATGGGGGAAATAATTCGTTGTGAGCTGGGAGTGGTGTATTAGCCAACATGCTCGTGTAAACATAGAAGATACGGTCTGTGTCTATGGATCGAAATGTGGTATAGTGAGACGAGGTTGAGGCACAACCTGTAGGCAATATATCCCCCAGCCATATCATGAAAATCCAACTTCAGAACAGTTCGTTTGGTTAATTAGTTACTGCAACGAACGGCCCTAAATAAGGTAGCTATAGATACGTTCTGTTTCAGGTAAGAGAATAGGATACCTTTCTATGCTACATTTCTACATAAAATCGATAGAAGGTCTGTTTTTCCTTGAAATTTTATTTTTACTGCACCACGGGCTAGGAGGCCAATCGTGTAGTACCAAATAACCATTATTATATACTAGATACCTTGTTGGGCAATGCAGTAATAGTTATTTCCGCTTTCCCTCAAACTTCGCAGCCATCGATATACTCTGTGCCTTACTTTTCGGCTACATGATCATGCGTGGTGTGGATCAATATAGGGATGCCATGTCTAATGTTATGTATCACTCTTACCTCACATTCCTTGAGACCTTTATATTTCACGGTTGACCGCGTTTTATTGGACGGACCAAATAACCAAAAAAATAGGTAACTGAGCGTAATTGTTCCTTATAGTCGTTGATCACTTTGTCAAAGGAAATAACGTTGAATACCAGTTAAACCAAATTAATGCGAGACATGTAGGAAAACGGTATCATAAATGAATGATAACGGAAACATGAAGTTTTAAATTTACCCGTAAATGAATTTTTAAAAAGTTCAATCAATGCAATATTTTCATTGAAATATTCTATAAATAGACTTATAATAAGCCATTATGATGACATATTACAAACAACCTTCATCCCTGGATCACCCTCATCCCTGGGTCGCAATAGGCGATGCTGGGCAATGATGTAGGTTTCCACCTAAAGCAGATGAAGTTTAAGTTCTAGGCCACTTTGGTACACAACAGCGTTAAAGTGAAGCCTGGAAGCCCTTGAGGCCCTTTCTTCCGACAGAACACCTTCCATTTTACAGCGTCCAGCCTATCATCTAGTCACCACACTATCTATTGCTCTATTGATACATGCGTGGGGATGGGAAAGGGGTGGTGGGGGGAGGGGGGGGGAGGCACATAATCTTTGGCATGTTTCTTCCGTTCACCGTGCATGGTCCCGGGATGTTCTTAAACCCAGTTCAGCCCTGACGGCCTAAAAACCAATTAATTTAACTGATTACAAGTATATAAAACATGTATATAAAATATTATAGAATGTAAATTAAGGATACAGTTTAATGGGTCAAAAGCACACTAAGGCACTAAAATAGTTATCCTTTGAAGTAATTACGAGCCAGGTAATGCACCTTTAATTTGACATTATCACGCAGTGATTCGATACGGGCGAACACGCGGTAATGGCCCACCCAACCATCTATATGGTGCGCCCTGATAAATTCACCGACTTTACAACGCTATAGATGCACGTCAATATATGGTTCACGCAATATGTGCTGAACTGCAATACGCTTTGGACTGAGAAAGATTGCGGGGAAGGCCCTTTGCATTGAATACAATATTTGCAAACCCTAGTTTCGTCGTACGGCATTACTCCCAGAAGTTCCCAGTCCCATGTGGCTGGCTGCATCGACATCGACTTAAGCAACACCGTCACCTCCTTGCAGGTGACTGGTTGGTTGCGAAAACCAAGCTTTGGGGGCGATGTTATTTGATTTTTTTTGCAGCAGAAGTTAAATGAACTAGATTTAGGAAAGCTTCCGTAATTCATTTACGGACTTATCGTCTGTTGGTTTTAGAGAGCATTGTTTTCTACGACACGAGAATATCCTTAACGGATATCAGAGGATCAAAGAAAGTCAACATCTGGATCAGACTGAAAGGCCTTATGGAACATGGCGGAAAGCTAAACAATCCTCATTATACTCGGTCTCCCATATGGCAACAAGTATCTGGGACAATCCCACATGGCAACAAGTATCTGGGACAATCCCACATGGCAACAAGCATCTGGGACAATCCCACATGTCAACAAGTATGTGGGACAATCCCACATGTCAACAAGTATCTGGGACAATCCCACATGTCAACAAATATCTGGGACAATCCCGCATGTCATCAAGTATGTGGGACAATCCCACATGGCCACAAATATATGGGACAATCCCACATGGCAACCAATATGTGGGACAATCCCACATGGCAACATGTATGTGGGACAATCTCTCGTGGCAACAAGAATGTGGGACAATCTCACATGTAAATAAGGATGTGGGACAATCTCACATGTAAATAAGGATATGGGACAATCCCACATATCAACAAGTATGTGGGACAATCCCACATCTGAATAAGTATGTGGGACAATCCTACATGACAAGTATTTACCAGCTAGAGAACCTTTTGTGACCCCTTTTGAACAACCTCTGCAATGTGCCTTGGGTGCATTTGGGTCAACGGAGGTGACGGATGTAGGGGGAGGGGAGCGGGGGGGGGGGGGGTGGTCAGAACCCTCACCAATTGCCTGGAATTTTACGCTTAATGAATAACAACCTTCCTGGCTTACAACCAACGCCTTGCAGTTCATTGCTTCACATACTTGAGCTGGAAAACGAGGCTCATGTGCTACCAACCAACCGTGCTTTTTATTTGTATTATGTCAACACACATAAGACATATATGTTGCAATGGCTGAACGAACAATGATCCGATGGAGATGGGTTCGCATGAATTGTCCATATGACATTCACCTTGATGAAGACATCAATGAAGCACACAGTGTCAAGGTTATACGAATGTAAGGATAGCATAACTTTGCTTAGCTGCTCACAGATTATGGGTTGCATTCATAATGGTGGATGTTTTGTTGTTGTAATAATTCATTTCAAGAGTTCCGTATAACTAAAAACAAATATTGCCGGCAGTATCTTTAATCGTAGATCCTAGGCTTCCTGAGGGCAACGATTACCCTGGGCAATATCATTTGAATCGAAGACCTTAGGCGTACATCGGACAACTATCATCGCCGGCCTTATCGTTAATTAAGATCTTAGGCGTACATCGGACAACTATCATCGCCGGCCTTATCGTTAATTAAGATCTTAGGCGTACATCGGACAATTATCATCGCCGGCCTTATCGTTAATTAAGATCTTAGGCGTACAGTGGACAATTATCATCGCCGGCCTTATCGTTAATTAAGATCTTAGGCTTACTGGAGGCAAGGATCATGGTCGCCTATATATCACAAATTGCTGATCTTAGGCTTACGGAAGGCCAAAATCATTGTCGCTCATATCTCTCATGGCAGATCTTAGGCGTACTGAGGGCAAAGGTCATCATCGGCGATATCATTAATGGTGTCCGTCCACTTGTCACCATGGCAATGCGCCTTATAGACTGAATTCAGCCAATCCTCAATCAGTTTGCTCTTTTCTTCATTGCAGTAATTGATACGCCGCTCCCCCAAGTGGTCATAAATGGAACTATTCGTGGATTGGCGCAACAGTTGTCGGAACTTGCTCAGGTCCTTATCGGTGTCAAACAGGAATCCCATATGTGGTTTGGCGGGCAGCGGATCGGCCTCCGCGACCTTGTTGCAGGAATCCTGTTGCATGCTCGCTCGCTGGGGGGAGCTCTGTGCTGTGTCGAGCATGGTCACAGAGACGGTGATGGAGCCTGATTGGTCCGTCGTTCTGGCCTCTAATTGGCCTGGGATAAGGAGGTTTGAACGCGAATGCTGCATATGAACGCCGGCGTTGGGTGAGCGGTGACGGTGAACCCCTGGTGGGGAGCTGGGCCCCAGCTTCAAGGGCGGAAGAGGCGCAGCGGAACCAGCTCCCGATGTTCTGGCGGCCGCGGCGGAACCATTATGTCCTGTCATGTGCTGCCCCGAGGCGGAATGTGATGACGTCACGTTTTCTCCCGCGGCTGACAGCGGTGACGTCACGTGATCCGTGTGCAGGTGTTTCAAATGCTGGTCGACTAAGTATACGTGTTTATCCCCTGTTTGCCCCCTCTCGGCCTCACCCCCGCCCTTCACTTCACCCTTACCCACGCCGCACCCATCAGGGGCGTTTTTATTGCTATTATCGCCCATTTTGATGTTCGCCTTAGGCGCTTCCGTCGTTTTCCGACCCAGAGACAAGGCGGAGAACGTGTCCGATAGATGGCGCTGATGGTATCGTCTCATGGGCGTCTTGCGGAGGGCGGCCAGTGCGGCCACCGTCGGGGAGCGGGAGGGAAGGCCCGGCCCCAGCCCCACCCGCCGGCCCAACAGAGGGTGGGGGTGGGGCACAGGCCGGTGAACCTTCTCATCGTCCATCCCGACCATCACAGCTCGTTGTTGAAGTTTCCTCTTCGGGAGGCTATCGCCGCTGCGTCTTAATGTTTCGTCTTTGCTTTCAGACAAACAAATATTTGTGACATTAGCTCATCTATTCGTTTTTCAATCGTCATTGCGTGGCGTTGTTTATTCGTGCCATGTGAAGTGCAGTGTATTCCTGCTCTGGACTGAGGGTGTCTCGGCGCTAGTATAAGTAGGCAGCATGTGCGAGCATATCAGCCTGTAAAGAACGGAAAAATGCAATGTTAGCAAACTGTAAGCCTTCAGAAACAAGCAGAAATGCGACTAACAACATCATTGTTACATTTCCTTTAGAAATTTAAATCTACACGCCGCATCACACAAAAGCAACAATAATAACTTCCTGAATTCAAACGATAAACCGAAAGAAGATATTACTTTGCTATGATTGTGTCATGAAAACAAATCTCGAATTTAATTACAGGGAATTACGTAGGTGATTGAATATTTTCTGGATGCAAATAAAATCGATTTAAATCATGCTATGTATGGATACATTGAACTATTCATGGAGGTAATCCGAGAAAACAAGGCATTGCGTCAGATGCCACCAAATGCATATCATGTGCGCAATATGCAAACACTGACAGCAGACCGTTAGCACGTGTATGTAGTCCCCGTCGCGGATACTCCCGTCATCACTGCCATTCGGAAGACGTGACACATGTGCATTGTTGATTCAGCACATTATCAATATTTGTTTCACTCCTCCGCTTCGCAGCGTAGAGATCACGATTATCTGTTAACATATAACGATCTGCTATTTTGTTCCCGCCAGCATACTGCGCCGGGTATCGTTGATATCACTTAACCCACGTTCTCCAAATGTCACACTTGGAATGTACATGGGTGGCGTCGACCAAGCAATATTATCATATTTGACGGTCTGCTAAACACAACAAACGTGGTTGTCAGGCGTACATATATCTGCCTAAATATAAATATATTTAGTGACCTTATTATCGGTTGAACCAGGTGCTTAAACTATAACGACACACAAGTTCATGCCGTATGGCTATTAATCCAATATATATATTGGATTCATATTTATCACGGTAAATTAACATGTTTGTTTTTACCTTTACATTTGGTATTCTATATCAAGCGTCAAACTGTATTCATAAAAGAAAAAAAACCCTTTAAAAGCAGTGCATGCCGCGGCAGCAAATATTGTTGTTACAGCTTTGGATAAAGCAGATCCAATACTCTTCTTAAGATTCATTCTCAAGCTTTAACATTAGCTGATGTATGTCATTTAGGTGATGTACATCAAGGAGGTGGTGTACCACAGGCAGGTGGTGTACGTCAGGGAGGTGGTGTACGTCAGGGAGGTGGTGTACCACAGGTAGGTTGTGTACGTCAGGGAGGTGGTGTACATCAAGGAGGTGGTGTACCACAGGTAGGTTGTGTACGTCAGGCAGGTGGTGTACGTCAGGGAGGTGGTGTACATCAAGGAGGTGGTGTACCACAGGCAGGTGGTTACGTCAGGGAGGTGGTGTACGTCAGGGAGGTGGTGTACCACAGGTAGGTTGTGTACGTCAGGGAGGTGGTGAACGTCAGGGAGGTGGTGTACCACAGGTAGGTTGTGTACGTCAGGGAGGTGGTGTACATCAAGGAGGTGGTGTACCACAGGTAGGTTGTGTACGTCAGGCAGATGGTGTACGTCAGGGAGGTGGTGTACGTCAGGGAGGTGGTGTACCACAGGTAGGTTGTGTACGTCAGGGAGGTGGTGCATGTCAGGGAGGTGGTGTATGTCAGGGAGGTGGTGTGCGTCACGGAGGTGGTGTACGTCAGGGAGGTGGTGTACATCAAGGAGGTGGTGTACCACAGGTAGGTTGTGTACGTCAGGAAGGTGGTGTGTGTCAGGGAGGTGGTGTACGTCAGGCAGGTGGTGTACGTCAGGGAGGTGGTGTACGTCAGGGAGGTGGTGTACGTCAGGGAGGTGGTGTACGTCAGGGAGGTGGTGTATGTCAGGGAGGTGGTGTATGTCAGGGAGGTGGTGTATGTCAGGGAGGTGGCGTATGTTCGGGAGGTGGTGCATGTCAGGGAAGTAGTGTACATCAGGGAGGTGGTGTACGTCAGGGAGGTGGTGTACGTCAGGGAGGTGGTGTATGTCCGGGAGGTGGTGTACATTAGGGAGGTGGTGCATGTCAAGGAGGTGGTGTATGTCAGGGAGGTGGTGTACGTCAGGGAGGTGGTGTATGTCAGGGAGGTGGTGTACGTCAGGGAGCTGGTGTACGTCAGCGAGGTGGTGTACGTCAGGGAGGTGGTGTATGTCCGGGAGGTGGTGTACATTAGGGAGGTGGTGCATGTCAAGGAGGTGGTGTACGTCAGGGAGGTGGTGTACGTCAGGGAGGTGGTGTATGTCAGGGAGGTGGTGTACGTCAGGGAGGTGGTGTACGTCAGCGAGGTGGTGTACGTCAGGGAGGTGGTGTACGTCAGGGAGGTGGTGCATGTCAGGGAAGTAGTGTACATCAGGGAGGTGGTGTACGTCAGGGAGGTGGTGTATGTCAGGGAGGTGGTGTATGTCCGGGAGGTGGTGTACATTAGGGAGGTGGTGCATGTCAAGGAGGTGGTGTACGTCAGGGAGGTGGTGTACGTCAGGGAGTTGGTGTATGTCACGGAGGTGGTGTACGTCAGGGAGGTGGTGTACGTCAGCGAGGTGGTGTACGTTAGGGAGGTGGTGTACGTCAGGGAGGTGGTGTACGTCAGGGAGGTGGTGTACGTCAGGGAGGTGTTGTACGTCAGGGAGGTGGTTTATGTCAGGGAGGTAGTGTACGCCCGGGAGGTGGCGTACACCACGGAGGTGTTGTACGCCCGGGAGGTGGTGTACGTCAGGGAGGTGGTGAACGTCAGGGAGGTGGTTTATGTCAAGGAGGTGGTGTACGTCAGGAAGGTGGTGTACGTCAGGGAGGTGGTGTATGTCAGGGAGGTGGTGTATGTCAGGGACGTGGTGTACATTAGGGAGGTGGTGTACGTCAAGGAGGTGGTGTACGTCAGGGAGGTGGTGTATGTCAGGGAGGTGGTGTATGTCAGGGACGTGGTGTACATTAGGAAGGTGGTGTACGTCAGGGAGGTGATGTATGTCAGGGAGGTGGTGTACGTCAGGGAGGTGGTGTACGTCAGGGAGGTGGTGTACGTCAGGGAGGTGGTGTATGTCTGGGAGGTGGTGTATGTCAGGGAGGTGATGTATGTCAGGGAGGTGGTGTATGTGCGGGAGGTGGTGTACCACAGGGAGGTGGTGTACGTCAGGGAGGTGGTGTACGTCAGGGAGGTGGTGTACGTCAGGAAGGTGGTGTATGTCAGGGAGGTGGTGTATGTCAGGGAGGTGGTGTACGTCAGGGAGGTGGTGTATGTCAGGGAGGTGGTGTACGTCAGGGAGGTGGTGTATGTCAGGGAGGTGGTGTATGTCAGGAAGGTGGTGTATGTCAAGGGAGGTGGTGTACGTCAGGGAGGTGGTGTACGTCAGGGGGGTGGTGTATGTCAGGGTTTTGACGTACGTCAGGGAGGTGGTGTACGTCAGGGAGGTGGTGTATGTCAGGGTCTTGACGTAAGTTCGGGAGGTGGTGTATGTCAGTGAGGTGGTGTACGTCAGGGAGGTGGTGTACGTCAGCGAGGTGGTGTATGTCAGGGAGGTGGTGTATGTCAGGGAGGTGGTGGGTGTCAGGGAGGTGGTGTATGTCAGGGAGGTGATGTATGTCAGGGAGGTGGTGTATGTCAGGGAGGTGGTGTACGTCAGGGAGGTGGTGTACGTCAGGGAGGCGGTGTATGTCAGGGAGGTGGTGTATGCCAGGGAGGTGGTGTATGTCAGGGAGGTGGTGTACGTCAGGGAGGTGGTGTACGTCAGCGATGTGGTGTACGTCAGCGAGGTGGTGTATGTCAGGAAGGTGATGTATGTCAGGGAGGTGGTGTATGTACCGGAGGTGGTGTATGTCAGGCAGGTGGTGTATGTCCGGGAGGTGGCGTATGTCAGCGAGGTGGTGTATGTCCGGGAGGTGGTGTACCACAGGGAGGTGGTGTACGTCAGGGAGGTGGTGTATGTCAGCGAGGTGGTGTACGTCAGGGAGGTGGTATATGTCAGAGAGGTGGTGTATGTCAGGGAGGTGGTGTATGTCCGGGAGGTGGTGTATGTCAGGGAGGTGGTGTACGTCAGGGGGCTGATGTATGTCAGGGAGGTGGTGTATGTCAGGGAGGTGGTGTATGTCAGGGAGGTGGTGTACGTCAGGAAGGTGGTGTATGTCCGGGAGGTAGTGTATGTCAGGGAGGTGGTGTACGTCAGGAAGGTGATGTATGTCAGGGAGGTGGTGTATGTCCGGGAGGTGGTGTATGTCCGGGAGGTGGTGTACCACAGGGAGGTGGTGTACGTCAGGGAGGTGGTGTACGTCAGCGAGGTGGTGTACGTTAGGGAGGTGGTGTACGTCAGGGAGGTGGTGTACGTCAGGGAGGTGGTGTACGTCAGGGAGGTGTTGTACGTCAGGGAGGTGGTTTATGTCAGGGAGGTAGTGTACGCCCGGGAGGTGGCGTACACCACGGAGGTGTTGTACGCCCGGGAGGTGGCGTACACCACGGAGGTGTTGTACGCCCGGGAGGTGGTGTACGTCAGGGAGGTGGTGAACGTCAGGGAGGTGGTTTATGTCAAGGAGGTGGTGTATGTCAGGGAGGTGGTGTATGTCAGGGACGTGGTGTACATTAGGGAGGTGGTGTACGTCAAGGAGGTGGTGTACGTCAGGGAGGTGGTGTATGTCAGGGAGGTGGTGTATGTCAGGGACGTGGTGTACATTAGGAAGGTGGTGTACGTCAGGGAGGTGGTGTATGTCTGGGAGGTGGTGTATGTCAGGGAGGTGATGTATGTCAGGGAGGTGGTGTATGTGCGGGAGGTGGTGTACCACAGGGAGGTGGTGTACGTCAGGGAGGTGGTGTACGTCAGGGAGGTGGTGTACGTCAGGAAGGTGGTGTATGTCAAGGAGGTGGTGTATGTCAGGGAGGTGGTGTACGTCAGGGAGGTGGTGTATGTCAGGGAGGTGGTGTACGTCAGGGAGGTGGTGTATGTCAGGGAGGTGGTGTATGTCAGGAAGGTGGTGTATGTCAAGGGAGGTGGTGTACGTCAGGGAGGTGGTGTACGTCAGGGGGGTGGTGTATGTCAGGGTTTTGACGTACGTCAGGGAGGTGGTGTACGTCAGGGAGGTGGTGTATGTCAGGGTCTTGACGTAAGTTCGGGAGGTGGTGTATGTCAGTGAGGTGGTGTACGTCAGGGAGGTGGTGTACGTCAGCGAGGTGGTGTATGTCAGGGAGGTGGTGTATGTCAGGGAGGTGGTGGGTGTCAGGGAGGTGGTGTATGTCAGGGAGGTGATGTATGTCAGGGAGGTGGTGTATGTCAGGGAGGTGGTGTACGTCAGGGAGGTGGTGTACGTCAGGGAGGCGGTGTATGTCAGGGAGGTGGTGTATGCCAGGGAGGTGGTGTATGTCAGGGAGGTGGTGTACGTCAGGGAGGTGGTGTACGTCAGCGAGGTGGTGTACGTCAGCGAGGTGGTGTATGTCAGGAAGGTGATGTATGTCAGGGAGGTGGTGTATGTACCGGAGGTGGTGTATGTCAGGCAGGTGGTGTATGTCCGGGAGGTGGCGTATGTCAGCGAGGTGGTGTATGTCCGGGAGGTGGTGTACCACAGGGAGGTGGTGTACGTCAGGGAGGTGGTGTATGTCAGCGAGGTGGTGTACGTCAGGGAGGTGGTATATGTCAGAGAGGTGGTGTATGTCAGGGAGGTGGTGTATGTCCGGGAGGTGGTGTATGTCAGGGAGGTGGTGTACGTCAGGGGGCTGATGTATGTCAGGGAGGTGGTGTATGTCAGGGAGGTGGTGTATGTCAGGGAGGTGGTGTACGTCAGGAAGGTGGTGTATGTCCGGGAGGTAGTGTATGTCAGGGAGGTGGTGTACGTCAGGAAGGTGATGTATGTCAGGGAGGTGGTGTATGTCCGGGAGGTGGTGTATGTCCGGGAGGTGGTGTACCACAGGGAGGTGGTGTACGTCAGGGAGGTGGTGTATGTCAGGGAGGTGGTGTACGTCAGAGAGGTGGTATATGTCAGGGAGGTGGTGTATGTCAGGGAGGTGGTGTACGTCAGGGAGGTGATGTATGTCAGGGAGGTGGTGTATGTCCGGGAGGTGGTGTACCACAGGAAGGTGGTGTACGTCAGGGAGGTGGTGTACGTCAGGGAGGTGGTGTATGTCAGGAAGGTGGTGTATGTCAGGGAGGTGGTGTATGTCAGGGAGGTGGTGTACGTCAGGGAGGTGATGTATGTCAGGGAGGTGGTGTATGTCAAGGAGGTGGTGTATGTCAGGGAGGTGGTGTACGTCAGGGAGGTGATGTATGTCAGGAAGGTGGTGTATGTCAGGGAGGTGGTGTACGTCAGGGAGGTGGTGTACGTCAGGGAGGTGGTGTATGTCAGCGTTTTGACGTACGTCAGGGAGGTGGTGTACGTCAGAGAGGTGGTGTATGTCAGGGTCTTGACGTACGTCAGGGAGGTGGTGTATGTCAAGGAGGTGGTGTATGTCAGGGAGGTGGTGTTTTTGGTGAATGTCAGGGTGGTGGTGCAAGTCAGGGAGGTGGCGTATGTCAGGGTCTTGACGTATATCAGGGAGGTGGTATACGTCAAGGAGGTGGTGTACGCGAGGTGGTGCATGTCAGGGAGGTGGTGTACATCAGGGAGGTGGTGTACATCAGTGAGGTGGTGTATGTCAGGGAGGTGGTGCACATCAGGGAGGTGGTATACGTCAGGAAGGTGGTATACGTCAAGGAGGTGGTGTACGTGAGGTGGTGTATGTCAGGAAGGTGGTGTACGTCAGGGAGGTGGTGTATGTCAGGGTGGTGGTGTAAGTCAGGGAGGTGGTGTACGTCAGGGAGGTGGTGTACGTCAGGGAGGTGGTGTATGTCAGTGAGGTGGTGTATGTCAGTGAGGTGGTGTATGTCAGGGAGGTGGTGTACGTCACGGAGGTGGTGCATGTCAGGGAGGTGGTGTACGTCACGGAGGTGGTGTATGTCAGGGAGGTGGTGTATGTCAGGGAGGTGGTGTACGTCAAAGAGGTGGTGTTCGTCAGGGAGGTGGTGTACGTCAGGGAGGTGGTGTATGTCAGGGAGGTGGTGTATGTCCGGGAGGTGGTGTATGTCAGGGAGGTGGTGTACGTCAGGGAGCTGATGTATGTCAGGGAGGTGGTGTATGTCAGGGAGGTGGTGTATGTCAGGGAGGTGGTGTACGTCAGGAAGGTGGTGTATGTCCGGGAGGTAGTGTATGTCAGGGAGGTGGTGTACGTCAGGGAGGTGATGTATGTCAGGGAGGTGGTGTATGTCCGGGAGGTGGTGTATGTCCGGGAGGTGGTGTACCACAGGGAGGTGGTGTACGTCAGGGAGGTGGTGTATGTCAGGGAGGTGGTGTACGTCAGAGAGGTGGTATATGTCAGGGAGGTGGTGTATGTCAGGGAGGTGGTGTACGTCAGGGAGGTGATGTATGTCAGGGAGGTGGTGTATGTCCGGGAGGTGATGTATGTCAGGAAGGTGGTGTATGTCAGGGAGGTGGTGTACGTCAGGCAGGTGGTGTACGTCAGGGACGTGGTATACATTAGGGAGGTGGTGTACCACAGGAAGGTGGTGTACGTCAGGGAGGTGGTGTATGTCAGGAAGGTGGTGTATGTCAGGGAGGTGGTGTATGTCAGGGAGGTGGTGTACGTCAGGGAGGTGATGTATGTCAGGGAGGTGGTGTATGTCAAGGAGGTGGTGTATGTCAGGGAGGTGGTGTACGTCAGGGAGGTGATGTATGTCAGGAAGGTGGTGTATGTCAGGGAGGTGGTGTACGTCAGGGAGGTGGTGTACGTCAGGGAGGTGGTGTATGTCAGCGTTTTGACGTACGTCAGGGAGGTGGTGTACGTCAGAGAGGTGGTGTATGTCAGGGTCTTGACGTACGTCAGGGAGGTGGTGTATGTCAAGGAGGTGGTGTATGTCAGGGAGGTGGTGTTTTTGGTGAATGTCAGGGTGGTGGTGCACGTCAGGGAAGTGGCGAATGTCAGGGTCTTGACGTATATCAGGGAGGTGGTATACGTCAAGGAGGTGGTGTACGCGAGGTGGTGCATGTCAGGGAGGTGGTGTACATCAGGGAGGTGGTGTACATCAGTGAGGTGGTGTATGTCAGGGAGGTGGTGCACATCAGGGAGGTGGTATACGTCAGGAAGGTGGTGTACGTCAGGGAGGTGGTATACGTCAAGGAGGTGGTGTACGTGAGGTGGTGTATGTCAGGAAGGTGGTGTACATCAGGGAGGTGGTGTATGTCAGGGTGGTGGTGAATGTCAGGGAGGCGGTGTACGTCAGGGAGGTGGTGTATGTCAGGGAGGTGGTGTATGTCAGGGAGGTGGTGTATGTCAGGGAGGTGGTGTACGCCCGGGAGGGCGTATATGTCTGGGAGGTGGTGTATGTCAGGGAAGTGGTGTACAGCAGGGAGGTGGTTTACGTCAGGGAGCTGGTGTACCTCAAGGAGGTGGTGTACGTCACGGAGGTGGTGTACGTCAGGGAGGTGGTGTATGTCAGTGAGGTGGTGTATGTCAGGGAGGTGGTGTACGTCACAGAGGTGGTGTACGCCCGGGAGGCGGTGTATGTCAGGGTCTTGACGTACGTCAGGGAGGTGGTGTATGTCAGGGAGGTGGAGTAAGTCAGGGGGATGGTGTATGTCAGGGAGGTGGTGTTTTTGGTGAATGTCAGGGTGCTGGTGTACCTCAGGGAGGTTGTGTACATCAGGAAGGCTTTGTACGTCAGGGAGGTGGCATACGTCAAGCAGTTGGTGTACGTCAGGGAGCTGGTGTATGTCAGGAACGTGGTGTACATCAGGAAGGTGGTGTACGTCAGGGAGGTGGTGTACGTCAGGGAGGTGGTATACGTCAAGGAGGTGGTGTACGTCAGGGAGGTGGTGTACGTCAGGGAGGTGGTTTATGTCAGGGTCTTGATGTACGTCAGGGAGGTGGTGTACGTGAGGTGGTGTATGTCAGGGAGGTGGTGTACGTCAGGGAGGTGGTGTATCTCAGGGAGGTGGTGTACGTCAGGGAGGTGGTGCACATCAGGGAGGTGGTGTATGTCAGGGAGGTGGTGTATGTCAGGGAGGTAGTGTACGTCACGGAGGTGGTGTACGTCAGGGAGGTGGTGCATGTCAGGAAGGTGGTGTAGGTCACGGAGGTGGTGTATGTCAGGGAGGTGGTGTACGTCACGGAGGTGGTGTATGTCAGGGAGGTGGTGTATGTCAGGGAGGTGGTGTACGTCAGGGAGGTGATGTACGTCAGGGAGGTGGTGTACGTCAGGGAGGTGGTGTATGTCAGGAAGGTGGTGCACGTCAGGGAGGTGGTGTACGTCAGGGAGGTGGTGCATGTCACGGAGGTGGTGTATGTCAGGGAGGTAGTGTATGTCAGGGAGGTGGTGTACGTCAGGGAGGTGGTGTATGTCAGGGAGGCGGGGTACGCCCGGGAGGTGGTATATGTCAGGGATATGGTGTACGCCCGGGAGGTGGTGTACGTCGGGGAGTTGATGTATGTCAGGGAGGTGGTGTACGGCAGGGAGGTGGTTTACGTCAGGGAGGTTGTGTACGTCAGGGAGGTGGTGTATGTCAGGGAGGTGCTGTATGTCAGAGAGGTGGTGTATGTCAGGGAGGTGGTGTACGTCAGGGAGGTGGTGTATGTCAGGGAGGTGGTGTACATTAGGGAGGTGGTGTACATCAGGGAGGTGTTGTACGTCAGGGAGGTGGTATACGTCAAGGAGGTGGTGTATGTCAGGGAGGTGGTGGACATCAGGGAAGTGGTGTACGTCAGGGAGGTGGTGTACGTCAGGGAGGTGGTGTATGTCAGGGTCTTGATGTACGTCAGGGAGGTGGTGTACGTCAGGGAGGTGGTTACGTCAGGGAGGTGGTGTATGTCAGGGTCTTGATGTACGTCAGGGAGGTGGCATACGTCAAGGAGGTGGTGTACGTGAGGTGGTGTATGTCAGGAAGGTGGTGTACATCAGGGAGGTGGTGTATGTCAGCGAGGTGGTGTACGTCAGGGAGGTGGTGTACGTCAGGGAGGTGGTGTATGTCAGGGAGGTGGTGTACGTCAGGGAGGTGGTGTACGTCAGGGAGGTGGTGTATGTCAGGGAGGTGGTGTACGTCAGGGAGGTGGTGTATGTCAGGAAGTTGGTGTACGTCAGGGAGGTGGTGTAGGTCAGGGAGGTGGTGTACGTCAGGGAGGTGGTGGACGTCAGGGAGGTGGTGTATGTCAGAAAGGTGGTGTATGTCAGAAAGGTGGTGTACGTCACGGAGGTAGTGTATGTCAGGGAGGTGGTGTACGTCACGGAGGTGGTGTATGTCAGGGAGGTGGTGTATGTCAGGGAGGTGGTGTACGTCAGGGAGGTGGTGTACGTCAGGGAGGTGGTGTATGTCAGGGAGGTGGTGTGCGTCACGGAAGTGGTGTACGTCAGGGAGGTGGTGTATGTCAGAACGATGGTGTACGTCACGGAGGTAGTGTATGTCAGGGAGGTGGTGTACGTCACGGAGGTGGTGTACGTCAGGGAGGTGGCATACGTCAGGGAGGTGGTGTACGTCAGGGAGGTGGTGTATGTCAACGAGGTGGTGTATGTCAGGGAGGTGGTGTGCGTCACGGAGGTGGTGTACGTCAGGGAGGTGGTGTACGTCAGGGAGGTGGTGTACGTCAGGGAGGTGGTGTATGTCAACGAGGTGGTGTATGTCAGGGAGGTGGTGTGCGTCACGGAGGTGGTGTACGTCAGGGAGGTGGTGTACGTCAGGGAGGTGGTGTAGGTCACGGAGGTGGTGTATGTCAGGGAGGTGGTGTATGTCAGGGATGTGGTGTACGCCCGGGAGGTGGTATATGTCAGGGAGGTGGTATGCGCCCGGGAGGTGTTGTACGTCAGGGAGGTGGTGTACGTCAGGGAGGTGGTGTACATCAGGGAGGTGGTGTACGTCAGGGAGGTGGTGGACGTCAGGGAGGTGTTGTACGTCAGGGAGGTGGTGTACGTCAGGGAGGTGGTGTATGTCAGGGAGGTGGTGTATGTCAGGGAGGTGGTGTACGTCACGGAGGTGGTGTATGTCAGGGAGGTGGTGTATGTCAGGGAGGTGGTGTGCGTCACGGAGGTGGTGTACGTCAGGGAGGTGGTGTATGTCAGGAAGGTGGTGTACGTCACGGAGGTGGTGTATGTCAGGGAGGTGGTGTACGTCACGGAGGTGGTGTATGTCAGGGAGGTGGTGTATGTCAGGGAGGTGGTGAACGTCAGGGAGGTGGTGTACGTCAGGGAGGTGGTGTAGGTCACGGAGGTGGTGTATGTCAGGGAGGTGGTGTATGTCAGGGATGTGGTGTACGCCCGGGAGGTGGTATATGTCAGGGAGGTGGTGTACGCCCGGGAGGTGTTGTACGTCAGGGAGGTGGTGTACGTCAGGGAGGTGGTGTACATCAGGGAGGTGGTGTACGTCAGGGAGGTGGTGGACG
Source organism: Arenicola marina (assembly GCA_964019135.1). Lineage (NCBI taxonomy): Eukaryota > Metazoa > Annelida > Polychaeta > Arenicolidae > Arenicola > Arenicola marina. The sequence continues at coordinate 33,264,069 of OZ025262.1, forward strand.
TCAGGGAGGTGTTGTACGTCAGGGAGGTGGTGTACGTCAGGGAGGTGGTGTATGTCAGGGAGGTGGTGTATGTCAGGGAGGTGGTGTACGTCACGGAGGTGGTGTATGTCAGGGAGGTGGTGTATGTCAGGGAGGTGGTGTACGTCAGGGAGGTGGTGTATGTCTGGAAGGTGGTGTACGTCAGGGAGGTGGTGTATGTCAGGGAGGTGGTGTATGTCAGGGAGGTGGTGTACGTCAGGGAGGTGGTATATGTCAGGGAGGTGGTGTACGTCAGGGAGGTGGTGTATGTCAGGGAGGTGGTGTACGTCAGGGAGGTGGTGTACGTCAGGGAGGTGGTGTACGTCAGGGAGGTGGTGTATGTCAGGGAGGTGGTGTACGTCAGGGAGGTGGTGTACGTCAGGGAGGTGGTGTACGTCAGGGAGGTGGTGTATGTCAGGGAGGTGGTGTATGTCAGGGAGGTGGTGTACGTCAGCTAGGTGGTATATGTCAGGGAGGTGGTGTACGTCAGGGAGGTGGTGTATGTCAGAGAGGGGGTATACGTCAGGGAGTTGGTGTACGTCAGGGAGGTGGTGTACGTCAGGGAGGTGGTATATGTCAGGGAGGTGGTGTACATCAGGGAGGTGGTGTATGTCAGGGAGGTGGTGTACGTCAGGGAGGTGGTGTACGTCAGGGAGGTGGTGTATGTCAGGGAGGGGGTATACGTCAGGGAGGTGGTGTATGTCAGGGAGGTGGTGTACGTCAGGGAGGTGGTGTATGTCAGATAGGTGGTGTATGTCAGGGAGGTGGTGTATGTCAGGGAGGTGGTGTATGTCAGGGAGGTGGTGTACGTCAGGGAGGTGGTGTACGTCAGGGACGTGGTGTACGTCAGGGAGGCGGTGTATGTCAGGGAGGTGGTGTACGTCAGGGAGGTGGTGTATGTCAGGGAGGTGGTGTACGTCAGGGAGGTGGTGTACGTCAGGGAGGTGGTGTATGTCAGATAGGTGGTGTATGTCAGGGAGGTGGTATATGTCAGGGAGGTGGTGTATGTCAGGGAGGTGGTGTATGTCAGGGAGGTGGTGTACGTCAGGGAGGTGGTGTACGTCAGGGACGTGGTGTACGTCAGGGAGGCGGTGTATGTCAGGGAGGTGGTGTATGTCAGGGAGGTGGTGTACGTCAGGGAGGTGGTGTACGTCAGGGAGGTGGTGTACGTCAGGGAGGTGGTGTATGTCAGGGAGGTGGTGTACGTCAGGGAGGTGGTGTACGTCAGGGAGGTGGTGTATGTCAGGGAGGTGGTGTACGTCAGGGAGGTGGTGTACGTCAGGGAGGTGGTGTATGTCAGGGAGGTGGTGTACGTCAGGGAGGTGGTGTACGTCAGGGAGGTGGTGTATGTCAGGGAGGTGGTGTATGTCAGGGAGGTGGTGTATGTCAGGGAGGTGGTGTATGTCAGGGATGTGGTGTACGTCAGGGAGGTGGTATATGTCAGGGAGGTGGTGTACATCAGGGAGGTGGTGTATGTCAGGGAGGTGGTGTACGTCAGGGAGGTGGTGTACGTCAGGGAGGTGGTGTATGTCAGGGAGGGGGTATACGTCAGGGAGGTGGTGTATGTCAGGGAGGTGGTGTACGTCAGGGAGGTGGTGTATGTCAGATAGGTGGTGTATGTCAGGGAGGTGGTGTATGTCAGGGAGGTGGTGTATGTCAGGGAGGTGGTGTACGTCAGGGAGGTGGTGTACGTCAGGGACGTGGTGTACGTCAGGGAGGCGGTGTATGTCAGGGAGGTGGTGTACGTCAGGGAGGTGGTGTATGTCAGGGAGGTGGTGTATGTCAGGGAGGTGGTGTATGTCAGGGAGGTGGTGTACGTCAGGGAGGTGGTGTATGTCAGGGAGGTGGTGTATGTCAGGGAGGCGGTGTATGTCAGGGAGGTGGTTTATGTCAGGGAGGTGGTGTACGTCAGGGAGGTGGTGTATGTCAGGGAGGTGGTGTATGTCAGGGAGGTGGTGTATGTCAGGGAGGCGGTGTATGTCAGGGAGGTGGTGTATGTCAGGGAGGTGGTGTACGTCAGGGAGGTGGTGTATGTCAGGGAGGTGGTGTATGTCAGGGAGGGGGTATACGTCAGGGAGCTGGTGTATGTCAGGGAGGTGGTTTATGTCAGGGAGGTGGTTTATGTCAGGGAGGTGGTGTACGTCAGGGAGGTGGTGTATGTCAGGGAGGTGGTGTATGTCAGGGAGGTGGTATATTTCAGGGAGGTGGTGTATGTACCCGTACCCGTACACGTATCCACACCTACGCCCACACCCGTACCCACACCCACACCCCCACCCACCCCTCATATCTGCCGCTCTACTGAACTATATCCTGGATCTTATTCATGCCGCCGCACGACCCTCAGCCTATAAAGCCCATCTGTGCATTGTTATAGAAGGATCTTGAGAAAAGCAAATCAATCGAGCGCTAGATGTTACTTGTTGTCTTGTGCTTAGAACTACCGGCGGTTGGGAAGCCATTGCAAAGCGGTGATGCTCGCACATGGCAAACCTAACCCGTGCCATCGATTTACCATCCCAAACCCTGCGCCAAACGGCGAACAGATTGTTTACCATTGATTACATCGACCCTGCCGCCGTGGTGGCTCCCCCTGGCGGGGCGACCTGTAGGTCGGGGCATGCCAGCGGTTGGATAGAAATCCAATTGTGGTATATAAAAATTGACTTCATTGCGTTCAACGCAGCAAAATACTACAGGGCTTAAAAACAACTGGAGGGAAATTGTACTCGAAATGCGGAAACTATGCGATAATCGATGGGTCAAGTACTTCCGATGCCACAGTATTTAGCCAATAAAAAAGCATGAAAAAGCGTTCCGTGGGTAAACAGGGAATGCAAAATCGGATTTTGAAATGCAGATGGAATATCGAAAAGCTGTTACCATAGAGCATACGCCTGCCTTGGCCATTAAACATGGACATTATTTAGGTTGCAGTTTTCTCCTTGTATTTCGCTCTGATCGGTATTTCACAAATCTTCGATTATGCGACCTTCAGTAAAACGACCATGATTACCACATATGTCTTCTTGTAGGCCGCTGTGCATGCTTCCATACCAAATATGGCACCGAATGTAACCAAAAGGAGTGCATGTACAGGGGCGGATCAAGGAATTTGACAAGGGGGGGGGGAGTCCAGTCAAACTTGCGACGGGGGGGGGAGGGGGGGCTGTGAACCAAATTGCGTGAGAGTCCCCTATATTATTGACGACCGGGGTTGGGGCGGAGTCCACTAAAAACTTGCGACCGGGGGATTGGGGGGATTCACCCCGCATATGCACATATACGCACCCCCGTCCAAGATAACGTTCTTCCTCAAAAGGGGGCGGGGGGTCCACGCCGCATATGGCCTAAATTTATGCATTTAAACACGACATTCTGCCTCAAAAAGGGGGGGGGGGTGGCGGACCCATTGGTACCCCCCCCCCGTGGGTCCGCCCCTGTATGTACGCGGGGGGGGGGGGGCGGCACGAAGGGCTAACGTAGATGTACAATACGTGAGGGGAGGAGGTGATCTGAACCTGAGAGCTGCAATCAGGTTTATTAGCATTCCTATATGGTGGTAGTCGGGAGCGTTATGTTGTGAGACGGTCGGGTGCCAAACTCTGGTATCAACTATAGCGGTCATGGCCTGCTCCGCTTATCTTATCTACACTATTCCAATGGCCCTGATATAGGATGTATCTGCATTAGTATAAACCAGCAATTGATATGTTTTCCAGTTTCAAAAATAATTTTGGTAAGAGAAAATAGCGATATAGCTGGGATCTTTTTTTAGTGGATTTCAGCAGACACCAGAGTCATTTTGTGACATATTTAGTGTAGTGCAGTGTAGTGTCGAGGCAATACGGCTTACCTGATCCTATGGGTGACAGGGTACGAAGGCACCTTGGGGAGTCAGCCTCCGCGGGTGTACGGCTCTCATGTTGACGGGGGAAGTGGTCTCAATGAAGTGTCGGCTTTGACGGTTGTCATGGCGGACTTGGGGGCTAACGACGAGCCGTTATAACGCGGTGTGTGCAGGCCAGACCGTCTGTCTGTCTGTCTGTCTGTGTGTCTGTCTGCCTCCCTCCCTCGCTCCGTCCGTCACGTGTGGTGTCCCCTGGTGCATGTGTCTCCATGCAGGGGTCTCCCCGATGGGCGCCTTATTAGTCCGCCAGGTGACGCTGCCTCTCGCTGAATTCACCAGGCGCAGCCTCCCACCTACCCAGCTGGCTCCCTGCCTACTGGGCTAAGTGGCCGGCTCCCCGAGATAACGCCGCCGTGGTGACAATGTGGTGTGGGGGGATACGCCTGAAGCAGGGACGCGGAGGGGGTGAGGGGATGAGGGTGAGGGAGAGAGTGAAGGTGAGGGAGGCGAGGAAGAGTGAGGGTCAGGGTGAGGGTGAGGGTGAGGGTGAGGGTGGAAGAGGACAACAGGAAAGGCACTGGGGAGACTGCCGTGGCTAGTATAGGCTGGCTCCCACGACTGATGGGGTGGTCAGTGGGTAGAGGGAGGCAGGGTGGGGTAGGGTGGGGCAGCCATGATCTTTGCCACTTGCACAGTAGCTCGCCGTGTAGCTTAGCGACACGGGGGCAAGTTATCGATCTCACCTTGCAGTTGTCCCCTCCACCCCCAACACCGCGCCCCACCCCAGGCCGCCTCTCACTGCCCACGTACGCACCACCATCACACCTCCGCGGTCTGCTTCCCCTGCCCTCAAACTTCCATTCTCTCAGCGACCCCTCTACTCGCGACCCCCCCACCCCCTCGCCATAACACCCCCAATCTAACACCCCACCCTCCTCTGCCAAGCTGCGCCCTTCGCCTTCGCCAGGTGTTGCGTTTGCAAACCCCTACCCTCTGACCTCTCCCCCCCCACACCTGCCTCCCCACTCACACCTGATGGCTTTGACCCCCCCGCCCCAGCTGTTGCTATGGTAACGCTGTAATATTTTGCCGGCTGGGTTCATTTCTTGTAGCAGGCGTCTCATCCCCCCTTCCCCTCCCCCCTCCGGCCAGGCTCTCATCCGCCTCACCCTCTCCTGCCGCGCAGTCATCCCCCTCCCCTGTCCCGCCACGTTCTCATCCCCCCACCCTCTCTCCCCACGCTGCCATCCCCCTCCCCCCGCCTCTGGGACCAGGTTGGTGGACTGGGTAAACGGCGGCCAACGGTCTGTATTAATTATGGATTCTTCTCTAAAGGCTGCGCGGACTAGCCAACATTTTCGGTCAGAAACAATATGAATGCATCGTTCGTAAATTATATATTGCCTCGGACGATAGATGAAAGGCGGTGACCAGGTCATCGGGTCGAAGTCTCTCTACGATGGGGCGTTGGCTATGGCTTTCGGAACGCTCCTTTATTGCTTAAAATGGACCATACGAAACAGAAAAACAAAAAGTGGGTAGGGATGCTACGGCACTTTAAAATAAAACATGGCGTTATTAGCTGGAAAGGCAGCTTGAAAGGCAAATTGGTCTTCCATTTTTAGCGTGTCAGACTGGACGAACAGCACGGTTAATCTGTTACCGTGTCAGAATGGACGAACAGCACGGTTAACCTGTTAGCATGTCAGACTGGACGAACAGCACGGTTAACCTGTTAGCGTGTCAGACTGGACGAACAGCACGGTTAACCTGTTAGAGTGGCAGACTGGACGAACAGCACGGTTAACCTGTTAGAGTGGCAGACTGGACGAACAGCACGGTTAACCTGTTAGAGTGGCAGACTGGACGAACAGCACGGTTAACCTGTTAGAGTGGCAGACTGGACGAACAGCACGGTTAACCTGTTAGAGTGGCAGACTGGACGAACAGCTCGGTTAACCTGTTACCGTGTCAGGCTGGACGAACAGCACGGTTAACCTGTTAGCGTGTCAGGCTGGACGAACAGCACGGTTAACCTGTTAGCGTGTCAGACTGGACGAACAGCACGGTTAACCTGTTACCGTGTCAGGCTGGACGAACAGCACGGTTAACCTGTTAGCGTGTCAGACTGGACGAACAGCACGGTTAACCTGTTAGCGTGGCAGACTGGACGAACAGTACGGTTAACCTGTTACCGTGTCAGACTGGACGAACAGCACGGTTAACCTGTTACCGTGTCAGGCTGGACGAACAGCACGGTTAACCTGTTAGCGTGTCAGACTGGACGAACTGCACGGTTAACCTGCTAGAGTGGCAGACTGGACGAACAGCACGGTTAACCTGTTACCGTGTCAGACTGGACGAACAGCACGGTTAACCTGTTAGCGTGACAGACTTGACGAACAGCACGGTTAACCTGTTAGCGTTGCAGACCGGGCGAACAGCACGGTTAACCTGTTAGCGTGGCAGATTGGACGAACAGCACGGTTAACCTGTTAGAGTGGCAGACTGGACGAACAGCACGGTTAACCTGTTAGAGTGGCAGACTGGACGAACAGCACGGTTAACCTGTTAGAGTGGCAGACTGGACGAACAGCACGGTTAACCTGTTAGAGTGGCAGACTGGACGAACAGCACGGTTAACCTGTTAGCGTGGCAGATTGGACGAACAGCACGGTTAACCTGTTAGAGTGGCAGACTGGACGAACAACACGGTTAACTTGTTAGAGTGGCAGACTGGACGAACAGCACGGTTAACCTGTTAGAGTGGCAGACTGGACGAACAGCACGGTTAACCTGTTAGAGTGGCAGACTGGACGAACAGCACGGTTAACCTGTTAGAGTGGCAGACTGGACGAACAGCACGGTTAACCTGTTAGAGTGGCAGACTGGACGAACAGCACGGTTAACCGGTTAGCGTGGCAGATTGGACGAACAGCACGGTTAACCTGTTAGAGTGGCCGACTGGACGAACAGCACGTTTAACCTGTTAGAGTGGCAGACTGGACGAACAGCACGGTTAACCTGTTAGAGTGGCAGACTGGACGAACAGCACGGTTAACCTGTTAGAGTGGCAGACTGGACGAACAGCACGGTTAACCTGTTAGAGTGGCAGACTGGGCGAACAGCACGGTTTAGCTGTTAGAGTGGCAGACTGGACGAACAGCACGGTTAACCTGTTAGAGCGGCAGACTGGACGAACAGCACGGTTAACCTGTTAGAGTGGCAGACTGGACGAACAGCACGGTTAACCTGTTAGCGTGGCAGATTGGACGAACAGCACGGTTAACCTGTTAGAGTGGCCGACTGGACGAACAGCACGTTTAACCTGTTAGAGTGGCAGACTGGACGAACAGCACGGTTAACCTGTTAGAGTGGCAGACTGGACGAACAGCACGGTTAACCTGTTAGAGTGGCAGACTGGACGAACAGCACGGTTAACCTGTTAGAGTGGCAGACTGGGCGAACAGCACGGTTTAGCTGTTAGAGTGGCAGACTGGACGAACAGCACGGTTAACCTGTTAGAGCGGCAGACTGGACGAACAGCACGGTTAACCTGTTAGAGTGGCAGACTGGACGAACAGCACGGTTGACCTGTTACCGTGTCAGAATGGACGAACAGCACGGTTAACCTGTTAGAGTGGCAGACTGGGCGAACAGCACGGTTAACCTGTTACCGTGTCAGACTGGGCGAACAGCTCGGTTAACCTGCTAGAGTGGCAGACTGGACGAACAGCACGGTTAATCTGTTAGCGTGGCAGACTGGACGAACACCTCGGTTAACCTGTTAGAGTGGCAGACTGGACGAACAGCACGGTTAACCTGTTAGCGTGGCAGACTGGACGAACACCTCGGTTAACCTGTTAGAGTGGCACACTGGGCGAACAGCACGGTTAACCTGTTACCGTGTCAGACTGGACGAACAGCACGGTTAACCTGTTACCGTGTCAGACTGGACGAACAACACGGTTAATCTGTTAGCGTGGCAGACTGGACGAACACCTCGGTTAACCTGTTAGAGTGGCAGACTGGGCGAACAGCACGGTTAACCTGTTACCGTGTCAGACTGGACGAACAGCACGGTTAACCTGTTAGAGTGGCAGACTGGGCGAACAGCACGGTTAACCTGTTACCGTGTCAGACTGGACGAACAGCACGGTTAACCTGTTACCGTGTCAGACTGGACGAACAGCACGGTTAACCTGTTAGCGTGTCAGACTGGACGAACAACACGGTTAACCTGTTAGTGTGTCAGACTGGACGAACAGCACGGTTGACCTGTTAGAGTGGCAGACTGGACGAACAGCACGGTTAACCTGTTAGCGCGTCAGACTGGACGAACAGCACGGTTAACCTGTTAGCGTGGCAGACTGGACGAACAGCTTGGTTAACCTGCTAGCGTGGCGGACTGGAAGAACAGCACGGTTAACCTGTTAGTGTGTCAGACTGGACAAACAGCACGGTTAACCTGTTAGCGTGGCAGACTGGACTAACAGCACGGTTAACCTGTTAGCGTGGCGGACTGGAAGAACAGCACGGTTAACCTGTTAGTGTGTCAGACTGGACGAACAGCACGGTTAACCTGTCAGCGTGCCAGACTGGACGAACAGCACGGTTAACCTGTTAGAGTGTCAGACTTGACGCACAGCACGGTTGACCTGTTAGCGCGTCAGACTGGACGAACAGCACGGTTAACCTGTTAGCGTGGCAGACTGGACTAACAGCACGGTTAAGCTGTTAGAGTGGCAGACTGGACGAACAGCACGGTTAACCTGTTAGAGTGGCAGACTGGACGAACAGCACGGTTAACCTGTTAGAGTGGCAGACTGGGCGAACAGCACGGTTAACCTGTTACCGTGTCAGACTGGGCGAACAGCTCGGTTAACCTGCTAGAGTGGCAGACTGGACGAACAGCACGGTTAATCTGTTAGCGTGGCAGACTGGACGAACACCTCGGTTAACCTGTTAGAGTGGCAGACTGGGCGAACAGCACGGTTAACCTGTTACCGTGTCAGACTGGACGAACAGCACGGTTAACCTGTTACCGTGTCAGACTGGACGAACAACACGGTTAATCTGTTAGCGTGGCAGACTGGACGAACACCTCGGTTAACCTGTTAGAGTGGCAGACTGGGCGAACAGCACGGTTAACCTGTTACCGTGTCAGACTGGACGAACAGCACGGTTAACCTGTTACCGTGTCAGACTGGACGAACAGCACGGTTAACCTGTTAGCGTGTCAGACTGGACGAACAACACGGTTAACCCGTTAGCGTGTCAGACTGGGCGAACAGCTCGGTTAACCTGTTACCGTGTCAGACTGGACAAACAGCACGGTTAGCCTGTTACCGTGTCAGACTGGGCGAACAGCACGGTTAACTTGTTAGCGTGGCAGACTGGACGAACAGCTCGGTTAACCTGTTAGCGTGGCAAACCGGACAAACAGCACGGTTAACCTGTTACCGTGTCCGACTGGGCGAACAGCACGGTTAACCTTGTACCGTGTTAGACTGGGCGAACAGCACGGTTAACCTGTTAGCGTGTCAGACTGTGTGAACAGCAAGGTTAACCTGTTAGCGTGTCAGACTGGACGAACAGCACGATTAACCTGTTAGCGTGGCAGACTGGACGAACAGCACGGTTACTTGTTATCGTGTCAGACTGGACGAACAACACGGTTAACCTGTTAGCGTGTCAGACTGGGCGAACAGCACGGTTAACCTGTTAGCGTGTCAGACTGGGCGAACAGCACGGTTAACCTGTTAGCGTGTCAGACTGGACGAACAGCACGATTAACCTTTTAGCGTGGCAGACTGGACGAACAACACGATGTACCTGTTAGAGTGGCAGACTGGACGAACAGCACGGTTAACCTGTTAGCGTGGCAAACCGGACAAACAGCACGGTTAACCTGTTACCGTGTCCGACTGGGCGAACAGCACGGTTAACCTGTTACCGTGTTAGACTGGGCAAACAGCACGGTTAACCTGTTAGCGTGTCAGACTGTGTGAACAGCAAGGTTAACCTGTTAGCGTGTCAGACTGGACGAACAGCACGATTAACCTGTTAGCGTGGCAGACTGGACGAACAACACGGTTAACCTGTTAGCGTGTCAGACTGGGCGAACAGCACGGTTAACCTGTTAGCGTGGCAGACTGGGCGAACAGCACGGTTAACCTGTTAGCGTGTCAGACTGGGCGAACAGCACGGTTAACCTGTTACCGTGTTAGACTGGGCAAACAGCACGGTTAACCTGTTAGCGTGTCAGACTGTGTGAACAGCAAGGTTAACCTGTTAGCGTGTCAGACTGGACGAACAGCACGATTAACCTGTTAGCGTGGCAGACTGGACGAACAACACGGTTAACCTGTTAGCGTGTCAGACTGGGCGAACAGCACGGTTAACCTGTTAGCGTGGCAGACTGGGCGAACAGCACGGTTAACCTGTTAGCGTGTCAGACTGGGCGAACAGCACGGTTAACCTGTTAGTGTGTCAGACTGGACGAACAGCACGGTTAACCTGTTAGCGTGGCAGACTGGACGAACAGCACGGTTAACCTGTTAGAGTGGCAGACTGGACGAACAGCACGGTTAACCTGTTAGAGTGGCAGACTGGACGAACAGCACGGTTAACCTGTTAGCGCGTCAGACTGGACGAACAGCACGGTTAACCTGTTAGCGTGGCAGACTGGACGAACAGCTTGGTTAACCTGCTAGCGTGGCGGACTGGAAGAACAGCACGGTTAACCTGTTAGTGTGTCAGACTGGACGAACAGCACGGTTAACCTGTTAGCGTGGCAGACTGGACTAACAGCACGGTTAACCTGTTAGCGTGGCGGACTGGAAGAACAGCACGGTTAACCTGTTAGTGTGTCAGACTGGACGAACAGCACGGTTAACCTGTCAGCGTGCCAGACTGGACGAACAGCACGGTTAACCTGTTAGAGTGTCAGACTTGACGCACAGCACGGTTGACCTGTTAGCGCGTCAGACTGGACGAACAACACGGTTAACCTGTTAGCGTGTCAGACTGGACGAACAGCACGATTAACCTGTTAGCGTGGCAGACTGGACGAACAACACGGTTAACCTGTTAGCGTGTCAGACTGGGCGAACAGCACGGTTAACCTGTTAGCGTGGCAGACTGGGCGAACAGCACGGTTAACCTGTTAGCGTGTCAGACTGGGCGAACAGCACGGTTAACCTGTTAGCGTGTCAGACTGGACGAACAGCACGATTAGCCTTTTAGCGTGGCAGACTGGACGAACAACACGATGTACCTGTTAGAGTGGCAGACTGGACGAACAGCACGGTTAACCTGTTAGCGTGGCAAACCGGACGAGCAGCACGGTTAACCTGTTACCGTGTCAGATGGGGCGAACAGCACGGTTAACCTCTTAGCGTGTCAGACTGTGCGAACAGCACGGTTAACCTGTTAGCGTGGCAGATTGGACGAACAGCACGGTTGATTTGTTATCGTGTCAGACTGGGCGAACAGCTCGGTTAACCTGTTACCGTGTCAGACTGGGCAAACAGCACGGTTAACCTGTTAGCGTGTCAAACTGGGCGAACAGCACGGTTAACCCGTTAGCGTGTCAGACTGGGCGAACAGCTCGGCTAACCTGTTAGCGTGGCAGACTGGACTAACAGCACGGTTAAGCTGTTAGAGTGGCAGACTGGACGAACAGCACGGTTAACCTGTTAGAGTGGCAGACTGGACGAACAGCACGGTTAACCTGTTAGAGTGGCAGACTGGGCGAACAGCACGGTTAACCTGTTACCGTGTCAGACTGGGCGAACAGCTCGGTTAACCTGCTAGAGTGGCAGACTGGACAAACAGCACGGTTAATCTGTTAGCGTGGCAGACTGGACGAACACCTCGGTTAACCTGTTAGAGTGGCAGACTGGGCGAACAGCACGGTTAACCTGTTAGCGTGGCAGACTGGACGAACACCTCGGTTAACCTGTTAGATTGGCAGACTGGGCGAACAGCACGGTTAACCTGTTACCGTGTCAGACTGGACGAACAGCACGGTTAACCTGTTACCGTGTCAGACTGGACGAACAACACGGTTAATCTGTTAGCGTGGCAGACTGGACGAACACCTCGGTTAACCTGTTAGAGTGGCAGACTGGGCGAACAGCACGGTTAACCTGTTACCGTGTCAGACTGGACGAACAGCACGGTTAACCTGTTACCGTGTCAGACTGGACGAACAGCACGGTTAACCTGTTAGCCTGTCAGACTGGACGAACAACACGGTTAACCCGTTAGCGTGTCAGACTGGGCGAACAGCTCGGTTAACCTGTTACCGTGTCAGACTGGACGAACAGCACGGTTAGCCTGTTACCGTGTCAGACTGGGCGAACAGCACGGTTACCTTGTTAGCGTGGCAGACTGGACGAACAGCTCGGTTAACCTGTTAGCGTGGCAAACCGGACAAACAGCACGGTTAACCTATTACCGTGTCCGACTGGGCGAACAGCACGGTTAACCTTGTACCGTGTTAGACTGGGCGAACAGCACGGTTAACCTGTTAGCGTGTCAGACTGTGTGAACAGCAAGGTTAACCTGTTAGCGTGTCAGACTGGACGAACAGCACGATTAACCTGTTAGCGTGGCAGACTGGACGAACAGCACGGTTACTTGTTATCGTGTCAGACTGGACGAACAACACGGTTAACCTGTTAGCGTGTCAGACTGGGCGAACAGCACGGTTAACCTGTTAGCGTGTCAGACTGGGCGAACAGCACGGTTAACCTGTTAGCGTGTCAGACTGGACGAACAGCACGATTAACCTTTTAGCATGGCAGACTGGACGAACAACACGATGTACCTGTTAGAGTGGCAGACTGGACGAACAGCACGGTTAACCTGTTAGCGTGGCAAACCGGACAAACAGCACGGTTAACCTGTTACCGTGTCCGACTGGGCGAACAGCACGGTTAACCTGTTACCGTGTTAGACTGGGCAAACAGCACGGTTAACCTGTTAGCGTGTCAGACTGTGTGAACAGCAAGGTTAACCTGTTAGCGTGTCAGACTGGACGAACAGCACGATTAACCTGTTAGCGTGGCAGACTAGACGAACAACACGGTTAACCTGTTAGCGTGTCAGACTGGGCGAACAGCACGGTTAACCTGTTAGCGTGGCAGACTGGGCGAACAGCACGGTTAACCTGTTAGCGTGTCAGACTGGACGAACAGCACGATTAACCTTTTAGCGTGGCAGATTGGACGAACAACACGATGTACCTGTTAGAGTGGCAGACTGGACGAACAGCACGGTTAACCTGTTAGCGTGGCAAACCGGACGAGCAGCACGGTTAACCTGTTACCGTGTCAGATGGGGCAAACAGCACGGTTAACCTCTTAGCGTTTCAGACTGTGCGAACAGCACGGTTAACCTGTTAGCGTGGCAGATTGGACGAACAGCACGGTTAATTTGTTATCGTGTCAGACTGGGCGAACAGCTCGGTTAACCTGTTACCGTGTCAGACTGGGCAAACAGCACGGTTAACCTGTTAGCGTGTCAAACTGGGCGAACAGCACGGTTAACCCGTTAGCGTGTCAGACTGGGCGAACAGCTCGGTTAACCTGTTACCGTGTCAGACTGGACGAACTGCACGGTTAATTTGTTATCGTGTCAGACTGGGCGAACAGCTCGGTTAACCTGTTACCGTGTCAGACTGGGCAAACAGCACGGTTAACCTGTTACCGTGTCAGACTGGGCGAACAGCACGGTTAACCTGTTAGCGTGGCAGACTGGACGAACAGCTCGGTTAACCTGTTAGCGTGGCAAACCGGACAAACAGCACGGTTAACCTGTTACCGTGTCCGACTGGGCGAACAGCACGGTTAACCTGTTACCGTGTTAGACTGGGCGAACAGCACGGTTAACCTGTTAGCGTGTCAGACTGTGTGAACAGCACGGTTAACCTGTTAGCGTGTCAGACTGGACGAACAGCACGATTAACCTGTTAGCGTGGCAGACTGGGCGAACAGCACGGTTAACCTGTTACCGTGTCAGACTGGACGAACAGCACGATTAACCTGTTAGCGTGGCAGACTGGTCGAACAGCACGGTTAACCTGTTAGCGTGGCAGACTGGACGAACAGCACGGTTAACCTGTTACCGTGTCAGACTGGGCGAACAGCACGGTTAACCTGTTAGCGTGGCAGACTGGACGAACAGCACGGTTAATCTGTTAGCGTGTCAGACTGGGCGAACAGCTCGGTTATCCTGTTAGCGTGGCAGACTGGACGAGGCTTTCTGGTAGCATTGGAGGGTTTACCCGTAACACGCTACTCACATTATCAGGTGACCGGAACATTGTATCCGGAAGTCTGTTGAAAGTGAAGTTGCTAAGTACGACCCCCACGTGTTGCCTGGCGACCGCCGGAACATTCATTAAGACGGTATGCTGGATATCGTATTACCCAGGGCCCGCACTACTACCATAGGGAGGCAGGTAGCCCCTCTGAATCGCGAATCCCCAAGAATTAGGGAGAGCAATATTAAATCTTCCAGACGAGGACTGCTCAAGACTGGGCGCGAAAAAAATACGTGATATCGCAAATTTCGAGGAACTCGCAGACTGCTATAAAGTTTCGCGGTAAATAGGCAAATGGTCCTCGCGTGGTACAAGGAATTGTACGGATAACGATCCCCCAAAATTGCCAACAGCTAATCGCGAATCTTCAAGAATTCCTGGATGCCAATCGCAGAGTTCTGAAAAGGTATTCCCTGCCTTCACCATAGGCTCGGTCCTTACTTAAGTCACAAGATCGATACCCGGGGTCATGCTAAGACAATAGGCTCGTTCCCTGGTGGAACATTAAGCGGGTCCATGGGGGTATTTTGTCACAGTGATGACAAAACAGAAAAACGTTATTATTGGACTTCGACCGATAATCAAAGCGGACCAATATGCGACTTCAGGAGATTATGATTAACGATGTAAATCTAGCGTTATGTATATTAAAGGCAGGTTATTGCCGTAATCATACGCAGTGCAGATGGTGCTGATAATATCTATAAAAAACAAATTGGTCGCCCAAGGCATTACACACAAATCCACTACGGTTCACATAGAATGCTGAAGCGACAGTTTTTGCCATTGTTTGTCGTTTTGGTGCAGAAGGAATGCAACTGTCAGATTTTTCTCTACGTCTAATTACCAACAGACCGGTTCCAGGGACACCTCGCGGTGGTCCAGTTGGTAGCGTTCTAACGTATAATCTACTGAGATTCTCAACAGTGTGAATGTCGACATTGCTATGCAAATTTGTCCAATGATTTAAAGCTAACTTTTACTTTAATATCCCCCAACAACACTTAGTCTAAAGGAATAACCTGCATATTTCCTATTAAAGGAGGGGAGGAGTGGGGGGGGGGGGGGCAGTTTCCGGACCGGACCCTTCGAAATCTACTATTGTTTGTGTTTGTGTATTCGTACCGATATAGGCGTATCTGTGGAGCTACTGTTAGTACAGTAATCGTTTCCCTCTGCTCACTTCGTTGATATATATTCTAGTTAATTGGTTATAGCATCACTGGACATATTGTTATACACCATTAAGCGTTACTTCGTTGAAATATATATTCTAGTTAATTGGTTATAGCATGACATGACATATTGTTCTACACCATTAAGCGTTACTTCGTTGTTATATATTCTAGTTAATTGGTTATAACATGCCATGACATATGGTTCTACACCATTAAGCGTTACTTCGTTGTTATATATTCTAGTTAATTGGTTATAGCATGACATGACATATGGTTCTACACCATTAAGCGTTACTTCGTTGTTATATATTCTAGTTAATTGGTTATAACATGACATGACATATGGTTCTACACCATTAAGCGTTACTTCGTTGTTATATATTCTAGTTAATTGGTTATAGCATGACATGACATATGGTTCTACACCATTAAGCGTTACTTCGTTGTTATATATTCTAGTTAATTGGTTATAGCATGACATGACATATTGTTCTACACCATTAAGCGTTACTTCGTTGTTCTATTATAGTTATATGGTTATAACATCAAAAGACACCTTGCTCTAGAATGTTACACATCCCTTCGTTGTTATATTCTGACTAATTGGTTATAACATTCGGACTTCAACATAACATGGCCCATTGAGTCAAGAACTTACCCTCGTTATTTGATCATGTTTACGGTATGCGTCTGACTCGTGTATTGAATGCAATTGCAGTGGGTTTTTTTTGCGTTCTTTGCTTGGTTTGTCGATCGAGTGTGACGTGCATGCGGTAATTAATCATATTGACAACTGTTTGGAGAGTTAATTGAAAGAAGGACTTTCCGTTCGGCAAGGCACGCCACTACTCCAGGGACATTAACAATGCATAAGCCCTGCTACTAGCGTCAGCACGGGGCCACGGTGTAACGGATATAACTGCATGGTCCCATTGACCAGGGTGGCAATCGGTCCTTGACACACACATATGGAGAAAACAGGGGAAAAAACAATAGATTTTTCACAATATCGCATGAAGTTTCGTCCAGTAGAGGCGCCACCGCGGTAGTTATTGATAATTCATGGCGTCTTGCTCGGTGTGAGGGTCGTGGCAGGTGTTGACGTGGCGGTCCCCAACCGCAACACAAACACGCAGGGCAGGCTGTGGTCGCAATAACAAACGCTAAAAATATTCAGTAAATCACTTACTCTCAGAGCCCGTGTACTCTTATCATGGTGAGACGCCTTTGGGGGAGTTTTGATCGATGTTTTACGTAAGGTCGTCTATAAACATTCAGTCTGCCTTGCCACTGAACTGTGGGTGGTTTAGGACTCTGCTGTAGATTACTACCAATATGTTTTAAACAATAAATGTACCATTGTATGTTTTGATGGAAAGCATAATCAGATGTAAAGCTGTGCAGACGATATAACAACCAGGATACATTAAGAACACATGAAGAGTATACGCGGTATACGTGAAGTGAACACGTAATATACAAGAAGTACACACAAAATATACACGAAATGCATGCAAAATATACACGAAGTGCAGACAAAATAGACACGAAGTGTATACACAATATACACGAAGTGCATGCAAAATATACACGAAGTGCATGCAAAATATACACGAAGTGAATGCCATATAAACACGAAGCGCATACACAATATACACGAAATGGAAATTATTGTACTCGCAGTATTATATAAATGTCACAATCCTCGTATCGCCTCTTAGCGTTAGGTTCGCGTCACGCATTGTATTAATAATTACACATTGCTTATGCATGCACGCAGTGCCGGTCTCTACAGGACACGGTAGTACATTAGATACGGTACAGCGAACTTATCAAGACCATATCAATAACGTATCAGACAGGCATAATGCGCGTAATTCGAATGATCGGTTCTTTTGTGCAGAAAAGTCCTTTTAGCAGTATATATTTTCATGCGGAAAAGCAATATTAAACACGGAAGTAACAGCTCATGTCATTGCGATACAACTGATATATTTCACATCCATCATCCGTCGTCTTTCGTTCATCCTGCATGTGATACATTAGTTCGTTATTATTGATTAACACACTGAGTGCAATGAACTCAACTGCAACGTGCAAGTGATAGGCGAATTTCGCAATGGTGCCCCCCTCCTCTCTTCCATATCCCATATGGGCGTGTCCAGCGAGTGGGGGGGGGCACAAGGGGCACGTGCCCCCCTTTCAGATTAAATTATGGCTGTGCCCCCCCCGTTTCACATTATGTGCCCCCCCCCCCCGGCCGTCAAAAAAATAATGGACCCCTTGGTCGCCATCATGTTAAGCCTCTCCCCTCCCACCCCCAAAAAATAAATATCCTTCCCTGCAATCCATCAGATTTGTCGTTAACAACGAATCGACATGGATTTATCATTGTATGGATATCTCGTGCATATGGATGGATGATAACACATGAATGCAATACGTCATCTTGACATATATTGTACAATAAATTAATTGCATTGCATCATAAACGAAGTAACCCTAACATGGTAATGAAAATCGATTACAAAAATAAATAAATTATATCATCATGTCATCAACTCCAGTTCATTCGTGATTGATATCATTCAGCTGGCTGCCATTAACTATCCACGCTATCCACACAAAGAAAGAACAAAAAGAAAAGAAAAAGAAGCTACCCTCGCTTAGCCATCGACTAGCAACTCAGCAGTGTGTTGATATTACGCGATGGCGGCCATCGTGGCAGAGATAACTACGCGACGCGTCTCGAATAATCGCCCGTTTGAGGACGCGCTCGGTCATGGAAAAAAATACGCCCCCGGGCGCTTCATCGAGTAATTACGGTAAGTTGAAAGTATCAGGATTACGATAAAGATATTCTCAACGTAATCGGCGGAAGCCATACACTGAAGATCCCTTCCTGCCCAAATCAGAGGGGCGACCACAAAGCGGGGACGGTTAGACTATGGTTAGAGAGGAGGTGGAGATATCAGTGGCAGGGGGGCCCAGGGACGGGGGGGGGGTTTAGCGGAGGGGTTCATTGCCAGTTGCTGGTGTGTATCCTCGGGTGGCGTTGCCAAGGTCACGCGACCGCCTGTCAAGCCCCAGGGCTGATTGCGCCATCAGCGAACCCACTCGGGCGGCGGCAGGTTCAGTCTATACAGGGAGAGCGAGTGGCGGGTGTAGAGGTCCTACAGTAAGGGTCACGTGACACACTGTCACGTGGGCGTGAGACCAGTCGCAGAGACAAGTCGCCATTTTGATATCAAGATCAAGGGATCGGACGCTGTCCAGAGAGACCGAGGGTTGGCAAAATAACTGAGGTCATTAAGGATAAATAAATAACCTGCCTAAGTCTGTACGTGATTGGTTGTATATTCAGGACGCTTTAACCACTTTTGGTCATATCGCGGAGGAGGAAGGGAGAGTGGAGCCATGTCCTCGGGGGTAACCCCCTATTTTTTGCGAAAAAGGACATGGGATCCTTATCCTGCGGCCACACAGATATGGCCACAGCAGTGCTCGAACCATTGATCCACGTGCCGTTAGGCTCTCAGGTGGCCAGAGCACCCAATGCGAGGGTTCTAACCCACTGAGCTACCGGGGAGGCCCAAGTATGTACAACCGATCGTGTAGCCTACTGGCAAACACCACATAAAGCCTCCTCGGTGATGGTGACATGTTACACGGTTATTGTATATATATATGCCTACCATTAGGACTCAGTATGCACACAGAAGTTTATTCCGAGCGAGCGCTCTTTGAAATACCTGAGATTATGTAATACAAATTCGCGCACCAACCATAGCATTGCCACCCTGAGAGGTTAGAAATGGTATGTGTGAGATAATTGACGCTGAAACTACCAATGGGCCACTTGCCAGTGAGTGCTACATGAGCGTACCATGCTGTACGCAGCTCGAGGTATCCTCAACTCTGCGCCAAAACATCTGCATATCCAGCCGATTTAGCCGCCATATTTAAACCTCCCCCCATTTTTAACAGGGTAAACAAACTGTTTGTTGATAACTGCAGAAATGATAATCGTCGTCATAACGCATCCAAATTGGCCATGCGCGCTGTGCTAAAATGTCAAATACCGAACCTACACCCCTTAGGAGCCGATGTACTGTGCCGAATAAGGTGGCAAAGCATTGAATCAAAGCAGGCAGCGTAACGGCAAGGGCACGGGCGCGTTATGATAATAAGACCTTGCTGGGAACGTTATCGATATCGCATACATCTGTTGATAGATAAGGAGACTAATAAATGTGCGAGATCATTGCTTGCTGGCACCAGGTACGTGACCTGGTCAAAAGACACCGTGGAAGTGCTACGCTTTCGGATGATGACATACTTAGGTGGACACAATGACATAACATTGAACATATCAACCAATAAGTGTCCCAGTTTCTTAGCCCCTTCTGCACATTGTACCGCATTCAGACAGTTTATTCAGCCATTTATCCGCTGGCCAAACCTTGGTGAATATGGGCCAAGCTTGGTGGCGGTTACTAACTGTACAGTCAACATGTCGCAAGGCCACGAGTCCGAATCCCACCTGTGGAGATGTCTATGTTTGTCCAGAATAAAGAATGTCTTTCGTCGGGGTTGCTGACCGGAGACATGACTCTTCTCCCTTCTTCACATGACTCTGAAAGGTCATATGGAGCACAGACACGCAAGACCTGCGTGCCGATCACGGAAGTATGGGTCCGAGCATTAATGTTCGAGCAATGACGTCCGAGTAATGGCTGACGTTAGAGTAATAGTGTTCCTACAATGGCGTCCGAGCAATGACGTTCGAGCAATATTACGACATACCGGAAAGTTTAAATTTCGAGACTTAGAGGGTTCAAAGTGGTGTTCAAATGGGTGCTCAAAGGAGTGCAATTCCTCTTGATATTCCACCAATCGTAGGTGTGGAAATTAGTTCTCGCGGGGTGTCTTTTGGTGTGAAGAATTTTACACAGAGCGCAAAAACGCCCATGCCGTCCCTGCAGAAACATCTCTAACGATATATTTCCAATCAAAATACATCAAATACTCATCATCTTGTTTCTGCAGAAATTCTCATTTGGATAATGGACTTCGGGAGCATTGCGATTAACTGCATTGTAAAACGTCTTCTCACGTAGTCTCTGAAACAGCTGTTCTCTAGCGGGATCTATAGCACAGTGCCAGATGACCCATATCGACGTCCTTCTCCTGGCAGACAAGGAAGCCAGCGTCAGACCCACGCGAGGTTCCCGAGAGCAGGAGGTCGGGCCACAAGGTCACGTGTTGTACCGGAATGTCCGAGTGCAGACTGTACGTCATCGTCAAGCTGAAGGCGTCGTTGTACGACTTGAAGGTCTCGTTGATGCCAATTGGCACCTCCCTGTTGTAGAAGGTCATCAGCTGAGTTCCTGAATTATATTGTTGATATCTCTAGACAAAATAGATGCCAAAAAGAAGATTATTTCCCGACTAAAAAGCATCGGCAAACTGGGAAACAATTTACCCACAGAGGACGTTTCGTTCGACCGGGAATATGACCGCTGGGTTGTTAACGTCATTACCTTCGCTGGTTGGCGTTTATATCAGCTGTTTTCCCGTTCTTAAAATGGTATCCGTTTGATAGTCAAGATATTGATCTCTACAAATTGTGTTTTTGTTTCAGAAAACACCCTGTTAATTAAACTATGATAAGCTGTTGGACATTATTACGAAAGACATGCATGACAAGGTTATAACACGGTTCATGCCATTCTCTTGAGAACAAAGAGATTTATGCGCCTCCAAAAACACCCTGTAACCTGAATCCATAAGCAGTGTGTTAATCATTTCTGACGAGATATTGCCCATTTATTATAGACGGATCAGTCTATTTCTTTCACTTCGCTGGTGGGCATGGAGAGTGGGAATAGTCACCTCGCTCATGAGTATAGAGTGTCGAAGTAGTTGGTTTGCATGGGGGGTGGGGAGTGTAGGGAAAGTGACTTCGCTGGTGGGTGGGTGTGTGGTCGGGGGGGGGGGGCGCTGGATAATCACCCTAGGGTGTGTCCAAATAATCGCTTCACTGGTGGGTGGGGATTGCCCGTCACCATTTTACCAACCTCAAAGCCACCCAGTCCTAAGTCAGTACTCAGTCAGTACAACCACACAACCAGCCGGTCCTGTTCTCCGACTCCTGCCCGCACAGACCCCCCCCCCCACGACCCCACCCCCCCGGTAACCAACCCCCGATGCCCTGTGTCGTGAGTAGCGTGTCGTGCGGTAACAATACGAATATCGATCGGCCAACACCTGTGACGGCGACAGAGCGACACGTGGGGGGTCAGCGTCAGAGCGTCAGAGAGACAGAGCGACACGTAAGGGGTCAGTGTCAGAGCGTCAGAGAGACAGCGGCACAGCGCAGTGACACAGCGACAGCTAGCGACAGAGCGACACAGCGACACAGCGACACAGCGACACAGCGACACAGCGACACAGCGACACAGCGACACAGTTACAGTGACACAGACACAGCGACACAGCGACACAACGACACAGTCACAGCGACACAGCGACACAGCGACACAGCGATATAGCGACACAGCGATATAGCGATACAGCGATACAGCGACACAGCGACACAGCGACACAGCGACAGAGCGACACAGCGAACCATACTTTACATGACTTAGTCGTCATCGAGATGCATACATAATAAGTGAGACTCCATGCTCGAAGTATAGCGATAGGTTAAACCACGACAGTCGCATGTTCGAATCCGACCGCAAATATCCGGTATCTCCCTGCGGCCTGGTGTACAGAGTATGATAAAATAATTCAATGATTTCTGCTTTCGGTGGTAGCAATATGCCTTCAAGGTGGGCGGATGGCGCTCTATACAGCACCCCAACAGGTGGAAGGGGACCACACGTCGTGTGACGGATGCGTTAGCGTGGATCACGGGGTGTGAGGAGGGATAATATAGACAGTACGGAGGTAGGGATATTGGTAAAATATTAACCTGGCAGGGGAGGAGGGGACCGGGGAACAAGATGTAGGCAGGAAGGAACTATTGGGAAAACAGGAATGTCAAGCAGATATTCAGGGAGGAAATTGGAGGTGAGGGGAGAGGGCAAAATGGAAAGCGCAGCACAGGACATTTGGAGACAGATGGGACACGATGAAAGTGAAGGGGGGTGGGGGGGGGGGGTAGCGTGGAGGCTGTGCATGATTAGCGTTTCTATCGATTGGACCCCAGCCTGTGTCCCCGGGCTGTGTGACTCAAGCCGGTGTGGCCAGCCGGGCATGACTGGGCGTGCTGTACTGCGCGCGCGCGGCTTATGTACCCAGACAAAATCCAATAAAAAATTTCATGATTTCACACTTGCCATACTACCTGGTAACTGGCAAGAAATGCGATAGATTTGAGGCCAAAGTCAGCGGCGGTGTCATTGTGGATTGTTCGTGATGGAAACGTGTGTCGTGCGACACGCAACGTATAATACCGACGACGGCAGCGACGCATGACGGTCCAACACGACACTAGTGAATATACATAACGTAACCAGGATAGACTCGACATGCATGAGCAAAAAGCGACAACAGACGCAACTACTGGCCAAGGAAGGGCGACGTACCACAGGCTGCGCGGCGAGCGTGACGCAGGACACTCAGAGCGGCGAGCGTGACGCGCGACAGTCAGAGCGGCGAGCGTGACGCGCGACAGTCAGAGCGGCGAGCGTGACACGCGACAGTCAGAGCGGCGAGCGTGACGCGCGACAGTCAGAGCGGCGAGCGTGACGCGCGACAGTCAGAGCGTCCAGCGTAACGCGCGACAGTGACAGCGTCCAGCGTGACGCGCGCGAGTGACAGCGTCTAGCGTGACGCGCGACAGTGACAGCGTCCAACGTAACGCGCGACAGTGACAGCGTCGAGCGTGACGCGCGACAGGCAGAGCGTCGAGCGTGACACAAGACAGGCGCGACACCTAACGCAGACATGATGTCGGACACACCTGATGGAGGTACACAAGATGCGGATAGAATTAGCGTTGTCATAAACATCGACAGCCGTAACAAGACACGGAGAGTCTAGCCTGCCGGGTATCGCTCAGTGCGTATGTACGGAGGGCCGCCTGTAGCCCCCCCCCCTTTCCCCCTACCCCCGGACCCTCTGTCGTGACCACGCCGTCGCGACGCCGAGACGTGCATTGAAGTCGCCCCCGATTGTTACTCCACTCACGGAGACCTTTCGAGAGGCTCGCTCCGTCACAAGGGTTTTGACCCGGGCCGTTTGCGGGTCGCAACCCTCACCCCTACCCCGTCTCCAGTTTTACCTACCACTGCCTGCCCCCCTTCACTCGATCGTAGGCCTCTCACGGTCCATTTGACGACATATCTATACCTTCCTACCTACCTCCAGTTGCCTGCCGCCTTCACCCCACCCCCTCCAACACCACCCCTCCCCGCCCCCGGCCTCCTCTCGCCCGTGCATACCCCGTTCCGCGGCCTGATAGAGGGTCTTACTATATGTAAGAGCGGCGCAACCAGCCAAGCGATGAACCTGAGTGCTAGCATTCACCGCCCCGCACGGTTCACCGGCCATACCGTCTGCGAATAACATACCGGGCCGCTAACTGTGGATTGAGCGGAGGTAGACAACGAGAAAGAGGCGGACTAGAGAGGACGAGAGAGAGAGAGATAGAGACATAGAGACAGTTGGTAGTTCGTACTGTACGCAGAATTCCGTTGAGGGCCACGGCTAGGAGGGTCGCCATTAACTGAACGGCGCAGGCTACTTACGGAGATAAGTTAGGTACGTCACGAGTCTGGTCTGTTAGGTATATGGACACTGACACCCCTTGAGTGACCTACCCTCACTGGAGCAGTTTATCCGTTCTACAAGACACTCAGTGGAATATGCAAGCATCAAACTTTAACGATGTCTGATGAGTAAACTTTTGAAGGCATAGCAGTGCATACTTCAAGGATACGGCGAGTGACTCCGTTCGTTGTATGCCGCAATGACTAAAACCCCCAGAATGCCTTCCTCATGACGGGACATGTGTGCGCAACAAGCTGCATCGGTCAACGTGTGTGCAAAGCCAAGACGCCAATGTCTAACTTCTGTCTGATGTCAAGATTGACTGCAAAACTACAACACTCACATATCAAAGTGAGATAACTGCTACGTCAGCTGTCAGTGACACCCGATGACGCCGCTTGGCTTTACCAACCAGGCTGTATTGAGAGCAATCTGGACACGCTGACATCGTCTAGGATACATCGTTGAGGATATCGTGACTTTACATCGGGACGGGAATTCAAATGGTGATTATTTTTACCCGTCGCGGTGACAGCAGGCGCTCTGCTCATCGACCTGTCAGCATGGCTTTGGGAGAGGGTCAGCGATGGGGAGGGGACAGAAGTCGGCACCTCCGTCAGCGTCAGCGCACCGCCCTCCTCTCCCTCCCCTCCCTCCTCGTCATCATCCCGGCGATGCTAGTCACTCTCCCTGGATACGTCGCGTCCGAAACATTTTACCCACCATTCATTAACGCTGCCCTGAACCGCCCCATCGAGGTCAATGTGACTGCGCCAGCGGGGTTCGACCCCGCGACCTGCGGAGAGCCCCGGGGTTCCAGCGACAAGTACTGCCTCAGTTTTAACGTCGAGAACTCGGTAAGGAACTGCCTGGAGGAGTCCTGCACGTCCGTGTGTCCGCACGGAGACGCCAATCCCTACAGCGTCGAGCTGCTGAAGGCCATCCCGACCGGGTTCATCTTTCCGGCGTGCGTCCAGCGGGAGTCCGGGTTCCTGGCTCCCGCCTGGAACAATGAGGCCAGGACCCAGTCCATGCGCTTCCAGGGTGGCTCCGTGAACTGCTTCCTGTCCATCGTGAAGGAGAGCATCATCGTCGTGACGCTGAGCGACTGGGACGTGACGCTGTCCCTGTGGGTGTACAACGACCTGGGCAACGTGGAGGGGTAGGTCCCTGTCAATGTCACTGGTGGCGGGATTTCTGGGGGCGGGGTTGGGGGTGGGGGGTTATGGGAGGGCCTGTGCAGGGTGGCAGCAGGGAGAGGGGAGAGGGGTAGGCCGCTGAATGGTGGGGGCGAGCGGGGGAGATAGGTCCCTGTGAATGATAGTGGCGGGGTTGTGGGGGTTGGGGGTGAGGGTGGGGGGCTGTGCATGGTGGTGGCAGGGAGAGGATAGAGGGCTAGGCCACTGAATGGTGGGTGGGGGTGGGTGGGGCCTGTGCATGGTGGTGGTAGGGAGAGGGGAAAGGGTAAGGGCCACTGAATGGTGGGGCGAGGTGGGGGAGGTCACTTTGCATGGTGGTGGCGGAGGGGTGGGGGGGGGGGGTGCAGCGGGCGGGGGGTGCAGGGGTAGGCCACTGAATGTTGGGGCGAGATGGGGGAGGTCACTGTGCATAGGTCCCCTGAACAGGGTGTGGGTCACTGTGTTACTGCATCTGGAGCTATAATAGCAAGCAATAAGAGGGCATGTCATCCCAGCGCTAAATGTAAACATGAAACAGTGGCAACTCAGTGACAGTTTGCTTGTCTCCAAAAGTGCACTTGTACAATAACACGTTCGTTCTCGCGTTAGAGTTAATGACGTGAAGGCTGCTCATACAGCAATCATAATAAACCTATACCAAATAAATATTTCGACAAATTTATGGGAAGCTTTGTCTGATCCTGCAAATGTGAACTTTACTTTAGAAATTGTATTCTGATTCATATTAACGGTCAAATTATGACTATTATTAACTTACGTAGTACACGAGAAAGTCACGTTTCCCCATAATACGCCATACGTGATAATACGTGATTTATTTGACCAAGGAGTACATGCTGCCGGAACCGCTATTATATATGTTGGCTTGGTGCGGGGATAGGGAGGCCGAGTGGCTTGATTCCGCTGTGGCGGGGTCTCCAGATAGCACATGTGCCAGGTAAGCCGTGTCTGTGGGGCCGGTGCATGTAGAAGCCGTGTCTGTGGGGCCGGTGCATGTAGAAGCCGTGTCTGTGGGGCCGGTGCATGTAGAAGCCGTGTCTGTGGGGCCAGTGCATATAGAAGCCGTGTCTGTGGGGCCGGTGCATGTAGAAGCCGTGTCTGCGGGGCCGGTGAATGCAGAAGCCGTGTCTGCGGGGCCGGTGCACGCAGAAGCCGTGTCTGTGGGGCCAGTGCATGTAGAAGCCGTGTCTGTTGGGCCGGTGCATGTAGAAGCCGTGTCTGTTGGGCCGGTGCATGTAGAAGCCGTGTCTGTGGGGCCGGTGCATGTAGAAGCTGTGTCTGCGGGGCCGGTGCATGTAGAAGCCGTGTCTGTGGGGCCGGTGCATGTAGAAGCCGTTTCTGTGGGGCCGGTGCATGTAGAAGCCGTGTCTGTGGGGCCGGTGCATGTAGAAGCCGTGTCTGCGGGGCCGGTGCATGTAGAAGCCGTGTCTGTGGGGCCGGTGCATGTAGAAGCCGTGTCTGTGGGGCCGGTGCATGTAGAAGCCGTGTCTGTGGGGCCGGTGCATGTAGAAGCCGTGTCTGCGGGGCCGGTGCATGTAGAAGCCGTGTCTGTGGGGCCGGTGCATGTAGAAGCCGTGTCTGTGGGGCCGGTGCATGTAGAAGCCGTGTCTGCGGGGCCGGTGCATGTAGAAGCCGTGTCTGTGGGGCCGGTG
The DNA here is from genome assembly GCA_964019135.1 of Arenicola marina. Lineage (NCBI taxonomy): Eukaryota > Metazoa > Annelida > Polychaeta > Arenicolidae > Arenicola > Arenicola marina. The sequence goes on from OZ025262.1 coordinate 33,291,080, forward strand.
CATGTAGAAGCCGTGTCTGTGGGGCCGGTGCATGTAGAAGCCGTGTCTGTGAGGCCGGTGCATGTAGAAGCCGTGTCTGTGGGGCCGGTGCATGTAGAAGCCGTGTCTGTGGGTCCAGTGCATGTAGAAGCCGTGTCTGTGAGGCCGGTGCATGTAGAAGCCGTGTCTGTGCGGCCGGTGCATGTAGAAGCCATGTCTGTGGGGCCGGTGCATGTAGAAGCCGTGTCTGTGGGGCAGGTGCATGTAGAAGCCGTGTCTGTGGGGCCGGTGCATGTAGAAACCGTGTCTGTGGGGCCGGTGCATGTAGAAGCCGTGTCTGTGGGGCCGGTGCATGTAGGAGCCGTGTCTGCGGGGCCGGTGCACGTAGAAGCCGTGTCTGTGGGGCAGGTGCATGTAGAAGCCGTGTCTGTGGGGCAGGTGCATGTAGAAGCCGTGTCTGTGGGGCCGGTGCATGTAGAAGCCGTGTCTGTGGGGCAGGTGCATGTAGAAGCCGTGTCTGTGGGGCAGGTGCATGTAGAAGCCGTGTCTGTGGGGCCGGTGCATGTAGAAGCCGTGTCTGTGGGGCCGGTGCATGTAGAAGCCGTGTCTGTGAGGCCGGTGCATGTAGAAGCCGTGTCTGTGGGGCCAGTGCATGTAGAAGCCGTGTCTGTGGGGCCGGTGCATGTAGAAGCCGTGTCTGTGGGGCCAGTGCATGTAGAAGCCGTGTCTGTGGGGCCGGTGCATGTAGAAGCCGTGTCTGTGGGGCCGGTGCATGTAGAAGCCGTTTCTGTGGGGCCGGTGCATGTAGAAGCCGTGTCTGTGGGGCAGGTGCATGTAGAAGCCGTGTCTGTGGGGCCAGTGCATGTAGAAGCCGTTTCTGTTGGGCCAGTGCATGTAGAAGCCGTGTCTGTGGGGCCGGTGCATGTAGAAGCCGTGTCTGTGGGGCCGGTGCATGTAGAAGCCGTGTCTGTGGGTCCAGTGCATGTAGAAGCCGTGTCTGTGGGGCCGGTGCATGTAGAAGCCGTGTCTGTGGGGCCGGTGCATGTAGAAGCCATGTCTGTGGGGCCGGTGCATTTAGAAACCGGGTCTGTGGGGCAGGTGCATGTAGAAGCCATGTCTGTGGGGCCGGTGCATGTAGAAGCCGTGTCTGTGGGGCCGGTGCATGTAGAAGCCATGTCTGTGGGGCCGGTGCATGTAGAAGCCGTGTCTGTGGGGCCGGTGCATGTAGAAGCCGTGTCTGTCGGGCCAGTGCATGTAGAAGCCGTGCCTGTGAGGCCGGTGCATGTAGAAGCCGTGTCTGTGAGGCCGGTGCATGTAGAAGCCGTGTCTGTGGGGCCGTTGCATGTAGAAGCCGTGTCCGTGGGGCCGGTGCATGTAGAAGCCGTGTCTGCGGGGCCGGTGCATGCAGAAGCCGTGTCTGTGGGGCCGGTGCATGTAGAAGCCGTGTCTGTGGGGCCAGTGCATGTAGAAGCCGTGTCTGCGGGGCCGGTGCATGTAGAAGCCGTGTCTGCGGGGCCGGTGCATGTAGAAGCCGTGTCTGTGGGGCCGGTGCATGTAGAAGCCATGTCTGTGGGGCCGGTGCATGTAGAAGCCGTGTCTGTGCGGCCGGTGCATGTAGAAGCCGTGTCTGCGGGGCCAGTGCATGTAGAAGCCGTGTCTGTGGGGCCGGTGCATGTAGAAGCCGTGTCTGCGGGGCCAGTGCATGTAGGAGCACACACGCGTTGGCCAGTCAAAACAACGGTTTATATATCTTCACTTCTGCAGCGCCGCGCAATAGCTGTCACGCAAAAATAGCATTACCACATGAATAATCAAAGCCATGTGTTGAGATTATTTAAAGCGACAGGTGGCCACAGAAATTAACATGCAGTCGTAGCCGGGCAGATATGACACTATGAGTCGATTCCCACTGGGCCACCGGGTAACCCTCACTGAGAGTGGAAGATGCAATTCCCGCGGCTTGAGGCAGTTGTAAAATTGTTATATTGTAGCCAATAGAGCGTCACATTCACTGCTTACGTCATCAGTACAAAACGCGGAAAATTCAGGCGGCCTGTCCCAGCTCTCCGATGTTTGTTCTTCCTGCAAGAGCCAGACGCCTATAACAAAGTTATTTATATCGCAAGTCGTGCTTTCCAAATGACTCTGAACAATAGACACAGTGTATTTTTTAGCATAACACACAAATAATGAAAACTCAAAAATTTTAAGTGGATCTGAATAAAAATTAGAAGTTTGGCCATATATGTGGGGTGTATGCGGGGAACAGAATAAGATATATCATGACTCACCTGTGCCATTGGAGCACGTCTTTAACCTGGTGACCATTATATCCATGCAGACAGTGGTCACCCTCCACAACGGGACTGCTCAGGGTGGGTTGAGAGGACGACGAAAGGTTGATCTATTGCGGGCTGGAAAACGCGCCCTCAGCGCACTTACGTCTCCAGAAACATATCCTCTAAATCAGCTTAATAGTGTTTATTTACCGACAGGGGTCAATGCCCGATGAAGTGGGCCTATCGATCGTAGTGAGAACCGATACGGATGTGTCATAGCAACATAGAGAATGCTTGAAGCGTTTTGTGATAAACGACAAGCCAATGTCTATGCCAAAGAAAATGATTAAATAAAAATACAATAGCGCCCGGCTTTTGCATTTATGAAATCTTAATAAGTTATAAATATTATCTGTAGGTCTACTCTATGAGTCTATATATCAAAACCATAGATGACAAAATGGTATGTATGTAAAGGATATTTATATTTCCATAAGCGTAAACTCGTTTAAGTGTATTGGACATGAGTTACTCGCTAAAAGAAACGGATTTGAATGAAATGGAGAACACCAAGTTAACTTCTAAACGAATTGTTTAATAAATAAAAAAATACATTATTATTTTCAAATTAAATTCTCACCTTCTCACTTTTTTTCCAGGACGCTAGTAGATATCCGGTTATCCGCCTCGGACAGCAGCTCCGTCCTTCGGGTATATCTGGATAGCGACCGTCTTAGAATCAAATCTGGATCAGTTACTCTGGAGGACGACAACTGGCGAATCCCGCTTCAGGAGTGGACGCATCTGGCCATCCAGCTAGCCCAGGTGAGATATGTTCATAACAGATAGGGTCCCGCTGAGACATGTTCATAATAGATAGGGTCCAGTCGAGACATGTTCATAACAGATAGGATCCCGCTGAGACATGTTCATAATAGATAGGGTCCAGCTGAGAATTTTCGTAATAGATAGGATCCCACTGAGACATGTTCATAATAGATAGGGCCCAGGTGAGACATGTTCATAATAGATAGGATCCCACTGAGACATGTTCATAATGGATAGGGTCTCGCTGAAACATGTTCATAATAGATAGGGTCCCGCTGAGACATGTTCATAATAGATAGGATCCAGCTGAGACATGTTCATAACAGATGGGGTCCCGCTAAGACATGTTCATAATAGATAGGGTCCAGCTGAGACATGTTCGTAATAGATAGGGTCCCGCTGAGACATGTTCATAATAGATAGGATCCAGCTGAGACATGTTCATAATAGATAGGATCCAGTCGAGACATGTTCATCATAGATAGGATCCCGCTGATACATGTTCATAATAGATAGGGCCCATGTGAGACATGTTCATAATAGATAGGGTCCAACTGAGACATGTTCATGATAGATAGGGTCCAGCTAAACATTTTCATAATGGATAGGGTCCAGCTGAGACATGTTCATAATGGATAGGGTCCAGCTGAGACATGTTCTTAATAGATAGGGTCCAGCTGAGACATGTTCTTATTAGATAGGGTCCATCTGAGACATGTTCTTAACATATGGGATCCAGCTGAGACATGTTCTTAATAGATAGGATCCGTATAAGACATGTTCATAATAGATAGGATCCGTATTAGACTATGTCCATAATAGTCAGGGTCCAGCTGGGAAATATCCATAACAGAAAGGATCCATAAGAAACATGTTCATAATTGTTCAAAGGATCCAAATTAAACACGCTAATTATTCGTAAACTGATCCCATTAGCCCAGCAGCAGCTCACCGCCATCGATTAATGTGTCAATGTTATGAAAGGTTGTCTTCCGCCACTTACATACTATTGTTTTAAATCATAATGCTCAACTGTTCGCGTTCGGTGATTAGAACATGTGTTTTCCCGCAAACATGTCCCCACCTTGTTTCTATCACCTTGAACATTGAACATTAAGCCAATGTCACGCCCTACCCACGTAGCATCGAGGAGAAGATAGCTAGGCGTCAGAATATGGTGGGCATTGCGAATTTGACATGGCGAACACGTGGCATGGAGGGCTCCGCAAATACCCGCCAGCTTTGAAAAAAAAAAAATGCCTGGTTTCTCGAACTCTAGCCAATGTTATAATCAATGTTTTAATGGGGATACTACGGATCCAGGGGATGAAGGGGGGGGGGGGGTGGAAGCGAGGGGGGGGGGGAGGTGAAGGTAATAAGTAATAAACTTGTAATAAGCTTGTCTTAACAATATGAAATAAATATATTTTGCCTCTATTCAGGTGAAGATACAGATATTTAAACGGCGAAAATCTTACCCAGAATATATAGTTCTTGCGGTGGCGACTCCCAGTGGATTATTCTGAACTAATATTGGCGCAGTGGCTTCTAGTTCAACATCGGTGAGCCGCTCATTGCGCGATTTCCCAGAAGAGGCATTGTAAATATCTCGTAAGACTTGGACTGTCCCGGAGGGGTCCGTAACGCGCGGTGTGTAACCGCCGTCGGGGGGTGAGTGGGCGTGGCGTCTATGTGAGTCGCTTGCCCGGGGCCCGCAAATCCATCGATTGACATCTGAGTCATACATCCATTGATTGACGAGTGGGTCATCCCCGGTCACCTTGCCGACTGATGGCTCTCCCTGAGGATTAAGGGGGTGAGGGTCCACCATGGAAGTCACTGGAGGCGTGTGCGTAGGAGGTGGGGGGTGTTGGGTGGCGGGGGGTGGCTAGGTTTACGTGTGTGGCCGGGTGGGGGGGGGGGGGGGGTCGGGGCGGGTAAAGTCGCGGACGGATAGATGAGAGATTATTTAATGGGGCTAGGTCATCGTACCTGCACCAGTCTGTGCATAGGCGTAGCAGGAATGTTGACTCATTATCCTCTGGACCATCACCATCAAAGCTGTTGCGTAAGATATAACAGGTGAAACAGCGGGGTTCATATTCACCACAGGGCGAGCATGGGTGTTGTTCAATATCGCTGACATACTGACTCATCCACGCGAACCGTTTGGTGGTAGTCTTCTTCATCGAATCC
>OZ025262.1:33896561-34060842 GCA_964019135.1 Arenicola marina
TGTGTCTCTAGGTTATCATGGGCACCAACATCCCGACAGGTAATGTGTCTCTAGGCTATCATAACACCAACATCCCCACAGGTAATGTGTCTCTAGGTTATCATGGGCACCAACATCCCCACAGGTAATGTCTCTAGGCTATCATGGGCACCAACATCCCCACAGGTAATGTCTCTCTAGGCTCTCATAACACCAACATCCCTACAGGTAATGTGTCTCTAGGCTCTCATAACACCAACATCCCCACAGGTAATGTGTCTCTAGGTTACCATGGGCACCAACATCCCGACAGGTAATGTGTCTCTAGGCTATCATAACACCAACATCCCTACAGGTAATATGTCTCTAGGCTATCATAACACCAACATCCCCACAGGTAATGTGTCTCTAGGTTATCATGGGCACCAACATCCCGACAGGTAATGTGTCTCTAGGCTATCATAACACCAACATCCCCACAGGTAATGTGTCTCTAGGTTATCATGGGCACCAACATCCCCACAGGTAATGTCTCTAGGCTATCATGGGCACCAACATCCCCACGGGTAATGTGTCTCTAGGCTATCATGGGCACCAACATCCCCACAGGTAATGTGTCTCTAGGTTATCATGGGCACCAACATCCCCACAGGTAATGTCTCTAGGCTATCATGGGCACCAACATCCCCACGGGTAATGTGTCTCTAGGCTATCATGGGCACCAACATCCCCACGGGTAATGTGTCTCTAGGCTATCATGGGCACCAACATCCCCACAGGTAATGTGTCTCTAGGTTATCATGGGCACCAACATCCCCACAGGTAATGTCTCTAGGCTATCATGGGCACCAACATCCCCACAGGTAATGTCTCTAGGCTATCATGGGTACCAACATCCCCACAGGTAATGTGTCTCTAGGCTATCATGGGCACCAACATCCCCACAGGTAATGTGTCTCTAGGTTATCATGGGCACCAACATCCCCACAGGTAATGTCTCTAGGCTATCATGGGCACCAACATCCCCACAGGTAATGTCTCTAGGCTATCATGGGCACCAACATCCCCACAGGTAATGTCTCTAGGCTATCATGGGCACCAACATCCCCACAGGTAATGTGTCTCTAGGCTATCATAACACCCACATCCCCACAGGTAATGTGTCTCTAGGCTATCATAACACCAACATCCCCACAGGTAATGTGTCTCTAGGTTATCATAACACCAACATCCCCACAGGTAATGTGTCTCTAGGCTATCATGGGCACCAACATCCCTACAGGTAATGTCTCTAGGCTATCATGGGCACCAACATCCCCATAGGTAATATGTGTCTAGGCTATCATAACACCAACATCCCCACAGGTAATGTGTCTCTAGGCTATCATAACACCAACATCCCCACAGGTAATGTGTCTCTAGGCTATCATGGGCACCAACATCCCTACAGGTAATGTCTCTAGGCTATCATGGGCACCAACATCCCCACAGGTAATATGTGTCTAGGCTATCATAACACCAACATCCCCACAGGTAATGTGTCTCTAGGCTATCATAACACCAACATCCCTACAGGTAATGTGCCTCTAGGCTCTCATAACACCAACATCCCCACGGGTAATGTTTCTCTAGGCTATCATGGGCACCAACATCCCTACAGGTAATGTCTCTAGGCTATCATGGGCACCAACATCCCCACGGGTAATGGGTCTCTAGGCTCTCATAACACCAACATCCCCACAGGTAATGGGTCTCTAGGCTCTCATAACACCAACATCCCCACAGGTAATGTGTCTCTAGGCTCTCATAACACCAACATCCCCACAGGTAATGTGTCTCTAGGTTACCATGGGCACCAACATCCCGACAGGTAATGTGTCTCTAGGCTATCATAACACCAACATCCCTACAGGTAATATGTCTCTAGGCTATCATAACACCAACATCCCCACAGGTAATGTGTCTAGGCTATCATAACACCAACATCCCCACAGGTAATGTGTCTCTAGGCTATCATGGGCACCAACATCCCTACAGGTAATGTCTCTAGGCTATCATGGGCACCAACATCCCCACAGGTAATATGTGTCTAGGCTATCATAACACCAACATCCCTACAGGTAATGTGTCTCTAGGCTCTCATAACACCAACATCCCCACAGGTAATGTGTCTCTAGGTTACCATGGGCACCAACATCCCGACAGGTAATGTGTCTCTAGGCTATCATAACACCAACATCCTTACAGGTAATATGTCTCTAGGCTATCATAACACCAACATCCCCACAGGTAATGTGTCTCTAGGTTATCATGGGCACCAACATCCCGACAGGTAATGTGTCTCTAGGCTATCATAACACCAACATCCCCACAGGTAATGTGTCTCTAGGTTATCATGGGCACCAACATCCCCACAGGTAATGTCTCTAGGCTATCATGGGCACCAACATCCCCACAGGTAATGTGTCTCTAGGCTCTCATAACACCAACATCCCTACAGGTAATGTGTCTCTAGGCTCTCATAACACCAACATCCCCACAGGTAATGTGTCTCTAGGTTACCATGGGCACCAACATCCCGACAGGTAATGTGTCTCTAGGCTATCATAACACCAACATCCCTACAGGTAATATGTCTCTAGGCTATCATAACACCAACATCCCCACAGGTAATGTGTCTCTAGGTTATCATGGGCACCAACATCCCGACAGGTAATGTGTCTCTAGGCTATCATAACACCAACATCCCCACAGGTAATGTGTCTCTAGGTTATCATGGGCACCAACATCCCCACAGGTAATGTCTCTAGGCTATCATGGGCACCAACATCCCCACGGGTAATGTGTCTCTAGGCTATCATGGGCACCAACATCCCCACAGGTAATGTGTCTCTAGGTTATCATGGGCACCAACATCCCCACAGGTAATGTGTCTCTAGGCTATCATAACACCAACATCCCCACAGGTAATGTGTCTCTAGGTTATCATGGGCACCAACATCCCGACAGGTAATGTGTCTCTAGGCTATCATGGGCACCAACATCCCTACAGGTAATGTCTCTAGGCTATCATGGGCACCAACATCCCCACGGGTAATGTGTCTCTAGGTTATCATGGGCACCAACATCCCGACAGGTAATGTGTCTCTAGGTTATCATGGGCACCAACATCCCGACAGGTAATGTGTCTCTAGGCTATCATGGGCACCAACATCCCTACAGGTAATGTCTCTAGGCTATCATGGGCACCAACATCCCCACAGGTAATGTGTCTCTAGGTTATCATGGGCACCAACATCCCGACAGGTAATGTTTCTCTAGGCTATCATGGGCACCAACATCCCTACAGGTAATGTCTCTAGGCTATCATGGGCACCAACATCCCCACGGGTAATGTGTCTCTAGGTTATCATGGGCACCAACATCCCGACAGGTAATGTGTCTCTAGGCTATCATAACACCAACATCCCCACAGGTAATGTGTCTCTAGGTTATCATGGGCACCAACATCCCGACAGGTAATGTGTCTCTAGGCTATCATAACACCAACATCCCCACAGGTAATGTGTCTCTAGGTTATCATGGGCACCAACATCCCCACAGGTAATGTCTCTAGGCTATCATGGGCACCAACATCCCCACGGGTAATGTGTCTCTAGGCTATCATGGGCACCAACATCCTCACAGGTAATGTCTCTAGGTTATCATGGGCACCAACATCCCCACGGGTAATGTCTCTAGGTTATCATGGGCACCAACATCCCCACAGGTAATGTCTCTAGGCTATCATGGGCACCAACATCCCCACAAGTAATATGTGTCTAGGCTATCATAACACCAACATCCCCACGGGTAATGTGTCTCTAGGCTATCATAACACCAACATCCCCACAGGTAATGTGTCTCTAGGTTATCATGGGCACCAACATCCCCACAGGTAATGTCTCTAGGCTATCATGGGCACCAACATCCCCACAGGTAATGTCTCTAGGCTATCATGGGCACCAACATCCCCACAGGTAATATGTGTCTAGGCTATCATAACACCAACATCCCCACAGGTAATGTGTCTCCAAGCTCTCATAACACCAACATCCCTACAGGTAATGTGCCTCCAGGCTCTCATAACACCAACATCCCCACGGGTAGTGTGTCTCTAGGTTATCATAACACCAACATCCCCACAGGTAATGTGTCTCCAAGCTCTCATAACACCAACATCCCTACAGGTAATGTGTCTCTAGGCTATCATAACACCAACATCCCCACGGGTAGTGTGTCTCTAGGTTATCATGGGCACCAACATCCCCACAGGTAATGTCTCTAGGCTATCATGGGCACCAACATCCCCACAGGTAATGTCTCTAGGCTATCATGGGCACCAACATCCCCACAGGTAATATGTGTCTAGGCTATCATAACACCAACATCCCCACAGGTAATGTGTCTCCAAGCTCTCATAACACCAACATCCCTACAGGTAATGTGCCTCCAGGCTCTCATAACACCAACATCCCTACAGGTAATGTGCCTCCAGGCTCTCATAACACCAACATCCCCACGGGTAATGTTTCTCTAGGCTATCATGGGCACCAACATCCCTACAGGTAATGTCTCTAGGCTCTTATAACACCAACATCCGTACAGGTAATGTGCCTCCAGGCTCTCATAACACCAACATCCCCACAGGTAATATGTGTCTAGGCTATCATAACACCAACATCCCCACGGGTAATGGGTCTCCAGGCTCTCATAACACCAACATCCCCACAGGTAATGTGTCTCTAGGCTCTCATAACACCAACATCCCCACAGGTAATGTGTCTCTAGGCTCTCATAACACCAACATCCCTACAGGTAATGTGTCTCTAGGCTATCATGGGAACCCACATCCCCACACGTAATGTGGCTCCAGGCTATCATAGACACCAAACTGGAGATATATGAAATGGCTGAATCTGGATCACTCCCATCGAGGTTTATATTGGTCACTATATGCTCAGATATCATGGGATGAACATAAGCGATATATGTCTTGCTGTGCGTAATCTATGTCAACCCGTTGGTGTATCTTCCTCGACAGGTATCCCGCTGGTCTACGAGTTGGATGACGAACTCAAGCCAATCAAGCATTTCTACCTGGCCGACGAGGCTGCGGTCAAGGCCGCCATGGACAAAGTAGCTAATCAGGGCAAGGCCAAGTAAATACGTCACTTCCGTCACCGATTTTCATCCTCCTTTTTGAAGATCTACAAGTACGCACCCCCTTAGTTCCCCGGCTGTTTTTCTTTATAGTTTCTTTCCCTGTAGTCGACTCGAAATGCAGCGTTAGGTGGAGCCCGCTTGTTATGATATGAATGATGAATTGTGCTTGTCCAGAAATGTTATGTTGTCCTGTGTTATCTGTTTAAATCACTTGCGTGATGTGTCTCACCAGTGAGATAACTACCATTGGTTCGTCACGATTTCTAAATAATCTGCTTACGTCAGTATTTCTCCACCCACTGCGGTGGTATCACTGCTGTCGCGCCCGGGATATATATATATATAGAAGGACAAGTGATAGTTATAAGAACAAGTGAAAGAGAAAAGAATGACGGGACTATGTCAGTGACTTAAGTGAATGTTCACGAATATTTGTAATATACTTTGCAATAAATGTGTCTCCTTTGTTTTCAAATCGCACCTCGCCTGGTAGGGCGTGAAGCTACTTACCACTGTTGCTACTACTCGAATGGGTTCTAAGAACTCTGAAAAAACCCTGATATTTGTTCCCTTGGGGACCTAATCAGTCGCATGTCCATTCACCCTGGCTCCGTGAGTTGGCACCCTAAGAATGGGGCAGTGTCTCCCTTGCCACCGCTTGTCACACGCTTGGGGGCTATGTCTGTTTGACACCGTCACAGGTCTCATATTTAATTTACCCGAATGTTATTGGTTCTTTATCCGAAGATATGGTGGTGTTCCTTTTTGGAATAAAATATGGCAAAAAGCAGCGTTTGTCTCCATGCTTACATCCAACACATAATTTGATGAGTCCATCATGCATGTACTATTTCAGTGAGAGATATGGAAACTGCTACGAGAACCGTGGTCCCCTTACGCCAGATCTAGTATCAAGGTCACTGCAAATCTGCACAGAACATGTCATTTCGATTGTTCGATTTGACGTTGGCCTATCATGAATAAGGGCAATGACTTTTCCATACCGGCCTGTATCGTCCGATACACCGGGACCGAGTTCCACATTGCGGTCGACCGCCGCGCATAATTTTGATCATTCTGAAATCTCTGGAACGTCATTGGTTACATCGGAACTATTTTCATTTGTAGCGGGCATATGCACTAAATAATTAGACCTAATTTGGAAATAGTGGCACAATCTAAATATTGATATATACGGGATAATTATAGCGCATCGATACTAACCGGTTATCTAGACTTATTTCAAAATAATCCTCGTCCGGACTTTAATATTATGATGCGGGACTGCTCACGCTCGCGGCGACCTCTACCCTTACGGGTTATCCCAACGTATTTCAGAAGAATTGTTGGCCATAGATTAATATTATCATGCGGGACTGCTTTCGCTCGCGGCGACCTCTACCCTTACGGGTTATCCCAACGTATTTCAGAAGAATTGTTGGCCATAGATTAATATTATCATGCGGGACTGCTTTCGCTCGCGGCGACCTCTACCCTTACGGGTTATCCCAACGTATTTCAGAAGAATTGTTGGCCATAGATTAATATTATCATGCGGGACTGCTCACGCTCGCGGCGACCTCTACCCTTACGGGTTATCCCAACGTATTTCAGAAGAATGGTTGGCCATAGATTAATATTATCATGCGGGACTGCTTTCGCTCGCGGCGACCTCTACCCTTACGGGTTATCCCAACGTATTTCAGAAGAATTGTTGGCCATAGATTAATATTATCATGCGGGACTGCTTTCGCTCGCGGCGACCTCTACCCTTACGGGTTATCCCAACGTATTTCAGAAGAATTGTTGGCCATAGATTAATATTATCATGCGGGACTGCTCACGCTCGCGGCGACCTCTACCCTTACGGGTTATCCCAACGTATTTCAGAAGAATGGTTGGCCATAGATTAATATTATCATGCGGGACTGCTTTCGCTCGCGGCGACCTCTACCCTTACGGGTTATCCCAACGTATTTCAGAAGAATTGTTGGCCATAGGTTAATATTATCATGCGGGACTGCTCACGCTCGCGGCGACCTCTACCCTTACGGGTTATCCCAACGTATTTCAGAAGAATTGTTGGCCATAGGTTAATATTATCATGCGGGACTGCTCTCGCTCGCAGCGACCTCTACCCTTACGGGTTATCCCAACGTATTTCAGAAGAATTGTTGGCCATAGGTTAATATTATCATGCGGGACTGCTCTCGCTCGCAGCGACCTCTACCCTTACGGGTTATCCCAACGTATTTCAGAAGAATTGTTGGCCATAGGTTAATATTATCATGCGGGACTGCTCTCGCTCGCAGCGACCTCTACCCTTACGGGTTATCCCAACGTATTTCAGAAGAATTGTTGGCCATAGGTTAATATTATCATGCGGGACTGCTCTCGCTCGCAGCGACCTCTACCCTTACGGGTTATCCCAACGTATTTCAGAAGAATTGTTGGCCATAGGTTAATATTATCATGCGGGACTGCTCTCGCTCGCAGCGACCTCTACCCTTACGGGTTATCCCAACGTATTTCAGAAGAATTGTTGGCCATAGGTTAATATTATCATGCGGGACTGCTCTCGCTCGCAGCGACCTCTACCCTTACGGGTTATCCCAACGTATTTCAGAAGAATGGTTGGCCATAGATTAATATTATCATGCGGGACTGCTTTCGCTCGCGGCGAACCGTACCGTACTTCCGGTCTAAATTGTCCGCGTCCTTGGTCAATCCGCCAAGTAAAAATCCTAAATGTCTTACCATATTGCGTGCGACCGCGGTCGACAGACATACGATGCGGACCCCTGTTTTACATATTTTCTAGCTTCTATAAATATGTTCCATTGATGCTTCTACCTCTCTTGGGGCCAAATTTTGAAGACTTTCCATTGTCGATGACGATGTTCAGCACTGATACATCAAATACATCATGTTAAACTCAATTTACTCATGAAAGCGCTCTCTCCTGATACCTTCTTCTAAAACACAGGAATTGTCACTCCAAAAGGTAAATCTGCATTTAGGAGGAAATTTACTTGGTGACCGCTATCGGTAGTTAGCCTACTGCTCAAGTTTATCGCGGGATCCTAACGGTACTTTATTCAGTACTGTTAGATCTAATGCAATAACACATCATGTTTATTTCGTGACACACATTTCTCGCGATTCATTCTTTTGAAACTCGGAGAAAAGTTCTCAATGCATTTAGAAGGGAATTTACTTGGTGCCAATCTGCGGTGTAACCACTATATCGCGGGATCATAACGGCATCGCCATGTAAACGGGGTTACCCATGGTGGCGCCATCTATTGAGTAACCATGAGCTACTACGATGCGTTCATTATGATTACCGGCGTACGCGGGGGAATTACCCTGAATTTAATCGCGCGCCCTATACCAGGTCTTTTTTATAACACACCAATCTTCCTCTACTGATAATTTAATTTACCTGGTGGCCTGAAAAAAAGTCTCCACTGACTTTTTTCCACTAGGTAACAGGATTAAGAATGACCCCACTAATTTTCTAACCTGCAATAATTATATTATTTTTCTTCATGGGTGACTTGAATATCAATCGGCATACATCCACAAGGACGCGTAGGCGTCAGCCCTGCGTTGGCGTGTTTTAAACTTCCAACCTTTGTAATTGATGGCAACTAACCAGACAACACCACGCTTGGAACGATGCATGGTATTATAATGTATTGCACAGATATGGCTTTATGGAGTTTAAACTGGAAATTAAATCTCAATCGACTGAGAACTGCAGGGGTACAACCATGCATTCACCGGTTCCACTTGCAAACGCAGCAATGATCAACAGATTGGAGGAGGACATGGGCGGATCCAGGACCTGAAAACGGAGGGGTCCACTTGAAAATTGCAACCGGAAGTTGACTATGGGGGTTGAAACAATACCACGCCTCAGATGGCCTAAATTGTGCATTGGAAAAAACGGTATAATATTCTAGGAGGGTACGGACTCCCTGGACCCCCCCCCCCCCCTTTCCCTGACCAACCTGGATCCGCCCATGGGATGAAACAGGACCGTAGATCGCTACGTATATTACCTAGACAGTACCTAGACACACAGAGACTGAGCGTTAAGTAACCCAGAAACAACCGCCACACATAGGGCACACCTTTAACACATGGTAGAAAGTCATCAAATTTAATTGCCTCTCAACACGTGATCTCTACCTCAACTCGCTTTCAAGTTTTACAAACGAAAACTTAGTTCGACAAACTTGCCTATCACTGTCGTTGACAGCGATCTTTAAGGCGTCTCGGTTGTATCGATGCGTGGTATGGAGGTGCTTGTACCTTAGTTGTTGAGTGAGTCACGTGTCTGTCCGTAAACAGTGCCCACAACTGGACCCTTATATCGACCAGCGAGACAATCTACGCCTGTGGTGATCACATGCACCAACCCAAGTCAACCAATCACAGTGCCCGCGTGGGGACTGACACGATTTCCATGCGGGCTTTACCAAACAGGACACGCGGGGCGCATATTGATTCCGGGTGGCGGATGGAGTTGGGTGGGGGGTGCTGGGGGTAGCGGGGTGGGGGGTGCTGGGGGTAGCGGGGTGGGGGGGGGGCGGGTGCTTGGAAGGGGAAAAAGGCCCAGATCGCTGACTCAGTTCCCAGACCCTGGATGCCTCGTTTCTGGCGGCGGCCCGATATGCTATTTTTAGCCCGGTGTGTGCCCTCACAAATCACAAGGCGTCTCCCTCTCACCATCGCCCCAGACCACTCAACATGCACTCCACCCCACCTCCCCTCCCCTCGCTTAATTGCGATGGTTGAGGCCTGGTAGCCGAGTGCCGCCTTTCTCATCCACCACCGTTTAAACACAGGCTGAGGTCAGGTGGCCGAGGGCCGCCTTTCTCATCCACCACCGTCCACACACGGGCTGAGGTCAGGTGGCCGAGTGCCGCCTTTCTCATCCACCACCGTTTAAACACAGGCTGAGGTCAGGTGGCCGAGTGCCGCCTTCCTCATCCACCACCGTTTAAACACAGGCTGAGGTCAGGTGGCCGAGTGCCGCCTTTCTCATCCACCACCGTTTAAACACAGGCTGAGGTCAGGTGGCCGAGTGCCGCCTTCCTCATCCACCACCGTTTAAACACAGGCTGAGGTCAGGTGGCCGAGTGCCGCCTTTCTCATCGACCACCGTTCACACACGGGCTGAGGTCAGGTGGCCGAGTGCCGCCTTTCTCATCCACCACCGTTTAAACACAGGCTGAGGTCAGGTGGCCGAGTGCCGCCTTTCTCATCGACCACCGTTCACACACGGGCTGAGGTCAGGTGGCCGAGTGCCGCCTTTCTCATCCACCACCGTTTAAACACAGGCTGAGGTCAGGTGGCCGAGTGCCGCCTTCCTCATCCACCACCGTTTAAACACAGGCTGAGGTCAGGTGGCCGAGTGCCGCCTTTCTCATCGACCACCGTTCACACACGGGCTGAGGTCAGGTGGCCGAGTGCCGCCTTTCTCATCCACCACCGTTTAAACACAGGCTGAGGTCAGGTGGCCGAGTGCCGCCTTTCTCATCGACCACCGTTCACACACGGGCTGAGGTCAGGTGGCCGAGTGCCGCCTTTCTCATCCACCACCGTTTAAACACAGGCTGAGGTCAGGTGGCCGAGTGCCGCCTTTCTCATCGACCACCGTTCACACACGGGTTGAGGTCAGGCTCAGAATGAAGGATGGATATTACTTCCTCGTCAAGGCCACCTATTCACGCTGTAGGCTGTTGTCTGCTGTTGTCTACCGGTCCCGTTCATACATTGTTTATATGCCACGGCTGATGAGAAAGGACTGGAGAAGTACCGGGTAATCGCAGAACATAATAAATAATATATATATTATATAATATATTGGCTGGCCACGTCGATATACGTAGTGTACGATGTAGCTGTGGCTCGCTGCTGACATTAAGTGACAATGTAGGTCTGCATATGATCGCCGTTTACATACGTGCTTGATATGTATCATGCAAGTTGCTTGGACGGTACAATGTAAGGTATATACTGCAGGCCTACATTTTCACATTTAATTATGCCAGGCATATCAGTTATTGATGTTTATAATTTATGTTTGGACGAATGCGCAGACTGACTAACCATATTCAGTGGCAAACCGTGGGAATGGAATGTTGGTGTTTTAGGCCACTTTTGTGCACATACAGGCTAAATTGGGCCAAGGAACCTCCCGAGACGATGAAGGATGAAGGAATGAAACATGCCCCAGATTAGGTGCCCGAGCCCGGATTCGAACCCAGGACCTATTGATCTGCGGTCTAGTGCGCTAGCGAACCATGGGGATTAATGGGTTAATTGAACAGCCACGTCGATAAATTTAACTGCGTTAATTAATATCAATAAATTAACCGCGTTGATTAGCTGGCCACGTCGACGGATTGAACTGCGTTGATTGGCTGGCCACGTCGACAGATTGAACTGCGTTGATTGGCTGGCCACTTCGATAGATTGAACTGCGTTGATTGGTTAACCATGTCGATAGATTTAACTGCGTTGATTGGCTAGCCACGTCGACAGCTTTACCTGCGTTGATTGGCTGGTCACGTCGACAGATTGAACTGCGTCGATTGGCTGGCCACGTCGATAGATTGAACTGCGTTGATTGGCTGGCCACGTCGACAGATTGAACTGCGTTGATTGGCTGGCCACTTCGATAGATTGAACTGCGTTGATTGGTTAACCACGTCGATAGATTTAACTGCGTTGATTGGCTAGCCACGTCGACAGCTTTACCTGCGTTGATTGGCTGGTCACGTCGACAGATTGAACTGCGTCGATTGGCTGGCCACGTCGATAGATTGAACTGCGTTGATTGGCTGGTCACGTCGACAGATTAAAAAAATGCGTCGATTGGCTGGCCACGTCGATAGATTTAACTGCGTTGATTGGCTGGCCACGTCGACAGATTGTACGGCGTTGATTGGCTGGCCATTTCGATAGATTGAACTGCGTTGATTGATCAACCTCGTCGATAGATTTAACTGCGTTGATTGGCTGGCCACGTCGAAAGATTTAACTGCGTTGATTGGCGAGCCACGTCGATATATTTAACTGCGTTGATTGGTTAACCACGTTGATAGATTTAACTGCGTTGATTGGCGAGCCACGTCGATATATTTAACTGCGTTGATTGGTTAACCACGTTGATAGATTTAACTGCGTTGATTGGCTGGCTACGTCGATAGATTGAACTGCGTTGATTGGCTGGTCACGTCGATAGATTGTACTGCGTTGATGGGCGAGCCACGCCGACAGATTACCAGAGTGATATCTGGAACCACCCTGGATTCAGATGTCTAGTATAATCGAGCATCGAATCCGGGTTTGACGGTCTGAAGGTCAATGCGCTCACACTGAGTTACGGGAGTCTTCCGCCCAAGTTTCAGACAATGGCCCAGAAACAACAAGTAAACAACGGCAAAGAGCAAGCTGACGCTGACCACGTTGATACCATAAAGTTATACCAGCCCGTTATAGTTAACTGCGTTAATTGGATAGCCACATCGATAGAATTAACTGCGTTATTGAACAGCGATAGATTAACGACATTAATTGGATAGACAACAGAATTGACTGCCTTAATGAACAGCGATAGAATAACCGTGTTCACTGGATAGCCACGCCAATTGATAACTGTGTTAATTCTCTAGCCACGTTGGTCGAATAACTGCGCTAATTGGTTACCATGTCGATAGATATAACCACGACAATTGGCTAGCCATGTCGACAGAATCAACTGCATTAATCAGCTAGCAATGTCAATAGACTTAACTGCATAGATTTGCAACAGCTGTTGTTGCCTTAATATAGTTTAATTCGTTAGCCACTGAAAGTCGACTATGCGAGGCCAAGTGGAAGGACAACCAAAGGGCGTTTATGTCTTCATCAACATTCGTTTTATTGTTCCGCCTCAGACTTTTTACAAGCACCTCAAGAGAACACACACTGGGCACCGAGAGGTTGTCAAGGGCGACACTTGGCCCTCTAGCGGGAGTACTTGCACACAGACCCCTGTGTCTATCTCTAAAACTCGATCACACCAGCAAACACTCAATAGCTCAAAGATTACTTTTCCGCACTAGTTCTTTGTTGACTGGTCCGATCAACCCATAAGAATAGACCACGTATTAGATATGCATCATATATTCAAAGGATCGAAGCTTACGTTATACCTTACGCATCGCCCAATTGTACTTTAATGTGAACTCACATCAGGGGCGGGTCTAGGATTTGCGTTCATGATACGTACCGGTTTTCGGCAACCTCACACTACAGGTTTCAGGTGTGCCCCCCCCCCCCCCCCCCAACACCACCCAACTCCTTCCGCCCTCGCATCATAAATCACTCTACGAATATCTCTTCATCACTACATGTAAACATACTTACAGGTTCAGGCAAACAGCAGTGGTCCTTGACCTTCGCATGTGCACTGGTCTAGACCAGGCGTCCAGACCCCAAAACACCACTTCGATCCCCACAACAACGTATGTGTTTTTGTTCCCAAGCACATATAATCAAAGCCACCAGCGGATACACAGATATATTCACACGGACAGGCATATAATATATAGGTAGTTCAATAGTTGTGTACTCGTGCACAACGCGGTCGCGTAGTTTAAGTCCCGTTTTTTATCGCAATCACAAGCTACCGGGCCTCCTGACATTCTCCGACATATGGCGGATGACATATGGATGATGAATGCTAGAATAACAATTTAATGGTGTTCACCAAATACGCTGGACAGTTGACGTGACATGGTTTAAAATGGAGCATTTAACTTGGGGTATGGTTGCGCATAAGACACAATTGCTATGTTTTCCTTGGTCTGACTAGCTTCATTGTGCACGCAAAATAGCTTCTTATTCAATGAATAATGAGGCTGTATGTACGATTGGATAGGTTAGTTTCCCAGTTTACAGAATTGTTTCCCATTCAATGTTTAATCAGATTGTAGACAGGATAAGATAGGTCAATATGGTGTCTTTTAGAAATGATATCATGTGGCCCAAATCCACGCTCCAAAGAGATATCCCATGCCCCTAAAATCACAGAAAATAACATTCCGATGCAAGGAGCATGGATACGACGGGAAATGATAAATGCACGAAATGAGTAGGCACAGGATAAGCAGTTGAACGGGTAACACGACAAACCAATCACTGATTCTGCATCATGATCAAACATTCCCTTTGGTGCACAATTCACAACCACATAGTCTGCCGCATTCATAACATCCTCTCGGCTACTTCACTACGACGATTATGACACGAGCAGCGAAATGGAAAAAAGAAGAAATGCCATAAAGAAAAAGAGTGCGAATGTATGTCTGACAGGTCTACAAATGAATCCCGCTGTCTTCACGTCTATTTACATTGGTCCTACATACATAACCGCCAAGACAATGTGCCCCTTTAGATAAATCGCTCTGTACCTAACTGACGCCGCTCGTATCATCACAATACTGTACACACTATTGGCAATATAACGGAATTATCGTGATCGAGATCGACAACTAAAACAGTCAACAAAGAAATCAACAGTCGCGGATACTCCGTAGGTTTGTGGCCACAAACCCGTGAGAGACGATCGCTTTCATCGAACAAATCAAAATCCGACCAAGCCCAATATTGATCTAGGTAAGCCTATCGCGCTCTACCTAACCAAAACTGTCACCAGCACACGAAACTACAAACGTTAACAACGAGACAAGAAGTCACTTAGACCTTGTCTTGATCTACCTCCCGCCGCTGTAGATCCAGTTTAATAATCGTCATTACACCGATCCCAAGAATGCTCCCAGGGAGTCACTTCCGGTGAACTGGTTAACGGAATGATGCATGCCGGGAGGTAAGACACTCTTCAACAATGACGTCATCACACGGCTTGATCATCACCAATCTACCTCTTCGTTTGGGCCTTTCCGTAGTGACGTCACATCCGTATAGCATGCGTTAATCGAGGTATTGGTGGATGTGTCAGTCTCCGTTGTGTACATGTCACATACCCGTCAGGTGGAGTCCACATGCACCAGCCATCTCTCTCGTAGGTCCTATGTATCTGCCGTATATAACCCTGTCCTGGAGGGTGGTTACGCAAATGTCCAGACTGGACTCAATGGCACTTGGTATACGCATACGTACCATACTATCCAGCATGCACATATCATTTCCTTGTGAAGGAACACAAATTAAAATTTCCCAACACCGCCACAGTTCGACAGCGCTCTGCATACATAAGTCAGAGCGTGCTTTCATATGCGTATATATAGGCCCATATAACTCCACATAACCAAACGCAGAACTGTTCCATACACACACTTTTCCTTGTATGGTTACGGGGTTGGACCGCGACAGTTTAAATGACCCACTTGGGCCAAGGCATCTCGTCGTAACATTCTTCAGCTTCTTGTGGTCGTTTTCACATATTATAGCCTCACTTCCACAGCCTCGCCTTCCACGAAATTGAGTCTCCCGTTGCCAGCAGCAACGATGACGTTCGTCAGCGTGAAAGCCTGGTAACGGAGTTTTCACCTTTCCTCGAGGAAGAAGTCCTTGAGGGCTTCGTACATCATGAACTGGATGCCACTGTAGAGACATGCTCTGATCATGGAGGGCTTCAGGCCGCTAAACAGGGGACCCACGCCTGCAGCATAACAATAAATCAACTGTTATCAATAAAGATATAGCACCATCTAATAATATATATTATGGGCCCTTGCCCCGCTTTTCTGTGGGTTTCCATTGGCTCTCTCTTCAAGGGTCTTTGGGCGAAAATTGGCCTAACCAGTTGGTTAAAATAGTTCTGTCATATGGCGAGGAATCAAGAATATAATAATAATAAGGTACCCGGCTCGTCAGAAAACGCGAAGTCGTGCCCCCGCCACCCCCTTTTCCCCCTGTGTCGTAAATCCTGGAGTCATCTCTGCTAGCTTACCCTCTGTTGTGAGGATGTGGCGAGCTGCTCTGAAGAATCCTTTGGTTTCGGAGACGGCCGACACGACCTGGACCCGAGTTTTCACCGACTCGATGGGGTGAGTGACACAGAAGCAGAGCCCAGCGAACATGCCGCTCAGGAAGACGGCTCTCGAGGCTGGAGAGAAACAACGTTAAGTAAATATTGGTTATATATATATGTGTCGTAACTATCAAAAACAATAACAGTTAGGAAAACTGGACCACAAATGAGAGAAGGGTTGGACAAAAATGTGTCCGTCTGAAATTCGTCAACAAGACACGACGCACGGAATTGTGGGAGTCACTGACGTCATCTTGTGGAATCCCGTTGGTATGGAAAGCGATGTGGAAATATTAGTTATATATATATATATATATATGGCTCACGTGGTTAGCAATCTTAGCTGCAGATCAAGAGGTTGGTTCGAACCCTGGTATCTGGGGCTAGTTTCTCCCAACCCCATTTCATGAATGAGGTCTATTGGCCCAATTTTGCTTTCATGGGCACAGAAGCGGCCAAAAACACCAACGTTTCATTTCTTACAGAATATCCTTCCAAATTATCTTACATACCATAATAATTCACACACGCTTCAATACCGTAACGCTAACGTTAAATTTAAAGGATGCACAAGACATTGACATTTTGACGGACCGCACTCGTAGCCATAACACCTGGCTTCGTGCCAGCTCCGATCATGTTTCGTCAGCATGCTGACTGTAAATCGATCTGTTCGGTGGGCAGGCGCTGTTGCGCTCTAGTATAACATGGATCGCCAGAGGTAGGCCCAGCTTACTCACACCGTTACGTTATATTAAGCTCATGGATCGACCGCCGGCGGGGCCGAACTGAAGCCCACGAATCTTTCAACGGTTATTTAAATTTTTATAATCTCAATATCAAGCTGTACATAGAGTAACGGTGCTGACACCTGGCGAGCAGCGTACGTGTGTGCGCTAAAGGCTTGACGCAATGCCAGATCTGTCGTAATAAGATGATTTTAACTATATAAGAACTAATCTTCTAATAAAGTTGCATCACGTGGCTCAATCAATTCATATGAACTGCAAATTTTGTTCTTATTATGCCTTACGACAGATCTGGCATTACGTGAAAGCTGGAGAGCACACACGTGTCGCCATCACGTGAAGCGGCGTCACTCACGGAGATGATCGGTTTGCGACACGCCTTTGAAGAAGGATCGCGCCATCTCGTAGCTGCCGAAATAGATGAAGGATCCGGGTACTTCCTTGACCCAGATACCGGGCAGGCCCCTATAGAGGCCGGGGACGCCTTCCTTCCGCAACACGTAACGCACCATGGATAAGGGACTCCGAGACCTGGCCGCAATGTAAAACATATTAATAACTAGATGCGAGCTCATCCTACCGATATTAACGGAATATCACACTTGAGCAAAGGGCCTCCTCGCTGACGGGTTTCCTGCTTATATACTTTGCCAACACCAGGGGGTGCAGGACGCTTGGGAAATGAGGTGCCTTTACGCGTAATACAAGTAAGATGATTATTTAAAGGCAATCAGTCGAACCCCCTGGATTCCGAAGTGTAGAAAGTGTGTTTGCGCTGCCCTGCCCTCCTAAAAAAATCACCTTTCCCGCCCCAATCCTCCAAACCCCTCCCGTTCCCAATCCTCTAAACCCCTCCCGTTCCCAATCCTCCAACCCCCTCCCATTCCCAATCCTCCAAACCCCTCCCGTTCCCAATCCTCCAAACCCCTCCCGCACCCATCGTACGGCCCTGAACACGATGCATATTTGGGGATGTGTCAGTTTCCACAGCTAATGGGTCATCATCTCCGCTTGAAGCATGTGACGACCCACTGTTTAAATATCCCGAACGAGAAGGAACGACCAACCACAACTGCTGGAACTGTTAATCTATACACGAGAATTCATTCCGTAGTTAAATCTGTTCGATGAGCTTATAGTTGGACACATATGGGTGTGTGTGGGGGGGGGGGGGGTGGGTGGCTCAGGAGTTTGCAAAGAGAGGACGAGTCTCATTTGACTTTGATAAGAGGTATGAAGCTATCACGGACGGTCCTGGTGGCCACAACAATGCGGCCTAGTCGTCAGAGCGGGTCAGCCGCCCGGCCATACCGTGTCAGGAGAGCGGGGTCAGCCGCCCGGCCATACCGGGTCAGGAGGGCGGGGTCAGCCGCCCGGCCATACCGGGTCAGGAGGGCGGGTCAGCCGCCCGGCCATACCGTGTCAGGAGAGCGGGTTCAGCCGCCCGGCCATACCGGGTCAGGAGAGCGGGGTCAGCCGCCCGGCCATACCGGGTCAGGAGACCGGGGTCAGCCGCCCGGCCATACCGGGTCAGGAGAGCGGGGTCAGCCGCCCGGCCATACCGGGTCAGGAGAGCGGGGTCAACTGCCGGGCCATACCGGGTCAGGAGAGCGGGGTCAACTGCCGGGCCATACCGGGTCAGGAGGGCGGGGTCAGCCGCCCGGCCATACCGGGTCAGGTCGCGGACTCTCTTGGCTGAGTGATTGATCGCTACGTGAGAATTCGGTCTATGGAGGCAACCGTACTTGCGTCATGAAGTCGATCAAACGTCACGGTGCCCAATATAGTACTTTTTATGGAGCCATCTATGTGCCACTCGATCGCGATTTCGCATTCTCAAAGTATGGCGAGCAAGCGAGCAAGCGGGGGTGCGTGGGTATGGTGTCCAGACATATATAGACTGTCAGTGTGTGGTGCAGTTGAGGTCATTAGGCTGTCTGGTGGTCCCATGGGGACATCATAATTAAGTGAGTTATCGATAATCGGAATACGTGACGTGGGTGCCGCGATTATAGGACACCACTGGTGACAAAATGGCGGTCATCAGGTCACTGGCAAATGCATGGGGGCGGGTGCGGGGTGAGGGAGGGCTCACCCCTGTAGAGGGGTGGGGGGCTCCTGGTCACCCCTACAGAGGAATGGGGGGGGGCTCATGGACACCCCTGTAGAGGGGTGGGGGGGGCTCATGGATACCCCGGTAAGGGGGCGGGGGCGGGCTCATGGTGGAGGGGGATTCCTGGACACCCCTATAAGGGGGTGGGTGGGCATCGATGACTCTTCTTTGGTGTGAGTCGTCGGCGTCGTGTGGAAATGTTACAGTTTATATCAGGCAAAACCATACTTGATTTGCGTTTTTTCTCCTGCATAGCGAGTGTGTGGCTGCAACTATCCTAAACATTGCTGGCCTTTAACCTGTCTTCGATAGATCAAGCCGGTGAAGCATGAGCAATGTCCGTCTACCTGCTGACATCAGCAATTTTTGGCTACCTACTGATATCAGCCATTTTTGTCTACCTGCTGACATCAGCAATTTCTAACTACCCGCTGACATCAGTAATTTTTCTCTACCTGCTGATATCAGCAATGCCCCTCTACCTGCTGACATCAGCAATGCCTATCTACCTGCTGACATCAGCAATGCCTGTCTACCCGCTGACATCAGCAATGCCTGTCTACCCGCTGACATCAACAATGCCTGTCTACCTGCTGACATCAGCAATGTCCGTCTACCTGCTGACATCAGCAATGTCCGTCTACCTGCTGACATCAGCAATGCCTGTCTACCTGCTGACATCAGCAATGCCTGTCTACCTGCTGACATCAACAATGCCTGTCTACCTGCTGACATCAGCAATGTCCGTCTACCTGCTGACATCAGCAATGTCCGTCTACCTGCTGACATCAGCAATGCCTGTCTACCTGCTGACATCAGCAACGCCTGTCTACCCGCTGACATCAGCAATGCCTGTCTACCTGCTGACATCAGCAATGCCTGTCTACCCGCTGACATCAGCAATGCCTGTCTACCTGCTGACATCAGCAATGCCTGTCTACCCGCTGACATCAGCAATGCCTGTCTACCTGCTGACATCAGCAATGCCTGTCTACCCGCTGACATCAGCAATGCCTGTCTACCTGCTGACATCAGCAATGCCTGTCTACCTGCTGACATCAACAATGCCTGTCTACCTGCTGACATCAGCAATGTCCGTCTACCTGCTGACATCAGCAATGCCTGTCTACCTGCTGACATCAGCAATGCCTGTCTACCTGCTGACATCAACAATGCCTGTCTACCTGCTGACATCAGCAATGTCCGTCTACCTGCTGACATCAGCAATGTCCGTCTACCTGCTGACATCAGCAATGCCTGTCTACCTGCTGACATCAGCAATGCCTGTCTACCTGCTGACATCAGCAATGCCTGTCTACCTGCTGACATCAGCAATGTCCGTCTACCTGCTGACATCAGCAATGCCTGTCTACCTGCTGACATCAGCAATGCCTGTCTACCTGCTGACATCAGCAATGCCTGTCTACCTGCTGACATCAGCAATGCCTGTCTACCTGCTGACATCAGCAATGCCTGTCTACCCGCTGACATCAGCAATGCCTGTCTACCCGCTGACATCAGCAATGCCTGTCTACCCGCTGACATCAGCAATGCCTGTCTACCCGCTGACATCAGCAATGCCTGTCTACCTGCTGACATCAGCAATGCCTGTCTACCTGCTGACATCAGCAATGCCTGTCTACCCGCTGACATCAGCAATGCCTGTCTACCCGCTGACATCAGCAATGCCTGTCTACCCGCTGACATCAGCAATGCCTGTCTACCCGCTGACATCAGCAATGCCTGTCTACCTGCTGACATCAGCAATGCCTGTCTACCTGCTGACATCAGCAATGCCTGTCTACCTGCTGACATCAGCAATGCCTGTCTACCTGCTGACATCAGCAATGCCTGTCTACCCGCTGACATCAGCAATGCCTGTCTACCCGCTGACATCAGCAATGCCTGTCTACCCGCTGACATCAGCAATGCCTGTCTACCTGCTGACATCAGCAATGCCTGTCTACCCGCTGACATCAGCAATGCCTGTCTACCTGCTGACATCAGCAATGCCTGTCTACCTGCTGACATCAGCAATGCCTGTCTACCTGCTGACATCAGCAATGCCTGTCTACCTGCTGACATCAGCAATGCCTGTCTACCCGCTGACATCAGCAATGCCTGTCTACCCGCTGACATCAGCAATGGATATGATATGACTCTGGGGCTAATGAGGTTAAGAAAGCTGCTGAGATAAGAAGAGACGAGAAGAAAGGAATGCCAATGACCAGTTACCAGCTTACGTCAAACGGTTGCAAACCCCCGCAATTTTTGCTATGTGACGTCACTTACTTGGCGGTGACGCCGGCCAGCGGCGACTTGTAGTGCACGGAGACCTGCTGTAGCGCCTGTAGACGGCATTTGACCAGCTCCAGCGGGCAAAGGACGAAGGACGCGGCGACGCCGGTCATGGCGCCGGCGGCGGCGTGGTGCCAGATAGTCATCTCGCGACGGTCGGCGCACCCGGCCATCTTGCGCACCAGCTCCTCGCACAGGCCGTAGGACATGAAGACCACGGCGGTCTTGGCGGTCTGGCCCACCACGGCCGGTGCCGCCCCCTGGTAGAGCCCGCGTATGCCTTCCTGCCGCCACGTGTCCTTCAGACAGAATATGGTGCCGTTCTGGTAGACGGTCGGCAGGGTCTGCATCTTCACCTTCACTGTGTCCAGCCAATGGGTGGAGTACGTCGCAGTGCCGCCCCCTGTTGGGCAACAATATTAACCAGTTGAAACGCGTTTAAAAGATTTGGCATTTGACGACACATTAAAGTGGGTGTCCAACCTAATTTAATCGCGATCTGCACCGAAAGTTTACATCTTAAAATTAAATTGGCGAGTGTTAACGCTTCGTTTCGGCTGACTGGTAAGGAGAAAAAAATGAAGGCAACCCGCCCCCAGCAATGTCAAGCAGAGCGCCATTTTGCCGGGAGCAGTGACGCGTATTGTGACTATTCATGTGGCACCGCCTTATGTTATCACTCGCGGAGAGAGCGATCAGGGCCGCGATTTACAGATGAATAGCGGCAGTTCCAAGCCGCGCAGTAGACCATGATCCTAGCGTTTCATGGAAAAGTACCGTCCAAACAAATTGATATACGTCATGCGACGATTGACTCCGCAACAATGCTATGATTGGAGTTAGAATCGCAGCTATTTATATTAGCGATGATCACGCGCTCTTGTTTTGCTCACACAATAGGCGCAATTTCCGGTTTGAATAAATTATAGTATCGCCTTCTGATTGGTCAATCGCGGACACACCTCCAAAAAGGGCTGCCGCCCGGGTAGGCGGCGAAATCGTGCCCGGCGTCACTTCTAAATTTTAATTCTGTAATTTGGAGGATAGACAATTGGGTATTATATGAATCGGTAAAGCAGCGTTAGAGGCCAGACTTGCGGTTCCCTTTAAGTATCGGTTGGTTGGCTGGTTGGTTGGTTGGTGTAGGACGCTTTATCACCTGCAGGTCACATGGCGACAATGGGAAGGGTCAAGTTTTCCAGGGGTAACCCTCAACTCTTTGCGAAGAAAGACAGGGGATCTTTATCCTGCACAAACATGTGACAGACATTTGAACAAGGGGAATTAGAACCAAGCACCGGTCGCTTGGCCGACCAGGGAGAGCATACTTGAAAATAGCCAAGCACGCTACCCACTGGGCCACGAGGTGTTCCCACCAAATACCGTTACTAATACCACTAAACAGACGTAATGCTTCGTGTCGCAATGTACCAGAACGACACGCCTGCCTTTTGGCAACCAGTGTAATATGTCAGAGTTTTGTAACGAATGGGCGGCCACCGTTAAACAGGTCACCGGTAGGTTGGTTGATTGGATATTCAGGACGCGTTAACCACGTTTGGTCATATCGTGTCAATGGTAGAAGGAAGGGACAGTGGAGCCATGTCCCCGGGGGTAACACCCTACTCTTTGCGAAGAAAGGCATGGGATCTTTATCCTGCGACCAAAGAGACATAGGGCAGGGCTCGAACCACTGATCCACGTGCCGCTAGGCTCTCAGGCGGCCAGAACGCTGAATACCAGCGCTCTTAACCCACTGGGTTATCGAGGCGGCCCATATGTCACCGGTAGGACCAGGGTAGACAAATAGGGTCGGAAATCAAGACCCCCCACCCCCGCCCCCTCCCTCCCTATGTCCCATCTCTCCACGTTGCCCTGGCTCTGTCGGTGGCCCCAAACGTAGTTAAGTGTCATAGTTTCGGGTTCTTGGCCTTACAAATTTAGAACTAAACTAGTCTCAAGCGGAAGACGAACGAATAAATGAACGGGGCTTTAAAAGCAAATAATGACTAGATCAATGAATGTAACGTGTGTATTACATTTATACATTTACAATGGTATGGTATTGGTTGTCTCGTTCATACACTGAAACTGTACAACCGAGTTATGAGAAAAGCCATCTGGAGTTTACTTTTAATGGCATCAGCGGTACATAACTCGGATACATAAGCGGATCCAGCAGACAATCATGTGGGGGTTACAAGCGGGGGGGGGAGGGGGGGGTGGCAGGCATACAATAATATGTTGGGTCCAGTACAAACATTCAAACAAATTTTGGCTGCCATCGAAACAGGTCATCCTCAATTAGAACACAAAAAGGATGGGGGTGAGTGTGCTCAGAACCCCAATACCCCCTGAACCCCCTCCCCCAATGGATCCGCGAACTTCAGACAGAACTCCATCCTGGGTCGTCGGACAACGTGCTCGGCACAGTTATTGTAATCATAGGTAACGATATTCATTCCACAAAGAAACATAATTTTGTAGTATCCTCTAGCATGGTAGTGTCATTAATAACCTGTTCGTTCTGAATGTCGTTATATTATAATGGCGGGATCATAAGCGGCATTAACGTAGAATGACATCCTAATTAATGTCATTATCTTAAATGACGGCATCCTTAACGGCATTAACATATAACGGCAGCCTAATTAATGTCATTATCTTTAATGACGGTATCATTAATGGTATTAACTTATAATGGCAGCATCATTAATGCTATTATCTTACAAAATGAAAGTGACATTAAACCCAGTTGCATAAGGACACAAACTTTGAAACAACTTATATTTTTCAGTATTTTTTCGTATATTTTGGTACTGCTGCAATAGTGGTTACGGTGCCGATGACACAATGACGCGCAGTGACTCTGCCTTTCCCAATTCGTCCGACAACAAAGCTGTTACTTGCATGTCACAGTGCAATGGGCGAGTAATGCAATACAAAAAGTACACTGAGAAGTTGCAGCTGAAAAACAGTGCCCCTGCCGCGTAGCATCGGCAATACCCGACCGCACCTGTGACATAACAGAAGGAAGGAAGGAATGTTGGTGTTTTAGGCCACTTTTGTGCACATACAGGCTAAATTGGGCCAAGGAACCTCCCGAGACGATGAAGGATGAAGGAATGAAACATGCCCCAGATTAGGTGCCCGAGCCCGGATTCGAACCGAGGACCTATTGATCTGCGGTCTAGTGCGCTAACCACTACACCAGGGAGGCCCCCGTGACATAACAGAAGGTAGAGAGGCTACTGCACCCGCGGCCGCCATGCAGTGCAGTCAAGGTCATTGCCAGGACTTGGACCATTAGGGCTAGATAAACAGGTCCCAATGGATGCGGAGTCGGTGGCTTGCCGACCCTGGCCATGCGGTGAAGACGTGGAACCCATATCGATGCACTCACCGACAATCTTTTTACAGTGTATCAAGAGGAATGAAAGATGAAAAAACAGGTTGCCAAATATCAAGATGAAAAATAGACGGCTTGGTTAGAAAAAAGGGAAAAATTACCGGTCGTATATAAGACAAACAACATACGTTTTGTAGGTTAGTTGTGTGTAAACACCTTTACACATTAAGTGCCAAGGTGTGCGTTTAAACCAAAGCCACGCGCACGTCCGACAGTCTATTGGTGGTGTAGTGGTAGTACGTTTATTTTGTAGCTGAGCTAGTCAAGGGTTCAATGACCGCCTGGCTATGGGGCGCCAAGTGTAACCCCCTTCATTCCGTGGACAAAAGTAATTGTGTGGACACAAAATACCATTCTACCGCCGAAAGTCATTTTGTCGAGACAAAATTCTATTCTGTCTACCAAAGTTTATTTCGTCGACGAAATTAATTTTGTCGACAAAAGCTACTTTTGTCCAGACGAAACCGTATTCTGTCACAAAATCAACTTCTGTCACAACAGAATACAATGTTGTGTACAGAATAATAGTTTGTGAAGACAAAAGTTCTGTCGAGACAAAATTAACTTTTGTAGACAGAAGTTGATTTTGTGTAACAGAAGTTCATTTTGTCTGGTGACTTCTGCAAGGCGGAAGAACCAAACGACAAACGGAATGTTTGTGGCTAGTGATTCTAAATACTGAAAACATTATAACTGTCGATAAACTTTCTGATCCTTCATGCCATCTTGAGTGATGATTTCCTACTCATCAGAACACGTTTGTAATTTGTATTGAACGTTATCCTAATTACTTTGCATAACACCATAATGAGGTGATCGAGACACACAGTATATGACATGGCGGTAAATAGCATAGAGAAATCATTCTCAAACAAGGATTATATTTTCTTCAACTTGTATATATAACTTGCATACCTTCAGGAATGTAGCACAGGGCACACCTAATAAAATCAGATTTGCGTTGGTCTCTTTTCTAATGTGTCCATTATGCTAATAATAACTTTGATGAGCCTTTACGGGACACGTGAGTTGATTTTAGTGCAATTATTCCTATTATCGCTCACACAGGCACTGGCAACGTTGTACCTGGACAGGTCATGCTACGCCTACATATATATACAGTCACAACGTCCGTGTGTGAAACGGCAGGGACATACAATTTATGGTTTAACCGGGACTGATATAATGTTTGAGTACAGATTATTTTAATGAAGTTTTATACTCGGGACTAATCTGGTCAAATGTTCGGTGTTTCAAGAAAACAATATTGATAGAAATATAGGACTTGCAGTTATAAAAAAGCAATAGCTACTCAAAAGATATGAAGACAATTTAGGCAAAATGGGCTATTGATTTCAATATGGCTAGGTATTGACCCTACTTCTCTAGCAGCTGTTATAGTCTGCAGACACTTTATTTTGAGGATGGCTACGCCACTGAAGCCTAAGAACAAATTTATTTATGCTTTTATTTATGTTTAATACTTGCCAACATGACCCTATCATAAAATTATTGGTAAAGCAGTGGACTGCAGCATTTTGACATTTTGACAGTTAACAAATATCGAAATGCTGTCCAGAGGCTGAAATGATCAAAATTATATTTTTTGTTTACTTGAATTTTGACAGAAGAAAACTAGCCCCCCCCCCTCTCCTGCTACACAGCTACAACTAGTACAAGCAATAAGTATAAGTTCCTGCCACTGATGCTCCGGTGGCTAGTTTTCATATGTCAAAGTAATGTAATTTTTTATTTTACCAGAGACTGGACAGTCTGTTTGTAACCTGTTGAATAGTAAAGAAAAAGTCTGATCTACCCTAGTGTCAGCCTATATTCTCTCCTATTATCGCTCTTTTTCCTGTACGCGGATAACACTTTTCAAATAGCTATAAAAGAGAGAAGATATGATAATTGCTTAAATTCTACATCACTCTACACATTACACGTGTCATAGAGTCAAACAGACGTATATAAAAGAAGACACGACAACATTTGACAGAGTGTGAGCGGTTTGAAAATCTGAAGCAGTGAAGCGGCCGTGCACTCTTCCCACACGACCATGAGTATGTTCCGTTTGCCGATCGGTTCTTCCGTCTTGTAGAAGTCACCAGACAGAATGAACTCTGAACAACGAAATTAATTTCTGTCCACGAAAGCAACTTTTGTCCACAAAATTAATTTTGTCTCGACAGAATAGATTTTGTCTCGACAGAATGCATTTTGTCTCGACAGAATGCATTTTGTCTCGACAAAATGGATTTTGTCTCGACAGAATGAATTTTGTCTCGGCAAAATGGATTTTGTCTCGACAGAATGAATTTTTTCTCCACAGAATAACTTTTGTCTTCACAGAATAACTTTTGTATGTACAGAATACATTTTGTATGTACAGAATACATTTTGTATGTACAGAATACATTTTGTGTCTACAAAATGGACTTTTGTGGACGAAATGAAGGGGGTTACACTTGGCGCCCCATACCTGGCAACGTGCAGGCTGTGGATCTAGAGGGAAGGGGGGGGCATCCCTGTAGACGGTGGAACTTTAAATTGTCACCCGTGGGCGGGAACCAAGTACGGAATGTGTGAGAACCAAGTACGGCCTGAGTGAGAACCAATTACGCATGAGTGATAACCAAGTACACATGAGTGAGAACCAAGTACGGCCTGGGTGAGAACCAAGTATGCCTTAGTGAGAACCAAGTACGGCTTTGGTATTAACCTAGTACGGCCTGGGGGAAAACTAGGTACGGCCTTGGTAAGTACTAAGTACAGCCTGGGCGAGAACCAAGTACGCCTGAGTGAAAACCAAATATGCCTGAGTGAGAACCAAGTACAGCCTGGGTGAGAATCAAGTGTGCCTGAGTGAGAAAAAAGTACGGTCTGGGTGAGAACCAAGGCCTGCGTGATAATTAAGTTGGCTTGAGTCAAAAAACCAAGTAGGCCTGAGTGAGAACGAAGCACCGCCTGGGTGATAACCAAGTAGGCCTGAGTGATAAACAAGTAAACCTGAGTAATAAAATTAGGCACGAGTGAGAACCAAGTACGGCCTGATTGAATGGAATGGAATGTTGTTCTTTTAGGCCACTTTTGTGCACATACAGGCTAAATTGGGCCAAGGAACCTCCCGAGACGATGAAGGATGAAGGAATGAAACATGCCCCAGATTAGGTGCCCGAGCCCGGATTCGAACCCAGGACCTATTGATCTGCGGTCTAGTGCGCTAACCACTACACCAGGGAGGCCCCCTCGGCCTGATTGATGGCCAAGTATGGCCTGGGTGAGGACAAAGTATGGCCTGAGGGAGAACTTATTAGGCCTGTGTGATAATCAAGTTTGCCCGAGAGAGAACCAATGAGGGCCTGGGTCAAAACCAAGTAGGCCTGAGTGAGAACCAAGTAGGCCTGACTGGGAACCAAATACGGCCTGGTGAGAACGACGTAGGCCTGAGTAAGGACCACGTACGGCCTGCGTACAGAACATCTCGCAAAGCACTACGGCTGATCATGCAGCGGATACACTGGGGCAACGCCCACAAACTGTCTCGATAAGGATAGAAAGTAATCAAGTTAATGCCCCGCAAGTGAAGTCTCTAGGGACTTAGGATAATGATTGGGAGTGAGCACAGCGGAAGATGGCCAGAGACAGCAACGGGTCCGGAAGGGCGTGAGCTTGAAATGGAGCTTGTAATTCCTTATCCTGGGCCCGAGCACGGAGAGATCACCACATACCGCTCTCATACAGCGTTAGCTAATACAGCGTCAGATATTGCCCTACTTCTTGCTTCTTTCCTGCGGAATGGATGGCCTTTCCACAAAGTAACCTTCACCCACCCCACCAACTCCACCTTAACAGTAAACCAATGCTTGCATAGATTTGCATTCACTGCGGAGCGATTTGAAGGGCACCGGCAGCTCTGACGTCATCGCCGGTGCACTGGTCTGTTTGTTGGCCGGTGAAAAAACATGGGACTGTTTGGTGGCCGGCAGCGGTTGCTATTTTTAGAAGCACCGACCTGCAATAGGCCAAGTTCTTCCTTCCTTTGATCCTTTACCTCAGGCTCGGGTCATGATGATAATACCGGGCGATGTTTGACCACGAGACTTGAGTCGGTCACGTTGCCAACTAAATCAAAGTCTGGCCAAAGACACGATATGTCGTATGCCTTTCTAAACTGATGTATGTACAACTCTTGAAACTCGATCTTTGGAAGTATTATATTGTGCATATATTTGAATTCCTTCCCGACACGCTGAGTTTTAACTTGGCCCCTTACTATTCAGACATCCATGCTTATTCAATTTTTGACATCAACAATTCAATTTTGGACATCAACAATTCAATTTTGGACATCAACAATTCAATTTTTGATGTCCACAAGTTGCTTGACTGCGCATGCTCGAATAATGAAGCGGTTACTACCAGTTGTCGTGCGCGCACTTTGTATCCGCGAGAACGGCCGACAGAGGTTTGGTTTTGCTTCTTCACGCTTGAAAGTATTTCCCGTACTATCCAAGAATTCATGACAATTTTTACTTATGCCGCGGAAAATGAACAGTGTAGGGTATGCAAGAGAGTCTTCGTTTTTTTATCAAGGCCGCTTGCAAGAAAATGAATTGTTGATGTCACGAATTGAATTTCTTGACATCAAGAACTAGAGAATACATGTTAGGGTGGCCCGCCAGACGGCTCATGACGATTTCATTACGCCGAAATTCCGGTGATTTTTGTTTTGAACTTCCCGTCGAAAGAACCAAAACTGACTCCCATTTGCAGCGGCATTTGGTATGTGTCGGTGTCATTGTAGGTTAGGTTATTCCTCTCATTCTGACTATGCTTGACACGCGATCATTAACTTCATTAGGCAAGCAATCGACATCAACTTGCTTGTGGTTATATAGCGGGGTCGAAGCACGGAATCTTCTTCATGCGGGGAACACCCCAAAATGTCCGGTGGCGCAACTAACAACAAGTATTATCGTGGGAAATTACTGTGTCTCCGCGGCCAGCAGCGCAAATATGAAGCATAGACTGATAAGATTATGATATTATATGCAGCCTATCGCAAGATGAAACGTGTTCGCGTGTCAAAGAACCCGCAGTTTATCAGATTCTTGGTTCTCATATTTAAGTCAAGGAACGTTTTGTTCATAGATTATTATGGTTCTCAGGCCCCTCGAATTTAAAGACAATGTTCGTTGCATGTCTGGACACTTCAGAAGAGCACTGCAGCCATAACAGCATTATGGCTCTTTTATCTAAACGCTTCAGGCTGCGCAGCTTCATCAACATATATCTTCTTGAACCGGACGGCAGATGGTGTTATTTATGGGTAGAAACTATCTCAAGGCTAGACGACGACCTTTCAATCCACATACACGCGTTTGAACCAAGGTAAGCAATATCTTTCATGGAGGGGACCACCAAGGCACATGGTTCGGTCGCTCTATGGCGTTACTTTACCGCAACACGGCTTGCGGCATCCATGAAACTGCAGTTTGCTGAGCTGACGTGTAATAAGAGGGAAAGAGAGGAACTTGACATGTATTTGGCTGCCTCACGAGAGACCCCGCAATATAGGTTTCGTCCGACTCCTAAAAATAAAAGAATCCCAACTAATTTAACTGGTACATCTAACTGCCGACTATGCTAGCGCCAGGGCGGGGTCAAAAATTAAGTCCATAAATTATGAGCGCCATTCTTCGCCATTTTTATGGTCGCATTTCTATGATCATTCTTTACTGCCTGTTCGGAATAAGCAGACGAAAGACTTTGTAACACAGTCAGTGGCGGTTCCAAGGGGGGCACATGTGCCACGTGCACCCCCTTTCGCTCGAAAATAGGCGTAAAAAGGCACGCGCCCCTCTTTCTCAGAAGAACGGGGCACAGGGGGCAGTCATTATTCTTTCTGCACAACCTCACCAGCAGCCCCCCCCCCCCCCCACTCCCCCGGTTGCAAGTTTCGCATGGATGGCACTTATTAAATAAATGGTACCCCTTTTTCGTAAATTCCAGGATCCGCCACTGACAGTCATATGAGGAATGTCTGCTTGGTCCACGCATTACGCTGTGCTGACGTGATGTGAGGAAAGAGAGGGACCTGAAAGATCCAATATGTCACTTTCCAGCAAAAACGGCTTGTGGCATCACTTGTGGAGTGATGAAGTGGCCTGTCGTCACATTTTACTGAGCTGACGTGATATGAGGAAAGACAGGGACTTGACAGGGTGTGTCTGGCGTTACTTTCCAAGCACACGGCTTGTACACTCCTAAAACTGCATTTTGCTGAGCTGACGTAAGTCGATTTGGACCTCCTTGTTAATTCTGACCCGAAAGCATAGGAAAAATAAATGCTCCCCATTTTCGTCGACACAGCTGCGTGGCGAGTTAAAGATACATTAATACGCTATTAGGAATGTCAGAGAAGCCGAAACTGCCGCTGCGTGACCGGAAAACAAAGTTCTCTCATGTATATACGGGGTCGGGTCAGACAACAACAGACGTGTGATAAGGAAAACGAGGGACTTGACAGGTTTATGGTGTTTCAGCAATCCGGCGGCGCGGTGCACACACACACACAGACATACACACATCCTATCCCTCAGACACCAGCATCTTCCTACGCCATCATCCTGTTGATTTGGAACTACCGGTATTTGTAGGTGAATCGCAGCCACGCTTGAAATATTTTACGAACAGCAGTCTCCACACGAACCTAGAGTACCTAGTTCATCTTCGCGGTCATGCGTCAGTTCTGGGCGCGGAGCTCCCGGGGGTTGGGGGTGGGGGGGGGGTACTTAAAACATCGCTAATGTCCGCCCTCTCAGGCATCAAGGGGGGACCGCAAACCCGCCCGCCCCCCACCGGATTTGTAAAAAAGTGCCCCCCCCCCAACCCCCCGGGGCGGAGTTTCTTACAACTACCGCTCGTCGATAAGACAGCGGTCCCCACATACGTCACTCTCTGTCTTCGACTCACTCCGCTAGGGCTCCATTATAAAAGCGGAGCTTGCGTAGCGCCACCGTGAGGGGAGCTTGCACATATGTCCCAAACCCGGATGTCGCTCGTGTACCCCAACACGTATTTAAATAGGTCACTGATAGCCTGTCGCACGTAAACGTACACAGGCGTATAGCACAGTATATCATCAACAAGTCATCAACCAACTTTAACATTGTGATGTAAGTACGAGGACAGTTACTGATAATACAAGCGTCTTAGGCTAGATTATCTTGGCTTTAGTTAGTTAGACTTTTTGAGACATCAGACTGATAATTAACGTGGTGCATGAAGTACACACTTAGAGCATTTGCCATTTATCACCGTGTCATTGGGACAGACACAACAAAGGCGTAGACAGTAGGTCTCTATGGCAAGGCAAAACATTATGATAGGATACAACTTGTTATTTCAAGTATATGCTGAAACTGCAGGCCCGTCGGAGGCGGGGGGAGGGGTGGAGGGGGGGAAGGGTGGGGGGGGGGGGGGCAGGGGGCCCCCACTTTTGGGCTGTCCTGAAAAAGATAATGGCCGGTGGCAAATGCCCCCCTCCCCCGCCCCACCCCCAGTTTATTGTCTTGCTTCCGACAGTGTTGCGTGACATGTGGGAAGAACGATTGTACCTTAAGGTTACATTTTTGCAGTAAACATATTTTCGCTGATTGCCGCCCCCCACCCGCCCCCGAGACTGGGCCTGAACTGGAGTAGCACTCCCCCCACAAAACCTCCCCTACCTCCCCAACATTATCGTCTTTTTTATAAACTGTAAACCCCAGCCCACCCCACCTACCCTACCCCTCCCGACGTGACCTAATTGTTAGAGCCGGTCCAGGATTTCTAGATACAATTCTCATCATATAACATGCATAGACCTATGTATATTTACTGAGTTAATTAAACACCCTGTGCAGTAATTGTTCTCCCACTTACCCAGGGCTCCAGCTGCGAATTGAATATATGCCAGGTGCATGAGATCCGTATCCTTGAGTGGGACAGTCTCAGACCGAGCCTTGTTAAGGGACATTTGTTCCCCTTTCCGCTTTCCATAGGCCCCCTGTATGCCGTCTTTCACGCATTTCGCACAACGCGCCAGCGACGTTGCCATGGACTTCAGCGTGATTTGCCTGGCTGGTGTCGGCCACAATTTGACGCCTTTCTCCTGCTGCATCCTGTAGTAAACTCCAGCCGGGCTCCAGACATGGAATTCTGACCAGTCTAAGGCAGGAGGCCTCATGTTGTACCGCTGTCGACAACTGCCAGCTAGCGTAATACGTGCAGATCGATGTAGAGCGATCCTTCATTCAGGATGGTTAGGATTTTTTTTCTGGTGGAATTGAAACGATTTACAAACGAAGCAGACGTTAGTAACGACGGCAACGAAACTCTCCTGTCTTCTCGTGGGCAATCATATAAGCATTTTCCGACGGGTGGTTAAAGCAGAAAAGCGCTGACAACGAAACCTCCGCTTGCCAATTTCAGAGATGCAAGCAGGAAACGAAATCTGCGTGAAAGAGCGCAGTTAACAGTGGTGACGCCACGCGTCGGGGTGCATGTATTTTTTCACTCCTCCGCCTCTGCCGGGCAGGCGTCCAGCTGTTGTGGTGGTGGCCAAGGCGGCCTCGTGGTCTGTGAGCAGCGTGCTCGCTCGCAGCCTACTCTCAACGTCGTACAGCTGAGTTGATCAACATTGCTCCCACGTGATCACATCCGCTCGCCTGAGTGGTGCGTGTGTGACGCGCCCCGGGCCAAGGTGCAGCGAGCAGTGGCGCAACCCGACTCGCCGGCCGCCTGGGGAGTACAGTGGGTGGGGGGTGAGGAGGATAGTGACGGGTGGAGAGGGTGGCTGACAGCGACCCAGATCGCCCCGTTATCGCGTGTTTTGCCCAGGGCGCGCGCCTTGGCGTTAAGGATCCCCGGGTGGCGCGCGGGGCAACAACACAGCAGATAAAATGTCTGAATACATTAACACACTTAATTCGCGACCGGTAATGTTTACCCCGGGTCGGGTCGGCCTTGCTAGCTCTCTCCATTGAAACAGAAGAACAGCCGGTGTTTGCTCGTGGCGTGAAGAGTCCGGCTGTAGTTTTAATTGATTACCAAGTTTGCATCGACAAAAATCAAAGTAGACTCCTTCCCCACACGCACTCTGGCTCACCCGCGGGGTGAGGTAACACCCAGTCAAATGCCTTAAATTCCAAAAAGCGGCATTCATTCTTCGAAAGGAACTGATGCGTCTAAAATTATATATCGTTAGACCTGTGGCTAGGCACATTGAAAATGATAGCATCTTTGTGGAGAAATGCAGTGGAAAACCCGAACTGGCATGACATCAAATTAATCTGATTTAGATTGAATGAACAATAGTTGTTACATTTTTTACATTTCTGACATTTTCCTCCAATTAATTAAAATGCGTATTAGCCAACCAGTTATAGGTAACAGGACGAGCTTGTTTATGAGTATGTATCAAGTCACTCTCTGCCTACAACTCACTCCGCTAGGGCTCCATTATATCTCTGTTGTCGCCTACTTCTTCAATACATTTTGACACTCTACAAATTAGTGCCGGGACCCAGCCTAAGCCTAATAACACGCTGTATCAGGTGATGAAAAGAAAAAGTTCCGTCACAACTAAAACTTTTTTGAAAAGGTACAAGATGTGTTTTGCTGTATTAAATACACAGAGCTCGTTATTTTTATGTTTTATTCTTGAAAATTATAATGTTGCAAGAAATTACAGCCGATTTGACCGTTTTTCTACAATCTTGAAATTTGCCCCCGGCCGACAGCAGCAGTAAAAACGGAGCTTGCGTAGCGTCACCGTGAGGGGAGCTTGGTATTAAGTGACCACTAGTAGGATAACAGCACATCGTCTATCCTGGGCCCCCCACTAAATTAGCCATTAAATGTTGCTGAAGTTAACTCTAGTTCAACAAATTAAACGCGGTCCGCTCCCAACTTGGATATGTCGCTCACCTACGTTTAATATCCTCGCCATTCTTTTCCATTAGCAGAGTTCCGACCTGACTCAGGTCGGGAGATAAGCGGGTCGCTTATCTTTATTTAAGCCTCCAAATGAATGCATTAAATATATATTCCGGTAGAATGGTATCTTAGTTTTCGTTTCAGCGTAAATTGAAAGCGAAATTCGACATCAGTAATGTTCTGCGATATTTTTATCATGCAGCCCCATCAAATTTGCGCGGCCGTAGCCCACTCAGTCGTTACAACGGCGCTATATCAATGTCAAGGCCGCGTGGGTCAACTTCTAAAATACGGATTGACAAGTGTACATTTAGTAAGATATAAGGCATTTAATACCCTCACGCATGCCATGACATTGTGATTCAGACATGTTGCTCGCGATCATTCCCGATACAAAAACTCATTTATGTGACGTCATACTTCTTGTATGCAAATTACATTGCAGGCTGTTTCATTTATTGCACTTCCGCCTCATGCACTCGCATCGGCCAACATGTAGTGAACGTGTTTGCAGGGGGAGATATGGCATCAAAATAAGTAGCGCTCATACAGCTTCCTTCACCGTCGTCGCGTTCGTTCAGGTTGGGATATCAAATATCAGCCGATTTTATGGCGGCACCCGCGTGGGTTGGTACGATATGGGCCGGACTGACTGACCAATGACGAATTCCCACGCTGCCGCCCAAACTGTCTGGATCTGTGAGGCAACCATCTAAAATCCGACTGTCTGCATTTCTAGTATATATCGTCTGCACACAGGGATTCCACAGCTACTCCAGGGGGATGGGGGATTGTTATACAAATCTGGATGGGGGGTGGTCCGCGGGTGCCTTTATGCCGTAGAGAGCGCGCATTTATGATGAGAAAGATACCCCTATAGAGCGGATATTTTAACACTTGCGAGCGGCGGACGGAGGTCTCTGGAAATGTTCGTTCATAGAGCGGATTGCCGAAAAAATACCCCTTCCGAGCGGATTTTGGCGGTAAAATGCCCAGACCGAGCGGGTGGTTCGTATTGTAGCACGCGTCGCACTGGTGCATGTTTCACCCATTGCCACACCGCAGCAGATATCTCAAAATTTTACGAAAACAAAAGTAAATGGGCTCATACACGTTTATTGAGTGAGGTTTTGTAGTTTTTAGAACTAAATCGTGTTTGGATAACCTTCTTCTTCGATCACAGTCTCACAGTGGCATTATTCAATGCACAATTAATCTCCTAGAACCCGGTGAAGTCAGCGGGGGGTCTCACGAAAGCTGTTGCTAATGGCGAGAGCAGGGTCTGCAGCTAGACTCCGTGGCCACACGGAGTCTAGTGTGGCTGGACTAAAGTTAACTCATTCAGCAATATTTTCCCCGAGAAAAGCCAATTATGTATTCAGCCTTTTATCGTATAAGAACACACGTATTGCACACAAAAAATAACGTGGCATGTTGCCAAGCCACTGTAAACCAGCTAAATCGTTGTTTGCCTGTTTAGATAGGACAAGGTTCAAGTTCAGCTTGATAGTGTCTGCAGGACCTTTCTCCAGTAGATTTACAACCATAATGGAGATGGTACATTGCTGTAGGAACAGCAAAGAGTAGGAGTTATCACATGGAACGGTATTTGAAGTGTTCCTAGTAAACACGTCTTTCCACGGGTCTTTACGTAAATACGCTGAACCTTCTGCTTCCCGCGAAAAATGTGGTATTGGTCTTTTTTTCATTTTGCAACTATAATTAGACATGGTCGTACATTCTACGTTCAATGGCCAGGCCTACAGCTCCCGAACTTTCTTGAAAAGTGCTCAGAATTCGACGTGATCAGAGCGTGCTCACAATCTCAGTGATTTTACCGTAAAATCCACTGGTGACGTCATCCAATTGTTCTCTCACGACATTATTTTCTTGTAATGTAGTGTGTAAGTTTCATAGCGACGTGGAATTGACATGAGCTAACATACCCGGAAAACGGCATGAGCGGATAATAAGATCTTTGACGACACAGAAATACATCACAAAATACATAGGCAGCTTTTAGTATCAATTTTTACTTTTTATTTGTCGGCACGCCGCAAATATCTCATCTATATCACCCAATTTCATTGAATTTGAATATTTACAGTGATTGAGTAAGGCTTTACATTATCTGCATCTGCACTGGCCACACGTTTGTTATCAGACCGCTGTCCTTGCACGATGTGGCTGATGTTACGCTGTTGTGTTTCAGCCGTGCGTTTGTGCGAACGCACGGCTGCAGGTGAGTGACCCGTTACCTCACAGATACCTTGCTCATCGATGTCAGCCGCATACAGCCGAGTGGCGGCTGTGGCGCGGAGAGAATGGTTGGTACGGTAGCCCCCAAGACCTGCCTTTACACAAATATCCTTCAATATTTGGCTCAGTATATGGCGTCCAAGAGGAACCTTGGAAAACCAAATGTCGCCGACCGCCTGCTTCAAAGGACGAAGGTAGAAGGGTCCCTCGTGGGGCTCCGGGCAATGAGAGAAGTACTTTTCAAAGATCCGAACGGGACATCTTTCCGGGGTGGTATCATTGCAAAAGACAGTTACTGATTTCCTGTTCCTATTGACATGCTTCAGGCCGCCCTGATGAGACTTTGAATGGTCTTCTGTGTAACGCAATATTTCCTCAGAGGATGAGGATTTATCTAATTTAATTTGAGCTCTTTCGCCGTGACGCAGTCGCCGGTGTTCTTCTCCCCCACGTAAGGCGAAGTTTAAACCAATATTATAAAACATGGTATGTAATAGAGTCTCAGGTTCGTCAACACCGAGGATACCAATCTCCCACAATTGTTCTTCTTCTTCTATCGTGATGATATCCGCCTTCTGCTTAGCGGTGACTATGCCTTCTCGGCACAACTGCTTCATGCAGTTGTCAAGGGTGTTGCGAATTTGGGAAAAACGATCATCTGAAAGAAACCGATAAGGAGTTCCTTGCTGCTCCAGATACATCTGTATCATGAGAACGATCGAGCGCAGCGTTTCTGAAGGGTATTCCTCTCCCTTGGTGTTGCGCGCCTCACAGATTAAGCGTGCGAGGCTATAATTTAGTTCATCGACACTCATATCCTCGAGCCGCACAAATATTTGGCTCAGGTTGAGGGCAGGGTCGCGTTCAGCATAATCATTGCGTTGATCTCTCCAATCGTTGAAAATCTTGACAGCCCACTTGATCTTACTCTCCGTCTTGGGGGCAAACCTAAAGTGATTGAAAATGTGGCATAATATTAGAATGCATTTCCACGATTTTAAGAGGATGAAATCTACTGGAAAGTGAAAACCGTGAGGTGGGGGGGGGGGGGGTAAATAAACGTCTACCTTGGGAAGGGGGGGTGGGTAATAATACAAACGATATCTTATGGTGGACTTTAAACAGCACATAAGCTTACCTTTTTACGCTCTGTGCCGCAATCGTTGCTTCTGGGGCCACGGGAAAACGGCAACGCATTTGTGGCTCCTGCCTCTTGTCATCAGGTCGCCGTTCCACCCCAGACACAGCCAATTCGGCCTCATCGGCAGCCGTCACCAACATAGCGTCTTCCTCCGCTTGCTGAGTGACCACAATTAATTCTTCATCGCTGACATCCGAGAAGTGAGGATATAGTCCCATTTTTATATCGCCTTCCTGTGCGAAATTCATCAGTTCCGTGTCACTGACACCTGAACAGCATACGTGTGTTGCGAATTCGTCTTCATACATGTCGCGCATATCGAGGGCTTCGTCGATAGCCTTCTGTGTGTCATACGATTCGTTCAACATTGCTTTGCGTCGTTTCACCGGAATAACGTGTACCGCGCATTTTTTACTTAAATAGGGCGAAGACCTATCCCAATACTGGGGCCGAAGAAATCGATTACTGTAGAAACACGTTGAACGCAGCTAATAAGTGAGCTATTCTGTTTGAAGCAATGGCTCGCTCTAATATAGAAGAACGAGTGATAGTTGAAATGGTAGCAGCTATCGATCTACTCGATTTAAGCTCTGATCACCAGTCGCGTGAAATGTGTCAAGAAACCGAATTCGGTAGCGTAATTTCTCTTTCCAACTTAGATCAAAGACAAGATTGGAGTTATAAGGACGTGGATTTTACATAAGTTAACATCCGCGGAAAACGACATTACCGGATAACAATGGGTCCTCGGTCTTCGCCCTCGGACTCCATTATTATCCGGTAATGTCGTGTTCCTTGGACATTAACTTACACATAACATGTTAGAAATGAACTTCCTTCAATGTTCAGCAAGCCTGGACGTTTCCAAGAGTATCCGACATACATCACCACGGCACTCGACAAAGGCATAAGTTCCAAAATAAGA
Source organism: Arenicola marina (assembly GCA_964019135.1). Taxonomy (NCBI): domain Eukaryota; kingdom Metazoa; phylum Annelida; class Polychaeta; family Arenicolidae; genus Arenicola; species Arenicola marina. The sequence goes on from OZ025262.1 coordinate 33,935,680, forward strand.
ACACCAAACATAAATTTGCAACTTATCTGATATAAGTATCAGGATTTAGTGCAGTACTATGTTGTTCTCACCTACTGCAACACGGTATTGGTTAAATAAAGGACTTCTCAGAAACTGGGAGCTGTTCAGAGTGTGCTCACAATATCTGAGTTCTGCTCGGAGCGTGCTCAGAACCTCCAAAGGCAACTCAACAGGGGCTTAAAACCTTTTGAGTGTGGCGTGTGATCATGTAAAACCTCTGAATGACGCTCGAAAGCAGCTCAGAACACCTGATAGTTGTTCGAAATGTGCTCATAACCTCTGAATCTCGACAGAAACGTGATCAGAATTTCGGAATGTTTCACGGAACGTGCTCAGAACCGCTAGCTGCCACTCGACATATGCTCCGAGGCAGAACCTCTGAGCGCCGCTCTGGACGTACCCGGAACCCCTGGATGTGCTTAAAACGTGCTCAGAAGCTCTGAGTGTGAATGCCGCTCAATATCTGCTCAGATCCTCTGAATGCCGCTCGAAATATGATCAGAACCCCTGAATGCCGCTTGAAATATGATCCGAACCTCTGAATGCCGCTCGAAATCTGCTCAGAACCTGCGAATGCCGCTCTGAACGTACCCAGAACCCCCGGGTGTTGCTCGGAACGTGCTCAGAACCTCTAAGTCTGAGTGAATGCCGTTCAAAATATGCTCAGAACCTCTGAAGGCCGCTCTGGACGCACGCGGAATCGCCGAATGTTGCAAGGAACGTGCTCAGAACCTGTGCAGGTCGTTCGAAAGCCAAACAACGCAACTCGCCATATCAACTTTTGTGTCATCACAATGAACATCAAACGTTTACATTCGCAACATGAATTCTAAGATGCAAATATCATTAAAGCGTTATTGATATGGTGACCCCTTTCATCGGTTTGTAGGACAACTGGCTTAAATGCGTCGTGGGTCTATGTGTAGGTCTATGTTGTACATGTTCATCTTTGGACAAGTGTTCCGCAATGCACCAGCTGCTCCCCCCCCCCCTTCTCCCAATCCCCACGCCAATCCAACGCCTCCCCTCCTTCCACCCCCTCCCCTATGGCGTCTCACACAATGGGCGCATTTCCTTGGGCCAGCAGGGCCGGTATGCCGGGTCTGCCGAGAGAGCTACGCTGGATCTGCCGATAGGGCTACGCTGAGTCTGCCGATAGGGCTACGCTGGGTCTGCCGATAGGGCTAGGCCGGGTCTACCGATAGGGCTACGCCGGGTGTGCCGATAGGGCTACGCTTGGTCTGCCGATAGGGCTAGGCCGGGTCTACCGATAGGGCTACGCCGGGTGTGCCGATAGGGCTACGACGGGTCTGCCGATAGGGCTACGCCGTATGTCAATTATGACCCTTATATCGTGTATTAATTGACGTGTAAAATGAAATTCACCGTAAATCTTTTTTATGCTGAAGTTCTTGCCGAACGCGCGATTTCCAGTTATTCAACTTCTGGCAACCACAATTTTGGATCGCGCCGGTTGAGCCAAAGTCTAAATCGTACAGTCGAACGCTCGATTGGCAAGTTTTGCCCGGCAACGTGGAACGCCGCCTCCAGTGGCGCCATCTGGCGAATGCAACTGTAAACAGAGGACCCGGGTATGATGAGCCTGCGCGCGCATCCACGAGTGTGGAGCACCCAGTATTTCACTGAGCAAGTTCTTTTACGAACAATCACTTCTAGTGGCTGGATAATACTTCGTGAAATACAGGAATACCAGCGGCGAACGGCCTCAAAGCTTATCGCCAGTGGATAAATCGACATATGGAGGAACGGATTCGCATCTAATGAGCAGGTAAGGGGTGCAATAAATCGCGATGGAAGCCTGATATATGTGGACATCTTTGTGGTAGCAATGCCGGGGAGGCAGTGGGCCGCAGACGCGGTAAGCTGTGCGCGGTACACACAGCCTGCGAGCTACAAGAGCGGGCCGGCCTGGCCTGGCCCAGGCTTGCCGGCCTGCGCCTCGTTTCTTGCCCGCCCGATCGCGGTACCTGCACACATGTGTGTATCTGCCGCTTCGCTCGCTGGTCGAGTGGGCCCACAAGATGGCTGGCCCTCGCGAAGAGAGGGAGCCGAGCCGATACCGCCCTCGCTGCGCTGCGCTGTGTTGTGGCGTGATCAGAGCTAAGATAGACCTTGCCGACTGAATCAGTCTTCTGCGCGGAGCTCTGGACTGTCGACTCGCGGCTTGTCAGTGGTAGACACGGCTATAATCAGCGGGGGAATCTATGAGTGCTGTGGGGCTTGGGGACATAGGGCGTCAAGTGAGACAAGATGGTATAAAATCTGCATTGATTACATGCGTGTATCTTGCTCCCCCCCTATTGCGGTAAAGCCTGGCTCAAGCTTTCCGCATTAGACGGCGCTGACTCAGTTCTGCTTGCTGTCACTGCGATACTCGCTTAACCACCGCACTAGGCCTAGAAGATGTCTCAACTCACAGCACCAAGGCGCTTCCTATGATTTAACACGCACGATCTCGCATGATCGATTTCGCAAAAGTATTGCACGCTACCAGCGGGCAGCCGGTTGCTGAACCAAGCTTCTCTCATATAACGCATATGCACCATAGAAAACTCGCGATAACCTACAACATAACCTCATATTCACTGCCCGATTGCTCCATGAAACGCAACGGTGACGTCTCCACGGAGACTGAACAGATGGTCCAAGCTAAACTCACTATATGGGTTTTGTATTACATGCGTTTGACTGCTTGGTATCGTCTTTCTATTTTGTACGCGGTCGAAACTGGACGATCTTCGATCGATAGCATTAGGTTTGTTTTAAAAATTATCCCCGAGACTCCTTTCGCGGTTGTTATAGTCTGCGTTCACTTTATTTTGAGGTTGGCTACGCCACTGTAGCCTACTCCTGTAAGGGTAACTAAGGCAAGATATTTCGCTTGGCTTTGCGTAGTCCTACATCACACATATGTGGTCTGTGTTACCGGTTGATTTATAGATGTGCGTGTCCAAGATTTGAACGAGGCCCATGCACTGGAGTAAGTCTAAAGCGATTGTGTGCTATCCGGCTCATGTGTATTCTACTCGATGGCGTCCGTGCACCATGTGTACACCGACAGCATGTTTATATGGGTCACCTTGTTTTTTTATGATGCATCGTGTTAGAGATAATTGCCCAACGTACCGCTGTCGTAAGCGGACAGGGAGCGCGACCGTTTGAAGGCGCAACTCGCATTGCACACTCATTTCCCGTGATAATAAATGACAGTCATAAAAAGTCGTAACCGTGAGTAACTATGTTCAAGATGGCTGCAAAATGACACGACCTCTGGGAAGTTGCCTGAGCGTGGCATGGAAGCGCCACCTGGCGAATAACATAGGGGGCCTTGCTCTCGACGGACTTGGTGGATCATTAACGCAGTGCACCCTTCATAACAGAGAGTCGGTCGGAACACCGGAGCGGGGGTGTGACTGCCAGAGGTAGGGTAGACGGGCGTGTGGGGCCGGGTCATTATCATACCCTTAGGCCCCCCCCCCCCTCCCTCTCACCTCATCTTTCCCCTCCCCCGCCACTGACAGTTTGGGTCCGATGTGGGGGAAGCAGTGAATGGCTAGATAGAGAGGGAGATGGGCGACTGGGTTGTTTTCGTTTGGCCTCATAAGTGTTGGGGGCGGGTTCCGCGTCACATCTGAAGATTACATGTGAGAAGTAATTCAGTGAACATGTTAGCTGGGCTCGCGCTAGGATATTTTTTTCATTAGCCAATTTGGCTAATTCCGTGGAAAAACATTAGCCAAAATTAGCCAAATATATTGGTTATAAATTGGTTATAAATCTCATAATTGGAGATGAATGTAGTAGATCTACCATGTAATGTATTTTCCAGGCACATCTATGCCTCGATAGCCAGAGGAACAGTTGATAAATGGGGTTAAACACTTATTTTATATTCGCCATTTTGGCAAGTGTCCAGGAAGTTCTTATCGCCAAATCCCGAATTTTCTCGCCAAATGGCTATTGGCGAATGCTAACGCGAGCCCAGGTTAGAGATATAATAGGGAAGAATACACTGTGGCTTATCTGAACTTATGATGTGGTATTTGGCGTCTTCTTCGGCGATACGTTCTAACTATAAGGCGGAAATAGGGTGACGGTCGATGGCGCAGCCTAATTGGATATCAGTACGGGATGACGCCACTATTGGTTGATCACAGTGATTTGAAAGGCGGATCCTTTGATACGCAATGCTGAATTGTATGTCTACACACGGACGGTTAAACCGATCTCGGAATATGTGCTGTGTAAATGCTGGTCAACCGCAGACCGCGGTCTCCCGTGGTCTGAGTAACGCAGCAATGGGAAGGCTCAAGGTGCTGAAGACCCATGTCTGTTTGGGATTTTTTCATCCTTCACAAACATATATATATAGAAATGTGCACAGGTGGGATTCGAACCGTGTGCCGGTCGCGTGGGCCGGGCTGGCCTGACCAGAGCCTATACACTCGACACCAGGCCACGCTGTGACGGGCACCAGGCCACGGGATGACGGGCACCAGGCCACGCTGTGACGGGCACCAGGCCACGGGATGACGGGCACCAGGCCACGCTGTGACGGGCACCAGGCCACGGGGTGACGGGCACCAGGCCACGGGGTGACGCCCTGTACAGTCCGGGCACCAGGCCACGGGGTGACGGGCACCAGGCCACGCTGTGACGGGCACCAGGCCACGGGATGACGCCCTGTACAGTCCGGGCACCAGGCCACGGGGTGACGGGCACCAGGCCACGCTGTGACGGGCACCAGGCCACGGGATGACGCCCTGTACAGTCCGGGCACCAGGCCACGGGATGACGCCCTGTACAGTCCGGGCACCAGGCCACGGGATGACGCCCTGTACAGTCCGGGCGCCAGGCCACGCTGTGACGGGCACCAGGCCACGGGATGACGGGCACCAGGCCACGCTGTGACGGGCACCAGGCCACGGGATGACGGGCACCAGGCCACGCTGTGACGGGCACCAGGCCACGGGGTGACGGGCACCAGGCCACGGGGTGACGCCCTGTACAGTCCGGGCACCAGGCCACGGGGTGACGGGCACCAGGCCACGCTGTGACGGGCACCAGGCCACGGGATGACGCCCTGTACAGTCCGGGCACCAGGCCACGGGGTGACGGGCACCAGGCCACGCTGTGACGGGCACCAGGCCACGGGATGACGCCCTGTACAGTCCGGGCACCAGGCCACGGGATGACGCCCTGTACAGTCCGGGCACCAGGCCACGGGATGACGCCCTGTACAGTCCGGGCGCCAGGCCACGCTGTGACGGGCACCAGGCCACGGGATGACGCCCTGTACAGTCCGGGCACCAGGCCACGGGGTGACGGGCACCAGGCCACGGGGTGACGCCCTGTACATTACGGGCACCAGGTCACGGGGTGACGCCCCGTACCATCCGGGCACCAGGCCACGGCGTGACGCCCCGTACAGTCCGGGCACCAGGCCACGGGGTGACGGGCACCAGGCCACGGGATGACGCCCTGTACAGTCCGGGCACCAGGCCACGGGGTGACGGGCACCAGGCCACGGGGTGACGGGCACCAGGCCACGGGGTGACGCCCCGTACAGTCCGGGCCTCAGGCCACTGGGTGACTGGCACCAGGCCACAGGGTGACGCCCCGTACAGTCCGGGCACCAGGCCACTGGGTAACGGGCACCAGGCCACGGGGTGACGCCCTGTACATTACGGGCACCAGGTCACGGGGTGACGCCCCGTACCATCCGGGCACCAGGCCACGGCGTGACGCCCCGTACAGTCCGGGCACCAGGCCACGGGGTGACACCCCGTACAGTCCGGGCACCAGGCCACGGGGTGACGGGCACCAGGCCACGGGGTGACGCCCCGTACAGTCCGGGCACCAGACCACGGGGTGACGCCCCGTACAGTCCGGGCACCAGGCCACGGGGTGTGGGGCACCAGGCCACGGGACGCCCCGTACAGTCCGGGCACCAGGCCACTGGGTGAGGGGCACCAGGCCACGGAGTGACGGGCACCAGGCTGCGGGGTGACGCCCCGTACAGTCCGGGCACCAGGCCACGGGGTGACGCCCCGTACAGTCCGGGCACCAGGCCACGGGGTGACGCTCTGTACAGTCCGGGCACCAGGCCGCGGGGTGACGCCCCGTACACTCCGGGCACCAGGCCACGGGGTGACGCCCCGTACAGTCCGGGCACCAGGCCACTGGGTGAGGGGCACCAGGCCACGGGGTGACGGGCACCAGGCTGCGGGGTGACGCCCCGTACAGTCCGGGCACCAGGCCACGGGGTGACGCCCCGTACAGTCCGGGCACCCGGCCACGGGGTGACACCCCGCACGCCCCATGCAGTACAGTAAGTGACAAGTACATCTCTGAAACTGACAACAAAATGGCATACCTTATTGTTTGTCCAACATAACGCAGGTGGAAAACCTTTTTCCACCGCATGATTAGATAAAAGCAACAGTGACTTCAGTGAATGATTGACACCCTGGATCTGTCTATTAGCCCTCATAGACAGCATTCCAACCACCAATCTTCGTAACTCGTCTTATTGTAGGCGAACGGTTACCGGTACCTTTGTAACACAAATCCAAGACCTGTATCCGATATGTTTGAAGGGACCACGGGACAGATTGATCAAGGTTTCTGTGCTGTTTTGTGCTGAAGTCAGGTCACGTATAATTTATGTCGACGGTGTGTACAAAAACAAAGGAATAGCTGATATAATCAGACTATATATGAAAGCAAACAAAACAAAAACACATACTTGATCTGGTAGACAAACTAAAACCCCAGAAACATCTTGGGATAATGGTTAATTTGCGTATGCAAGAAATTGTTCCCCAATGTGCACCAAGTGAGAATGGGAACAAATGGGTTTGGTGATATGTGTCCGCGAGCGTGTTTGTCGTTGACCTGCTAGCGAGCAAACCATTGGAAATGACTGTACCGACGCAATTTATTGATTCAGGGTGGACGTAGATCTTTGAAGATTTACTGCGTTTCATTGAATCGCTTACCTCAGTCACAGCTAGGAAAAGAGTCGGATTTTGGATTTTGTATATTCTTCCGAGAACGTTCCAAAAACATCAACATACGATGACTTCACCAACGTGCTTATGGCATTGCCACTGCAGCCTTAAATAGAAAGAGAAAGTTTTGAAATGAGTCAGCTCGGACCACACGCACAGTAAATCAGTGGGGGCGGGGAGTGTACCCTCTGCTGATTCACTGTGCCTGTGGCTCGCACGGCCGAGATTATGAAAGTGAGACCAATTTATTCAGCGCCGACCCGGAAACGGTGACGTCATGATTTGCAGCTCGCCAGGTGACGCTTATCGTAGACCTATCAGGGCGACTTTGTTGGGCGCAGGTACATGGCATGATAATGGCCGCTCCGAAGTTTTTATGATTGTCGTGCATGATAGCTCGTCCCGAAAGATTACGCCTTATGCGTGTTATAGCCGATTGACTTGTGATCTACTACATTTATTTTTCCTTTTTTTTCTTTTTTTTCTTTTTTTATTGTCATGGACATTTAAGTATATGTACATTTAAATAACTGTTGGTAAATAAATAAATAAATAAAATGTACATTGCACTACAAATCCCTTGAGATGTGATCTCTAAAAGAGGCACAATTGTTTGACATTTTGCGCTTAACCTGTATATGTCTATTAAACTTTTCAATTTTCCATAAATATAGCACAGAGCACACGTAACATTACCATAATTGTTCAGTTCGTCTCTTTGCAGGTACAGTACATATATAAGGTAGCTTACAATACTTACAGCGAGACGGATAATGTTCTAGGCTGTTGCGATAAAATGTCCTCGAGCAGTTTAGCGATAAATTAATGGTGCATTGAACGCGACACGGCACGCGTCATAAGATCAACATATGTTAATATCAATATATGACTGATATGTTGTTGGTTAAACGATGTTTTTAACAAAAAAATTAGCGCTATTTAGTGTGATTACCTACCGTCCCTTGCATAGTCCTCTTCCAAAACTCTACACCCCAAAACAGATGTTTTAGAACTCGTGTTCAAGGATTAATTGTTAAAGCAATATGTTCTGTAATTTTTCAATTTTCCATGTCAAATAAGTAGATTTTGTCTTGAGTTTAAATCCTGAAAGCCTGTGGGCTATCCGGAGAGAAGCGAATTTGTTCACCGGAGCAGAAGTTGCTGGCCGGCTTTAAATCTCTGCGCGCCTGTTCGCTGTTCGGAATTCTGTGTGATGTCGACCGCGACTCTCTAGGACGTAAAAAATCTAAGATGGCGCATGTAAGTAGGCTCCTTTAAAGGAAGCCGCCAGCCTGGCCTCTAACGCTGCTTTACCGATCCATATACATGCAATGCCCAAGTGTATCCTCCACATTACAGAATTTCCGTCCTGTCTGTCGCTCACAATACAATTTAGAAGTGACCGCCAGCCGCGATTTGGCCGCTTAACCAGGCGCCAGCCCTTTTTGGAGGTGTGTCCGCGATTGACCAATTAAGAGGCGATACTCAAATAATAATAATTATATTCAAACCGGAAATGACGCCTACTGTGTGAGCAAAACAAGAACGCGTCATCATCGCTAATATAAATAGCTGCGATTCTAACTCCAAGCATGTTTTTTACGGAGACAATCGTTGCAAGATATATATCCATATGTATGGCTGCTAATTTTCCATGCAACACTAATGCCTAATGGCGTGTTCGATTTACCTGAAACAGACGGGAAACCGATACTGTTTTTGAAACCGGTTTCAACGTTTCATTTGTTTCATTCGTTTACAGTTTCAGCATGTATTTTGGCAATGACCATGTGCTTATGAAGTTATAAATATGCCGTCTATTTCATTTTCCTCCCGCGATTTTACTGTCAGTAAATAAATTAGTGTCATACTTCTGTCCAGAAGTATCTATTCATTACATTTATGATTAACTATGGTGTATGTGTTGATTGAACTGACAGTTCCCGCGGAACCGAAACCGTCACACCAGCTCTCTCGATAGTTTCACGGTTTCGAGCAAACCGGTTTAGGTTCTGCTTGTTTCGAACAGTCAGTTCGGCAAACCGGTTTTGGTTTCATGTAAATCGAACACGCTCTAAGATCATGGTCTATTGCGCGGCTTGGAACTGCTGCAATTCGTCCGTAAATCGCGGCTTTGATCTTTCGTTTCACGCGTTTCTCTTGAAGGGTTTGTCCACTGTGAAGAGTTCCCTCCGCAAGATAACTTCCAGTTCTAACGTAAGGCGGCACCACATGACGAGTTACAATATACGTCACTTGCTCCGGCAAAATGGCGTGCTGCTCGACTGATGGGGGCGGGTTGCCTTAAAGTGTTCGTGCCACGCAAAAACAACTTTAGCTCATTATGACTACTATGGCATCTATCACTACGTTGGTTTGTCTGTGTGTGTGTGTGTGTGTGCGCGCGCTCTGCAGATCGCCAAACGCAACATTTCGTTCTGTAACTTTACCCATCGATAGGTATCCGACAGGGCTCGGTCAAGTTCGTCAGCGGGGTATGTAGGTCAAAGGTCAAGGTCACAGGATTTTTTGGTTTGTTCCTTGACCATTGGTAGATGGGACCAAAAATCGGGAAAGTCGCTATAAGTCACAGTTTTCATTCAATGACTGTACATTATGTCACGTGTTGAGCCCATAGGTAACTTGTAACTTTTGCAAATCGCCTAAGTAGTTTTTCGGCCAAAAATTGCTAAACTTTAACATAGGACCATACGAGAGCTATTAACTATTAAGAACAGCCTGTCGATATCAATGATTGTGTGGTCGGTGACTCGTCACGTGGCTTATCACGATGTCAACTCAGCGCGGCTCGCTAATCTTCTTATCATAACAACATTACAGCGAGGCTCTGCACTGTCGCGAGAGGCGGTGCGGGGGAGCGACAACCAGGGTTCAACAGGTCGATTCACAGGCCCGCTTTTGGCAAGTATTCCAAAAATGGAAACTATCAAAGAAACTGTGCATTTCTTGCTAACGCCACTGCTCGTTTTGTTCTATCACTATCTCCCACTCCCCAAATTTAGCTGCTCTCAGTGACTTCATAGCTTTTTTGATAGGTTACAAGTTTCAATTTATATTTTTTTATAGGCTTTTAGTCAAACAAAAAATCGGCCTTTATACACTTGATCTGAAGCAAAATATATGCCTCCATTGATGTAGAGTTTTTCAGGCAACAAATGTAGTAGATTGATATATACACAGGTTATCCAAGTAGCTGGGAGGCTTGCATGTTGTCGCCATTAAGAATTAAATCGAGGAGAAATTGATTCTGGTTACGTTCATATAATTGACAAAACCAATTGTTTAATAAAAAAAATCTTTATTTTTTGACAGTGGTTGATCCCCTTACAGAAGTTCACTTCACTGGTTAAAGCACGTAACATCATTTGTTTCCAAAGTTACAGCGAATATAACACTACAAATAAGGCATGCAACTGTTACACCCATGTTTAATACTAAAGTACAATACTAAAGTAATAAACACATTTTATTAACCATGTAGTAGCATGCATTATTCTCTCACATAAATTAAGCCATAGGAGATGGTCACCATCAATAAGCATATTCATTTTTAAGAAATCCCATGAATTTTTTTCTGTGTGAGGTCAAATTGGCTTTTCATACAAGATTGAGCTGGTAGTAGCTGTATGTATGCCTCCCACGACCACTGGTGGGAGACCCTGACAACAAAATCGACAAGTCCTGCTGGACGTGGCAGACCTGACTCCTGTGCCGGTCGAAGAACCCCTGATCACATTATGTATGGAGTATGAGACATTATGTATCAATTCTCTCTCTATCTATATGTATATATAATCATTTAAATACAGCTATAATAATTATATTTACCGATACATATGAAGCATCAATATAAATATTTATATATATAGCTTTATGCGAATTAAGGGTCTGTAATTATGAAAAGAACTTTCTATATACTAGGACATCTTTTTTTCATATATAAAATTATTACTGGTAGTGAAATAATAGATTTAAGGTTAAGCAAATATATAATATCGATGATTGATTAACTCTCATTAAAATGATATGAGATATATCTTATTAAGTATATAAAAACATAAAAATCATAGTACAAATAATTATATTAAACCCATATATTGAGATATATATATATTACCACCCCCTCGTTCCATATATTTTACCAAAATGTTGTTATCAAAACATGCCCTTGATTCCAAATATTTGTTCTATAGATCTAAATATATTTAAACAAAAAAGAATAATTTAAATATTTTAAAACTTTCAAGTTAATGTTAAGATCTATGTCAATATATTATAAAGTCTTCTTAAAGTGATATATAATATTAATAATAATACTTTGTAATAAATGTAACAACTAATTTTTGTTAGATCAAATAAGTCAAATAAATTATATAATAGGGTATCTGATCACTACCATTAATCCTTTTAGTAGAACGTTGAAGCATTGCTTGGTATATTATAAGCTTCATAATTCAGAGTAACAGTTGAAGTAAATATATAGATCTAAGTCTTAAATCCATAAAACTAAATTTATAATTATTAAATATTAAAAAATTATTAAATTCTAAAAAACATTGCTAGAACACCTGCTGTTTATATACCTTACTTGCTTAGGTGCCAAAGCTACTCTTTATTTCTATAGTATCAACTCCCCGCCCCCGGATTTCAAAACCGTCCGACAGAAAAATAGCGCCGTTATTTTTCTTCCTGTTGGTGTAAACAGCGTGTTTAGCCTTTAGAATGTGAAGTTAGGGTTACACAAAACGTCACGGTGATGCTCATACTCCGTGATAACATGACTTCGGAAACTCACTCTGCGCATGTGCGAGTTTTCTGATTTGGAAAGGTTTCCATCGTTTGAATACTTGCCAGAAGCTGGCCTGTGAATCGACCTGTTCAAACTGAGGTGGTGGGATGACTGAGTCGGTTGCTATGAAACTGATATGCATGGTAGGGATGTTGAAACTAGAAATGTAGACCGAAACTAAATAAATGGGCAGTTTGGTTTTAGCTGTCCACCGAGTGAGATCGTTGAGCCTGGGGGCGAAACTAAAGAGTGATTTCACTTTTGGGATGGGGCCAACAATTGAGAGGATGCTCACTATAGCGACAGTTTTAGAGCTGCCGGATCTGAGGGGTCAATATGGATCTGAGGGGTCAATCTGGATCTAAGGTGTCAAACCTGCACCTGAGGGGCTAAATACGTCACAAATAAAGTCAGTCAAGTCCATTGTTAAGGTCAAGATCATTGTAGTGGACCGAAGACATAGTCCGGATTTTACATTCTACGTCATTTTCACCCTACGGGTGACGCAATCTCGTATTAATCTTCTGTGTGTCCGTGCTTATATTATCGAGCTGTAACTCCCCAGATAGTAGAAGGGCACACTTTCTCCACTTGTTTTCGCACTTACCAATTTAACTTCTGCGAGCGAAGAAAGTGACGTCAAAGGGGAATACAAACGCACGTGCTTTTATATTGAGACTCGGATTCTGTCTGCTCATTGGCTTGAACTCAACGAAACGCACTCCACCATGAAAACAATACACGTCCTCGACCACAGATGTCTACGCACTGCATCAAAGCTCACCTGTCAATCTTGTGACATCATTGGGAAATTTTCAAATAACGCTCAGATGCAATGCTCCCAGAAATAAACCTGCCGGACCTCACTTTTCCTACTTTAACGAACCCGTTTATAGTGATATCGTGGAATAAAAACTGTAAACTCCCATTAAAAGAAATTGTTATTTGTTTATCTTTCCTTAACCAAGTTAACTCTGAGCAAGACAAAATCGTGGCACGAACACTTTAAGTTTTTTCCCACCATTTGGCCGCAACGCAGCGTTAACACTCGCCAATTTAATTTTAAGATGTAAATTTTCGGTGCATATTGCGAATAGATTATAGGTTGGACACCCGCTTTAAGTACTTGATTTTCCCTTTTACATATGGCAGGATATAGCCCTATAAAATAAATGCTGTTAAATTCCCCATCTATTTCAGATTTCCTGTTGCTAAAGGATTCTCTCTAAACCAAGTTCTCGATGGAATCTACAGCGACGGCTGCAATGGACCCAGAGCAAGAGGCAGCTGCGGCCCAGAATGTAGAGCCGGATGGGCTGAGCAACATCCGCATTCTTGTCATACAGCCTTGTCCGGATAGCGCAGATATCCCCGCAGCGCTTGCACCCGAAGCTTCCGCCACAAGCGACGCCGATCATGGGTCTGAATCGCTGCCGCTACCCCATGAAGGTTCCCATGACAACCAGGTGTCCCTGGACACTGATCAGAGCCTCGTGTTCACTAACGCGAGAGAGTCTAGCGCGGTGGGCACGGATGAGTGTGCGGGTGCTGGTGTCTCACTGCTACACACATTGACCGACCACTGGAGAGGGGCAGGAGGCAGTTTAGATAATGACCCGGATGTGGAAGTGACGGGGATGTCACAAGCCACCAATAACGATGTGGTTGTCACGGGTATAGTATCGCCGGTGGCGGCCAAAGACCTCTGGGAGAACGTCGATAGTCTGGTGTGTCCCTATTGCCAGCACCGAGCGGCGAGCACCAGCGAATTGCTCTGCCACGGCGTCGAGCACGAGAATTATGTCTGCAAGCAAAGCGTGCCTATACACAAGACGAAGCTGTCGTACCAGGACAAACACTACGAGTGTCAAACGTGTGAACTCGTCACGCGCTCGCGTCTTTTCTTTCGCGAACACGTGCGCCATCACGTGCTAAACACGCCCTACGAGTGCGTCCAGTGTCACTTCAACGCCGTGTCGATCGCGGACTTTCTCAAACACAGCCAGGACACCACCGCCAATGTTTGCCCTCAACCCATTCTACGAGTTCGAAAGTCCCAGCTGGTGAACTCAGTCATCTCCCGCCTTGGACCCTCTGCCCCGGCCGCAGACGAGGTCTTCACTGTCAAGAAAGATGACGTGGCCGTGTCGGGGGGAAGGGGCGGAGGCGTGGTGGTATCCAAGGTGACCAGCCTCACCAGGGCCTCATCCCGCCAACCCAGAGCCGCGGAACCCCCCACGGCGGCCAGTGAGGGCGGTTCCGAGGGGGATCCCATCCTGATTGACGAAGATACACAAGATAAATCCAAGTATAAAATCCGTCTTGAGCAGGTCGAGGATGCTTTACGGGTGAAACTCCTGTGGAATGCAGCCAGTGGCTTGGCCGAAATGGCAACCTTTAGCTTTAAGGCCATTCCGGCCACCCGGCCCGACCAGGAATCTACCTTTCTCTGCGTGACCTGTGGCTTTACCACGGGTGGGATGGGCCTCTTCAGACCTCACATCCATGCCGAACTGCACGATATGTTTCACGCCAATGTAGATGTTTGCCCCAGCTGCAAGAATCCCAAAAGCGTCGCAGAGCGATTACTTGACTGTAAACTGGGTAAGGTTATAGAACTTATCTTGACTGAGAAGATGAAAAAGGTGTCTCGAACTGGTACAAACGCCATGGCTTCCTCGGCCAGTGTGCCGGAAAGCCTTGATACCATGCAGCCCTTGATTGATACCTCTGAAAGCAGCCCACAACCAGAACCACGACATCCCAATGAAAACACAAACAGGGACGTCCAAGCAGAAGCTCGAGAGGATGACCTGGTTGTGATAGATCCTGATCACGCTGACGACGACGTCGCATCTGACGAACCTCAACTTGCTCCAATACAGAATATCACTGGTAATGCCAATGCTGCAGGCAATTTCCACGCGCTGCGAGACATCATTCAACATCCCCCAGCGACTCACACCCTGAATCTGATGAGCGCAACCCCAGTATTTGTCCCTGGAACGCTTAACCGGAGCGTTTCGCCTGTGCAAGGAAAGACACGAGTCACGAAGTCGCCACTCAAGAAGGTATCGAAGGATGACATCCGGTTGAACATAAAGTACAAACACCACCGGGCAACCGCGAATAAGAAGCGCTTCTTCTTGGGAAAGTTTGCGTACGAGAATGGCTATTATTCTTGTTTGAAATGTAAATTCCGCTCGCTTTCGGAGCGACATTTCAAAATCCACTGCTCGTTGCATGTCCATGGCAAGCGGAACCAGTGTCACCACTGCCCGGAAGGTGTTGTATATAACAAGCTGGCCCATTGCCCAGTGCTGCTGGGTTTGATGGACATGATCAAGCGCGCCAGTCGGTACCACAATGAGTGGTCAGTGCGGGTGGAAGAGTCTCCAGGTCCCGCCGATCAAGCGTCGACGGAGGTACTGGACGCCACTACCACCAACGGCTTGTGTGATGGTGACAACGGGAAGCAGGCTAACGATACAACCCCCGAGTCATGTGCGACCGGCGACGGCTTGGCTACAGATAAGAACGCGCCGCAGGACACGGCGTCGAAGGAACCGCCGACATCGCTCGACCAGGGACTACTTTCTGGCGCCGATGACCCGGCGGAAGCGTCGACGGATGGTTTGCCCCAGGGCACTGGTGAAGAGAACGGCGACGTCTTGCCGCGAGTGGTCAGCGTCGAGACGCTGCAGAGCGAAGACAACGTCGACCCAGAACGATTGCTGGACGCGGGAGAAGGAAGTGGAAGAGCTATACCTGAGGCGTCGTCGCCCGACTCGGGTAAGAAATAGTCATTTCATATGAAAGCAAAATGCACCGTGATGCTCTTGAAAATATATCGAATTATTATAGATCAAGTCAATCATAATTCCGAAGTGTTTCAATCACGAGGTGTCTTTTTGGTGAGTGAAAACGGCCAATACTAAGGCGCCCCCCTTTTTTTGCAAACGTGTTCCACGTTGCATTTTTCCGAACTTGGCTAACTGACAAGCGCAGTAGGGTAATATCTATTTGGTGTTTTGTTACAGGCGATACGGAGGGCATACGCTGCAGTAGATTCAAGCCGTACAGCGGCCGGAACACTCAGCCGGGTGCACCCCAGGCACCCCCGGAGGAGCCGGCGCCGCCGACAACGGAAGGACAGTCGTACTTGCTGCGGTGTGCCTTCCCTGAATGTACCTTCCGAACAGTTGAGGGAACCAGCTTCAAGCTTCACAACATGACCTGCCATCACGCTGAGACTCACTTCCCATGCGAGTCGTGCTTGCGGGGCTTCCCAAGCGCCGACTTGCTGCTGACCCACCACGACATCCACAAGGGGCTGGTGTACAAATGTCCCATGCCGCAGTGCTCCTTCGGGTGCCGGCGGGGTGAAGACTACGGCAGCCACTTGAGCGACTCCCACGGGGGACTGCCCCGCTATTCCTGCTGCTTCTGCGACAAGACCGCCAGGGACGTAGAGGACGTCGTCTCCCACGCCGCGCTTCATGTGCGGACGCTGATCAAGTGTCCCTACTGCGGGGTGACCTCTCCCGACAAGAAGGACGTGCAGAGGCATATCGCGGGGGAACATCCAAACATGCCGAAGAAAATCGTGATTTCCACACAAATTGTTCCCGATTTGGAGGAGCTGAGTGTTTTCCTTGGTGACCGTGGTAATGACTCAGACATGCCGGAGAATGTACCGCATTCACACAACAGGGACACGCCAGCGAGAGAGACTTCAGCGGACCCAGAGCAGCGACCCCCCTCTGTGGCTCTGACAGTGTCTTCGGAGGCTTCCACCGCTCTCGCGGACAGCGTCGACTTCGTTGCCCAACAGGCCGAAAAACGTATGGAACAGACGGCCTCTGATAACAGACAGGGTGCGGCAGGCCCACCGTCGCCTGTCGAATTGCCGAATGAGGGAATACTTGCAGCGCCTCACTCGAGGGAATATTTGCCGGACGGCCCATCATCGCCAGACTTTGCTGGCGGTCTAGCAGGTGCTGACTACAATGACGACGATGATGATGATGATGATGATGAGAATGATAATGGTGGTCTCGATGAGGATAATAATGACATAGGTGAAGCGGAAGTAGACGAAAAAGACGATGAAGAAGAGCTGGATGAACCCATCCAACAGGTGGAGCTACTGCAGTGCGAACACTGTACTTTCTTGTCTCCGAACGAAGAGACGTCCGTGGCGCACCAGCAATGCCACCAAAGCCCACAAGACCGGACGAACAACTTCACGTGTCGGATGTGTCCCTTCTCGGTGGACGACGCCGAACTATTCCGTATTCACCTCCAGCTGCACCCGGGACTCCACAAGTTACGCCGCTACATCTGCGCGCACTGCGAGTACAGTACCACCCAAATGAACATGATGGAAGACCACTTGGGGGACATCCACGCCGACTTGGACTTCAAGTTTGAGGTGTCCCAAGAAACTCTGGAACACCTACAACTCATGGAACCTTGTCGCGTTTGCAGCATGCAAATCCCGAAAGCGCCAGCAGAGCTTATGGCGCAGCACATCCTACTCGCGCATCCAAAGAAACCGGAAAAGCCGAAAAAGCCAAAGGAAAAAGTGCCCAACTCCAGTATAAAGAAGACGTTGTCAAAGGCCGCGAATGCGAAAGCCGCCGCGGATGGTTCGGTCCAGATTGACAGCTTCCATTGTGATATGTGTATGTTTAGTACCTTTAATGGTACGCTTCTCCGGGATCATTATAGTACGGAACACGGCGTCTCGCTCCCAGAAGGCGCTTTGGACGAGAATGAGGATGCGGCGGTGGAGGTGGCGGCAGAAATAAGCGCCACATCCGAAGTCACAGCCAATCAAGGCGGCTTTGGTTTTAAAATGTTAAGTTGCCATCTGTGTAACTTCAAGACTTCCAAGAGAAAGTTGCACATGAAACACATGCGCACGCATGGTGTAGAGGTGCCGAACGCCTTTAAATGTAGTATCTGTCCATATTCGACAACCCATGCGAAGAATTTGAGAAAGCACGATCTTGTTCATGAGCGGGTGCTCGAAAGTGGCTTCCGTTGCGGCTACTGTAAGTTTGCCAGCCGGCAGAAGTCTCGGGTCACCTGTCACATAAACGCCTATCACCCCGGGAAACCCAAGCACGTTCTGGACGTCATCAACCCGGTGAAGACTGCGCAAACCAGTCGGAAATCGACGACGAAGCCGGCCAGAACTCCGGCGCCGGCGCCTGTTGATACCGACGCGAGGGGGGGCGCATCCAAAGGCGGCAAGGGTGTGGGGACGGACGATCACGTGAACTACAAGCCGATGTCTAGCGTGTCCTCCGAGTACGAGGCTCCGTACGCCACAACGACGGCGACCGGGTCGACCCGCATGGAGAACGTGCCCAGTCTGCCGTCGGCGCTATGCAACGTCTCTCTGGAAGAGTTCGAGATGAACCTGCCCAACATGATGGTGTTCCGCACGCCCATGCAGTGCCCCCGTTGCGAATTCCAGACGAAGGCCCGGATTAACCTGGTGCGCCACCTCAAGCTGCACTCCAGCCGCATGGATAGGTCGTCGCATCAGGCCGACAAGGACCGCGGCCCTGACGGCGGTATACAGGTAGGCATCTCCGCGCCCGTGTCCACACGCGATGTCCAATGTGTGTCATTTGTAACAGCTTGAAGAGGATGATAAGAGGAGTGACGCGATACTCTGGTGTTTGAAAAGTCTAATGTTTACGTCATTCCCGCTCATCATTCAATTCATTCTTTTATAATGTAGAATGGACTTTCATTCTCGACGTCTAAATATTTTGGGTTTTTGGGTCATTGCTTCAGAAGTGTGTTTTCGGTATCATTATTGAAATGCGTGAGGTGTCACACGTGCCCTATGGTGACATCGATGATTTAGATGTAATCCTTTTACCTATATTCCCGCAGGTGTCCGCACCCGTACCGACACCGGCCCGGGACACTGACCGCGACGGAGCCTCGAGCCAGGCCAGCGAACCCGAAACCCTCAAGTATTGTATGAAGAATCCCAAGTCTGGTTTATACCAATGTGTGAAATGCGCCTTTCAGCATTCGACTGTGGGCGACGTGGACGCCCACTACAAGACTGATCACGCGACCTACAGGTGTGACGTCTGCCAGCACAAGGCCAAGAACCTGGGGCTGATCCGCGAGCACGCCGTCATGGCGCACGACGAGGAGACGGTGGCCGTGTGGCGCTGTTTCGACGACGGGGAGGATGAACTGGTGGAGGAGACTCCCGCCGATAAGGACGACAGCGGCGTCTACGAGCGCGAGATTGAGACGGGCGACGAATCCTGTTCCTTCGACGACCCCGTGACGTCAGCGATGTCGCCGGACCAGCGGAGAGCCACGATGAAGCATATCGACGAGCTTGGTATCGCCGGAATGCTCAAGTACAATTGCAAGTTGTGTAATTACACCTCTGACCACGTGCACCTCGTGCGACGCCACGTTCTCTGCGTCCATTTTAAGTTCAATCGCTTTCTGTGTAAGTACTGCCCCGTGGGGAAGGCTGAGGTGGGCGTGATGCGCACACACGTCCTCCAAAACCACGGTCATCTGGCGCAAGTGTACATACGGAAGCACTTCGACCCGACCAAGCACGCCGTCGTCCAGAACAAGGATAAATCCAATGCGAGTTCGCCTTATACCGGGATCGCAAGTCCGGGGTCCGCTTACTCTACGGCGTCGTCCAGCTTCAGAGCCGCCACGCCGACCAGGTCGCCGGCTCACAGCGCCAGCAGCCTCTCCATGTCCTCACCCGCTCCCACGAGGCCGCACCCCCCCGTACAGGTGAAACAGGAGCAGATCCAGGAGGACTTTGCCCTGGCCGTAGCGCTGTCGGAAAGCTCCCAGACGCGACGGCGAGTGGAGCCGCGGGAGAGGAGAGGAAGCTCGTCTTCTTCCTTCACCGAGTCGAGCAGTATGCTACCTTCCAGAGAGGAGCCGTCAAGTTCCCCTGGCAGTGCCAAGGGTAAAAAGAAGTTCGGGTGCGCATATTGCGACTACATGTCATTTTACGGCAAGGGAGACGTGCAGAGACATATCTTCAAGGTCCATATGAAGATGAGTACTTACACGTGTGCGCACCCGTTGTGCAGCTTCAGCAGCATGAGCAAAGGGACAATGTTGAACCATCAAAGGCAAAAACACACCACGAAGAAATTTACTGATGATAAAGACAATATGGAAAAAATCACCCACATCCACACCGAAAATGGAATGTTCATCTTCGGCTTACCGGAGGGCATGCTGAGTCAAATCCAAGAAAGGAAGCGGCTTCAGAAGAGCTCAGCTGGAGCACCAAATGCCTCGAAAGGCGCGGCCAGTGGCAGCGGCGCCGGGGACCAGCCGAAGTCCGGCCCATCCACAACGCGGGCCTTTGCCTGCTTCTACTGCGAGTTTGCGACCAGTCACAATAAGAGGGATGTTGGGCGACACATTCTGAAAGCACATCTCAACTTGGACGTGTTTCTCTGCGGTCACCCCGGATGCAATTTCCGATCCATGGTAAAGACCCGCATGATGGACCACCAGCAGTTACGTCATCATAAACCCATATTTCGAGACATGATGAAGAGCATGGACCAAATCGTCGTCCGGGGCACGGAGAATGGTTTGTCGTTGTTCGGCTTTCCTGAGACCAACGATTACGACACTCAGATCCAGGCCGACTTGGGACCCGATCGGCCTCCCATTAAGCGAGACCCCGTGCCGCTTATATCGTCACGAGCTCGGAAGAAGGCGAAAGCGGCTCAACGCAAAGATGGCGCCGAAAAAGCGGATGCTCCAGAGGACGACGACGAAGAGCAAGACGAAGTCGATGTCGAAGGAACGGACGAGGCGGATGACGACAACGGCGAAGAGGATGAGGAGCAGGACGAGGAAGAGAAAAAGCTCGCTGAACCCAAGCTAGAGGAATCTTCTCCTGTCGCGTCCACCACCAAATCCCCCAGGAAGAGCGCGGGGTCGTCGCGGGCCTCGATGCCCTTAGACAACAAGTCCGGGCCCAAGATGAGCATGTACATGTGTGAGTACTGCAACTACTCGACCAAATATGGGCGGACCGACGTGAAGAAGCACATCCTGCACGCCCACCTCAAGATGAAGTCCTACAGCTGCGGTCTGTGCGACTTCGACGCCTGGCACCCGCCGCTGATCGAAGATCACCACAAGAAGATGCACCCCGGTAAGGAGGCTAAGATGATATTCACGGTCAAGCGTATCGAACACATGATGGTGCCGAAGAAGATCATCGAACCAGATCGCTTGGTGCTGGGCATCTCACCTGATTATGAGGCCAACCAGCTGGGTAAGAAGACGCTCTTCCAGTGCAAAATCTGTCACATTGAAGGCACCAACGTTTCCAAGATCAAGTGGCATGTCATCATCAAACACTGGAAGAAGAAGCCGTACTGCTGCCCTGTTTGTCCCGCCGATTACTTCATCCGTGGGGATTGCCACAGACACATCCGGTCGGAACACCCCGGATGCCAGCAAGAAACCCGCAGTCTTATGGCAGAAAAGGCGGAGGAACTGCAGCAACGAATTAAGAAATTCGTCCTCTTTTCTGGTGTTCGCAGTGGGATATCCAAAATGGCTCAAGAGGGCGTGTTCGACTCGGTCAGTTCCCCGGATAGGAGCGCTCCGGAGGCGTCGCCGACGAAAAAGTTGGGAAGCATCTCGTCGTCTAAGGACAAGTATAGCTGCGATGTCTGCTTGTTCACGACCGACAAACAAGATTATTTCGAGGCCCACATGCTGACACATAGCGTCTACAAGTGTACGTATTGCTCGCACGAAGCCGTGACCAAAGCTGCTCTGCAGATTCACTGTCTGGAAGTGCACCGGGACTTGCCCGTCAAGGTGAAGATGACCGTTCCGTCAGGTCTCCGCACTACCGAACAACACAGTCCCTCCATTACGACATCGAGGAAGCGTAGCAGCGTGTCTCCAGTCGGTGATGATACTTCGGTCAAACGGAGAAAGCAGAGTAGCTCGGGTCCGGGAGTTACTACATCTGGGGAGTCACGAAAAATGCAAACCGGCGGTATCGACATGACTTTCAAGAGCAAAAACTTTGGACCGAATGAGAGATCCATCGCGTCGGCCGAGTCCCTGTTGGCCTGCCACTACTGCCATTTCCGATGCACAGGGCTGACCAGCATGCGCAATCACGTGATGCGTCATCTGAAATACTTCCCTTACTCGTGTCCGTATTGTAACGCGTGTAAGAGTGTCCGGAACTTCAGCATCAAACGCCACGTGCAGGTTAATCACCCGGGAAAGGAATGCGGGAATACCTTGAAGGCAATCCCCAAAATGGAACAGAAAGTACGCCAGGGTTTTTACAAGATAAGTAATACTGCCGTCGAGACATCCACTGGTCGCGCGTCAGCGGCGGCGAAAGCTCCGGATCACCCGTCGCCTTCTACATCGTCTGTGAAGGGGACCAAGCGCACCAAGAAGACGAAGCCGCCGGCCCCGGCTCTCAAGTCGCCAGAAAAAAGCGCCGCCAAGTGGCAGCCGGGCGAACCGCTGAAGTATGTTTGCCCTCTGTGTGGCGTGAAGTGCTCGAGCCTGGCGACATTGCGGCGTCATATAATGCGCGATATGGAGTGCAAGCCGTATTCCTGCGGGGTGTGCGGGTACGCCGACATCGTCGAGACGTTTGTCCGCGTCCACTTCACCACCAAGCACCCGACCATGGACCCCAAGGAATACTCGTGCATTATGAAGCCCAACCACTCCAAGCTGGCCCAAGTGCAGCAATTGGTGCGGCAGGCCAAGAAATCCCGCGAAGCATTGGCGGCGACTCTGGGGCAGAACGAAGGTGGCGAGTTGGACCCACAGACGTCATCCTGCGCTGATGAAGACCCCGACTTACAACCTGTGGGAAGCCCGCTCAGCGTGGCGTCATCCGCCACCGAATCCTCAACCAGCCTCGGAAAGTGGAAGAAACCGAAAGGTGGCGCCGTCGGGCGGACGCCCCAGGAACCTGCCAATGCCTTCTATTGCAGTGATTGCGATTTCGTCACGGCGCGACAAGCCTGGCTGCTCTCCCATATCGGCAAGAATCACGGGCGGTTAATGTGGAAATGTGGCTACTGTGACTTGATGAAGCCGCTGCGGCGCCATATCTGGCGTCACCAGCGCTCCAGACACGCCGCCAAGCCGACCCGCATCATTAGTCTGGACCCCAACGCCGGCGACCGGAACCTAGCCAAGTCCGTCAAAGCTAAACCGACCTCTGCCGCCACCACCACCGCCATCGCCGCCACGGCCACCGGCCGGGGGACCCGGAATAAGCTGGCCGTGGCCTTTCCATTTAAGTCTAGAGCCATGAAGAAGAAGCGAGAGACCGCTGCTAAACCGCTGGCCAGTGAACCCGCGGCGCGGGAGCGAGGCGTGACCAGGCTGCCCGCGGAAAGAAAGCGTGTCAGCAGCAGCAACAACAGCGATGATGGTAAGACATTGTTACCCTTCCTCGAGCCCTGGACATGTTATTCGCACTGTATCTAAGTATTTTAACGACAGAAGTTCATGTGTTTAATTACTGTTGCGCATAATTTATGTTAATGTAAACCTGTGTAGCTATATGTTAGGGTTTGGGAAACTTCCTTCCGTATCAAGAAGTATTTAATTGATGAAATCTGAACTTCAAAAAGTATAAAACTCCATTCAAGCTTTTCATACACTCATGAAATATCTGTCTATAAAATCTTAGTACAAATGTACTGTACAGGTTATCTGATCTTGTTAATGGTAGCTCTTGAAATTGTAGTTCTTGCCCCTACGATTCGGGTAGACGACAAAAAAGCCATACTCACGAGAAATGCTCCAGTCTGGCCTTTCAAAACTTTCAAAGTTTTCATTGATTGCACAACACACATGCGTTTTTCAGAAATAAGGACCTCAATCGTTTTCATTAAAAGGATTTGAATGAATTTGTCACGGATGTGCAATATCATCAGCTTTAACATATCGAACAGTAGCAAGACACATCAAGTCTTGTTCCCACTGGACGCGTCAAGGTTTTCTTATGATCGGCTTCGGTACTCGCAGGACTCATAGACACCGTCCTGGAGGGCCACGTGGTCCAGTTGCGGCTGGAACGGGAACAAGACGGCTGCTACCACTGCGACCATTGCGACTACACCACGGCACACCGGCGCTACTTCAAGATGCACTGCATGCGTCACCAGCCGCCCAACTGGGTCTGTCAGCACTGTGATCAGCAATACAGCATGCTGTGAGTGTCTTACCGTGCACGTCGTGTTCATTCGTCACCGGTGGGCTTCTAACAACCTTGATATACTCCGTGTCATATATGTCATGTTCGTTAATAACGTTGTTGTTTCTTATGTAATCTAACACGGGGAGTTATGTAAGTAAAAAAATTGAAATAATATATACAAAGTAGTGATACGAATGCTATTACTAATAATGAAATGTCGTCGTAAATATGAATATTATTATGATGATGATCCATTTCCAGCAACAGTCCTATTGTGCGTTTTTTCTTGGATCAAATCTAAAGAAATGGTGATATAATATTGCGTAAATTATGCTCGTTTGGTTCTGTCCTGTGTCACAATAACGCGCAATAATGAATGTCTTCTGGCCCTAGATATCGCCTGCGACGCCACTGCAAGACGTGCCACCCGGGAGCTCCGTTCGCTTGGCGAAACGTGGAATCTGGAGAGAGCGGCGTGAGCGCGGCGGACCAGGGCAGGAGCTCAACGTCAGGGGACCCTGTTAGGTGAGAGATTCGCTAGGGGAATCTCCACTTAATTTGTATACACAAGGTATCCCGGAGCACGTAGACCTTCACCGCAATAGGAAAGAGACATAATAACATTGCCACGGCAAGCTCAATCCTAACTCTTTGCACACTCCAGCACACTACGAATAATGGATCTGTGGTCCTCTCTTTCTGGCTAGAGCTAAAAAAAAATATAAAGGAATGTGATTAGCCAGCTATTCCAGTATATCATAGGAAGCAGCGTGTTAACCGGTTGAACGGTTTGTAAGTGGCACATAAAATGTCCAACCCGCTATGCAAGCTTAAAAAACAGCAGAACACTGCAGCCTACGCAGAGGGTCGTCCCAGATATATTCTAATGTTTTGTCTGGGAGCTTAATTGTCTGGCTAAGAGACAAACAAGGTGGTATGTACATCCTTTGGGCAGCGTGAAGCAATACAACTTCATCTTGAAGTATAGCGGAATCGTATAATGTGCCCCCGGAATAAAAAAAAAAAAAAGTATTTAATAAATATATACATTTTACGCAATGCAGTGTGCAAGCATAGCAAATAAACGTATGACCTTTTTGCCTAAATCTTTATCGAAGTGAATAAGACTGGAGCCCGCCTGGTGTCAGATTGGCCATACTTGTACACCAGCGGTGGGTGGGAAACTTGGACGGCACCCAGTCTTTATTGCCAATCTACGTCATGAAACAAAGGTAGATTGATTAATGTAGCTCCAATCAGTGTTTGTCATATCAATCTGAAAGATCTAACTTTAATGAATGATCTGCGATTATTAGATGATTCTAGCATAGGTGATGTTACACATAAGTCGTTGAACTATTTTAAAGTTACTATTTCAACAAATTTGGCGTGCGGGGGAGGGTTCCGTCAGATCGGAGGGATGCGCCTTCGCTGTTGGAATAGCCTTAAACATAAAGCTTTACAGTGGGAAGTTGTTGCGCCCTCTGTCGAAGGTTTCATTTATGCGGGATACGTCAGTGTGCTGGTGTGCTGACGTCATTACAAAAGTCTGTGCGTCTCCGCTCGTCCAATGTTTCATTTTGTTGAAATGGTAACTTTTAAGTCTTACAACTACTCCCGGGTGACGGTCGGTGATGCTATTCGAATGTGATTTCCACTTGTAGTTCGTGGTACTCGTAGTTACTGGTACTCACAGTAGGTGATAGAATGTTCTATTCGTTACAGGAGTCGTCGAAATAACACTCGATGCTTCAGGCATGATTTTCGTACTATTTAAGCAATTACACACCAACTAACGTTGTTGATACTAAGGAGTAAAATTAGTTTTAACACTGTGCAACCAACGAATTTAGCTTTACTAATACAACGTTCGCCTTTCAAGACGTTTTCTTTACTTAAGTAACCGTATTCTGACATATCCAACATTATCGTTTGTTACGTATTTGTATTGTCACATTTGAATCTGTAACTAAAAATATGGCGTTAGTTTGAATTGAATTACAGAATATGGTCGTGTTCAAAAGTGGGTACCAATGGGAAGCTTAGGTTTTTGTTTCTAAATCCGACCATGTTGCTTGGCGTCATTTCTTTCTATTTGTGTCGTTTGCGGTCTTATTTGTTCATTAAATGTCAAATATGTCCTTCGTGTGTGAACATAAAGGAATTTTTTTTACTCCTGTTCATTAAATATCAAATATGTTCTTGGTGTGTGAACAGAAACGATTTTTTGGCTCTTGTCACGCTGGCCATTACTAGTGTCTTTACAAGCTGTTTATGGAAGAAACCGTTGTTTCCTTTCAGACTTTCTGCTGTGCGGCAAGCCAAACCGAAATACTGCTGCGACAAGTGTCAGTTTTCGAGCGTCAGCGTCAATGAGCTGTTACGTCACGTGCAGGAGCGGCACCAGCACTCCTCCCGCGGTGACGTCACGGGCACCGGAAGTGGTGCCCGAGGTGGCCGGGTGACGGTGAAGTTGGAGAACGCGGATCACAGCGCCACCGGAAGTGGTGGCGTGGGGGCGTCGACCGGGGGCGGAGGGGTCGCGGGGTGGGAGTTCCGCACCCTGAAATGCGGTTTTTGTTCCTTCGTGACCATTCTTCAAGAGGAACTGACCGAGCATGTGAAGACGCACACCCTGTGCAAGCCCTTTAAGTGCCCGCATTGTGTCTTCACGGGGTTCTACAGGAGCGAGGTGTTGCGTCATTGCACTCGACGACATCCCGAGCGATCGCCGCGCGCACTCCGCATACCGCAGCCAGACCTGGGCGCCGCGCACCAGAACGAGGCTGACGACGACGCCAGCAGCACCAAGTCGTCGGACGTCACTGCTGAAAGGCGTTCCAGAGTCTTGAGGCGGCCGCTGAGAAGAGCGCGAAGCTACGTGCACGGGCTGCAAGTCATGGTCAAGGTCAAGGACGTCGCTTTGATGTCGTCTGCGGAGTTGGAGAAGCTACTAGTACGACACAATGTGCATTGCTCAGATCTCTAGATGTTCCCCCTTTTAGATGCGTGTGGGAAGGAGAGGATAGAAACCAATTCAGCATTATCTAAAAGTGCATACATGTGTGCTAATATTGTGTATCTCTATGCGATGTATGTTATTAAAGGTCTAGATGAGAGCTAGCCTGAATATCTGAATGCATAATTGGCGACAGTCACGACATTTAACGCGTTGACTTGTTTCTGTGACTACTAATTGCGCTGTGAAGAAATGATTTTACTCTGTAATTGTGGTCATAATTTATGACTACGTTTTTTAAATGAAATAAATATAAGTAACAAAAAGCATTCTTTGTAAATGTCATTTTTTATGGCTAACGTATCCACATCGTATTCGGGAGAAGACTTGTTGCTTAATAAAACCAGCTAAGATAACTTTAAAATTACTTTCCTAAATATGGCTTAATTAGTAGGAAGACTGTTGTACGAACATTTCAACGCTTCATATCCGCGTCGTGATATTCTTCATCGATAGAAATGTATTTAATTTGTGTTTTAAGCCGCTTCTGTGCACAGGCCGGGATTCAAACCACTAACAAATTATCCGCAGTCTAGTTCCCACTATTGCGAGGCCCTTCATGGATACTTCCCCACTCCTTGGATTGAGCTTAAATTAGCCACACCACGATTAATAAAGCACATAACAGATTTCCTGTACAGTATGTGTACATGATTTGCCCTATTGTGGTTATGGATCAAATCGTCGGCGAGGAACAACACCTAAAAACTAGTCTTAACCTACATATATTCGTATTTAAAATCTGAAAATAAGTAAATGCCGTCGTATTTCTAGCACCGAAGACCTGCTTCGACGCTATTTGTCTGCAAAATATGGGTCCTCACTTCAACCTATTGTTCGAGCCGATTCGTGAAACGGAAGCCACCACTGATAAACCAGTTCTATCAAATCAAAGCACTCGTGTATGAAGTATATACCGGAAGTATATGTTCTGTCAAAAATACCTTTTAGAGGTTTCCGATCGTCGAAAGATGTATTTTCTTGTTATCCACACTAGCTCGTTGTGGTGGTGCTCATGGTAAAAAATTTATCTCAACACAACTTATTTTATTTATTTAGCACTTTCGGGATTCCGAAAATCCGCCTCTTGTGTGACTAATTACTTTGAGCCCGATAATCGCTCGATAAATGTTCTACTTAGCGAGAACTAGTATATTTGCGTAGCATAAGTATTCTTTATAAATTCGGCCCCCCGGATCCGAGCGTGCGACGTACACTACATATAGTTATGTATATACATATGTGCCGCAGAAAATTACCCCTTTTTCCTCTTAATCCTCAGAGCAGAAAGCGAAAAATTCTCTCGATGTGCCTATGTGAGACTGAAATTTCATCAACATTGCAGCTCTTGACTATATCAGTATATATTCCAGTTGATATCGAAAGTGTTCAAATAAAATTTTATCTCTTGACTGAATAATTAACCTCCATATAACTTGCCATGACTGTCAGGGTCTATTTTGGACGCCTTTTTAACCAAAGTCTGTCGATGACCACAAAATCTCGCACTTTTCTTTCGCGCTCTATATGCCCTCTATGGCCTGAGCGGCACACCCCTGCCACGGTACTAATCTGGGCTACTGTTATGGCGTCCTGCTATTGTCTAAACTGTACATTATGTAATAGATAAGGAATATACTGGCTTAGCAAGTTGATAACTCGAGACAATTGTGTAGTCATTACTCCTTCAACCATGTTGGCAACAATAAATATATATCAAATTATTAATGTTGCTTATGTTTTGAGATCGCCGTATGTCATTGACTCTGTCAAGCTCCACTGAAAATGGGGAGCATTTATTGTTCCTATGCTTTCGGGACAAGGAGGTCCGAATCGATAACAACAGACGTTATTTTTTATATTTTTTTGAGCTTTATTTCCCATCCGTTTGGAAGAGTACAAGAAACGGAAAGAACAAGGAACAAGAAAACGTTGACCATAACGAGCATTACAGCGAAACCTAAACAGTAGGCTATGTGTAGTACTATGTATCTAAATTAAAAATACTTTAATAGACTGGGCTTAGTAGATTTCTTGGAAATAAAGGTTGAAATGTTGCGCGACTGCAGTGACAATTGGTTCCGTGTCTTCGTTATTTAAAGCTCCAAAAAGTATAGCGCACATTTCATCGTCTGCCTTAGAAAGGAAAAATATTAATTTTTCAACCGAGATTATATTAATTATGTCCTACCACATATTCGTGCGCAAATGATTTAGCGTAAGGCATTGATGAACAAGGTGAGACTGTATATTGGTCACAGTCTTAGAACCGAATTTACATGAAATATGATTACTGTCTGGTATTGTTAACATACAAAACGTTTATCTGATAAACTCTGCCTTACCTCGCTGCCATAGAGACAGGCTGGGATACATATGCGCTCCCATAGCTTTGAGGAATAGATCGGGTTTAAACCGTTTGGCTTGACGCCAACACAAGCGGGTGCAGCTAGTAAACGCTTGGATTTTGCACATATGTCAGTAATATCTTGTCACAAGACCCGTAAGAGCATATTGTTACTCTAGGTGGGTCACAGGACATACTTCAGTAAGATTTGCTATATACAGCGTAACATAACAGCGAAAGAAGACCGCCTTGCTTGATTGAGCGGCTAATGGCGAGCGCTTCACAATATTGACCATCTAACAGTATGCGACATTTACTACCATTAAACCAGTCACGGAGCAATAACCACAATTTTCCTCTGATTCCAAGCAGGTGAATTTTGTAAAATAAACTATTCCACCATACTTTGTCGAAAGCCTTTTCTGTATCTATGAAGCACGCGTATACTTCTTGGAAAGTGTATGAGGCTAACAAGCTGTTACAATTTGACCGACAGGCGAACTGAAGTGGGTGCGGGAAGCTAATCTTCTCGAGCCATAGCTTAAGCCTTTCCCTTTGAACGTTTTCGAGTACTTTGCTGAGCGTGGACTTTAGTGCTATTACCTCTGTGAGAGTCCACAGGTGCCTGTTTTTACCTTTACCCTTATACGAGGGGATGAGGATTCCGGTTTTAAAGGCCATAGGGATCGTGCTGCAGGCTGGGATATTGTTAAAGAGCTGTGTGAAATGTGTTTGCAAGAGCATGCTGTTTGTCTTCAAGTGTTCGTACATTACAGGGTCGTATCCCGGAGCTTTCTTATTGGGTAGGGCTGAGCAGGCGCGCTGGATCTCATTTACAGAAGCGTAGGAGTTATTCCTGTGGGATCGTCAGTGAGTGATCGAATGTTCAGCATGTCAGTAACCTTACTATCGACACAGCTTTTAACACCGTTATCAAAGGCACTGGCTTTCCTTTGTTGCTCATTTAATAAGGCTTGGTAAGAGCTCAACCAGCAATTTCTTACTTCGCTTGGCTCACAAAAGAGTCCATCATTTGTCTTTATTGAGTGCCACGATTTAACTGTCGCCTTGCGTTTGCTTAACGCGGACTGGCTTTATATTTGTTAATATCATATTGTCTAAACTATAAATTAATTTTCAAGACCGTACTGTTTTAGCGAGCTAACAAATTGAGATTGACACCAAACTATATTCTAGTTGAACAATGTTCCTTCTATGTCACGAAATCGACAATCACAGTCAATGCCAATCATGAGCAATAAGTGAGTTTATCTTTTGCATTTTTGAAGGGACATTTTAGAGCAAAGTTTGAGTTGGGATCATGGCGACCAATGTGGACTTCATGCGTCGAATGAAGGTCAAGTTCGACTCTTGTGTTCGCAATGTGCAATATTGTGAACGTCTAAGCAACAGAACCATAACAATTGTGATTTCCAGGTCAGTGAAGCGATATTGGTGTGTTATGTCAAGCCTTCGTCAACACTTTCTTACACTAATGTGAGACTTAGATATAAACACTAGCGCAAGGGCCGATGCAGGAATTTGAAAAGATGGGGGGGATCCACTGAAAACTTGCGACCGGGGGGAGGGGATACTCTGACAAAAAATGCGACCAATTTAGTGACGATCGGAGGGTCATGATGGGGTTTGTCTTTTATGATGCTATGTTTATATCTCCAGATCAAATACATAAACATATATAAACACGTGGTACAAGGGCCCGGGGGGTTCCCTTGGTGCGCTCTGGCTATGTTGTATGTGACCTTCCCCCCGGGAACTCCCCATACTGTTGTTGAGGAACCTTAAACCTGGCCTCACTTTTGGAACGCTACCTTTTTTCTGGTCGTCAGTTGAAATATACGACAATATCGTGGCGTACACCAGCGTAGGCCTATATGTGTGCGCGGGTGGGTGGGTGTCTACACTGATCCATAGACCTATAGATAGAGATAGATGTACCATATACTGCGGGGGCCGATCTAGGAATTGGCAATGGGAGGGGGGGGGGGTGCTATCGGAAAACTTGCGACAGGGGAGGTGGGCTCGGAGAACCCGACTTTTACAATTTTCGGTCAAGTTCCCAAGGGGAACTCCCTTACCCTCCACCCCCCCCCCCCTAGATCCGCCAGTCACCGAAAAATAAACTTACTTACTTTACTTACTAATAATAAGGTTTTAAAGCTTGATTTATTTATGAAAGAAAAATATTTCTTACAAGTGCTCTATGCAAGATTAAATACAGGAAGCTCCAACGGTACAGAGTGAGACCACGTGTAAGTACTGGCAACCAACGCGATCAACACACACGCTGTCCAGTTCGTATGGATACGTAGCTTTGCAGAAGGTTTTCTACACGCCAGAAGCCATTCACTGGGTAGAGACGGTGTGTTGGGCGGTCACTGCTAGGAGGTCCGCTGCCTCTTGCCTCCGTGTTCGCCGTCACCGCCCCTGCCCCTCCGCTTCACGGCTGCACGGACAAGAAGCACAATCAGAAATACACGCCACAACGGGTGTCACCACCCCACAAAAACACGCCACAACGGGTGTCACCACCCCACAAAAACACGCCACAACGGGTGTCACCACCCCACAAAAAGAGGTCACAAACACAGCGCTAAAAGCCGAACGACTTCATGTGTCTTTTTTGGTTATTGTTCTGGGTTATCTGCCATCTATTATTTTAGTAGAAAATACCAAGCAGAAAAAAAGTCTACACGAACCATTTCCTCGCGCGTTATTCGGCCTTTCTTTGTTTGATTCCTCGCTCGATGAATCTGATACACAAGACAAAACGCATCAATTACCCTTTCATTTAACAAGAGAGAAGATTTTCAGGTGGCAGATGCTCACTTTAATGAGGATTTAACAAGAGAAGATTGTCACGTTTCAGTAACGGGAGAAGATTTATAGATTTCAAAGAACTCTAACAAGTGGAGGGTTAGCGCTCACCACAGGTCGAGTCCAGATCATAGGGCTCGTTCGAGATATTGTCAATGTTTGAGGCTTCGTCCAAGCCCTGTTCGAAGTACTGTTCGAAGAGGTCAGGGGCCAGGGTGGCTACACTGATGCGGCGGTGAATCTGAAGAATTTCACATCAGAAAAGTCGAAGACCCGGTGTCAGTACATCAAAGCAGAATATTTAACGTGTGCCGACGTCAGACGAGATTTGCCTCTAGATCTCATCTTTTTACCGCCCTATGAAATTAACACACTCCTTTATTATCGACCCAGTCGACATATAACTTACTCTTCAGTGTGGACCCACTCTACAGATGATTCACTGTTCAGTGAGGACCCACTCTACAGACGACTCACTGTTCCGTGTGGACCCGTGCCGTTAAGCCCCAATCAAATCAAATCAACCGTGTGGACCAACTCTACAGAAGATTCAGTGTTAAACGTGGACCCACTCTACAGATGATTTACCATTCAGTGTGGACCCACTCTACAGATGATTTACCATTCAGTGTGGACCCACTCTACAGATGTTTATTTGTTAAGTGTGGAACAACTCTACAGATGTCTCACTGCTCAGCGTGGACCCACTCACCAGAGGACTCACTGTTCAGTGTGGACCCACTCTACAGATGTCTTACTGTTAAGTGTGGACCCACTCTACAGATGTCTCACTATTCAGTGTGGACCCACTCTACAGATGTCTCACTGTTCAGTGTGGACCCACTCTACAGATAATCCATTGTTCAGTGTGAACCCACTATACAGATGACTCACTGTTAAATGTGGACCCACTCTACAGATGACACTTCAGTGTGGAGCCACTCTACAAGGACACTATTCAGGGTGGAACCACTCTACAGATGACATTGTTTAGTGTGGATTCACTCTACAGATGACTCACTGTTCAGTGTGGACCCACTCTACAGATGACACACTTTTCAGGGTGGATCCACTCTACAGACGACTCACTGTTCAGTGTGGACCCACTCTACAGATGACACACTGTTCAGTGTGGACCCACTCTACAGATGACACATTGTTCAGGGTGGACCCACTCTACAGATGACACTGTTCAGGGTGGACCCACTCTACAGATGACACTGCTCAGGGTGGACCCACTCTACAGATGACACTGCTCAGGGTGGACCCACTCTACAGATGACTCACTGTTCAGTGTGGACCCACTCTACAGATGACTCACTGTTCAGTGTGGACCCACTCTACAGATGACTCACTGTTCAGTGTGGACCCACTCTACAGATGACACACTGTTCAGTGTGGACCCACTCTACAGATGAGACACTGTTCAGTGCGGACCCACTCTACAGATGACACACTGTTCAGTGTGGACCCACTCTACAGATGACACTGTTCAGGGTGGACCC
Source organism: Arenicola marina (assembly GCA_964019135.1). Taxonomy (NCBI): domain Eukaryota; kingdom Metazoa; phylum Annelida; class Polychaeta; family Arenicolidae; genus Arenicola; species Arenicola marina. Next base: position 33,969,501 of record OZ025262.1, read on the forward strand.
ACTCTACAGATGACTCACTGTTCAATGTGGACAAACTCTACAGATAAGACACTGTTCAGTGTGGACCCACTCTACAGATGATTCATTGTTCAGTGTGGACCTACTCTACAGATGATTCATTGTTCAGTGTGGACCCACTCTACAGATGATTCATTGTTCAGTGTGGACCCACTCTACAGATGATTCATTGTTCAGTGCGGACCCACTCTACAGATGACACACTGTTCAGGGTGGACCCACTCTACAGATGACTCACTGTTAAGTGTGGACCCACTCTACGGATGATTCATTGTTATGCGTGGACCCACTCTACAGATGATTTAATATTCAGTGTGGACCCACTATACAGATGACTCACTGTTCAGGGTGGACCCACTCTACAGATGACTTTCTTCAGTGTGGACCCACTCTACAGATGAGACACTGTTCAGGGTGGACCCACTCTACAGATGACTCACTGTTCAGTGTGGACCCACTCTACAGATGACACACTGTTCAGAGGGACCCACTCTACAGATGATTTAATATTCAGTGTGGACCCACTCTACAGATGACTCATTGTTAAGTGTGGACCCACACTACAGATGATTCACTGATCAGTGTGAACCCATTCTACAGATGATTCACTGTTCGAAGTGGACCCACTCTACAGATGATTCACAGTTCAGTTTGGACCCACTCTACAGATGACTCACTGTTCAGTGTGGACCCACTCTACAGATGATTCATTGTTAAGTGTGGACCCACTCTACATATGATTTACCATACAGTGTGAACCCACTCTACAGATGATTCATTGTTAAGTGTGAACCCACTCTACATATGATTTACCATACAGTGTGAACCCACTCTACAGATGATTCATTGTTAAGTGTGGACCCACTCTACAGATGTCTCACTGTTCAGCGTGGACCCACTGTACAGATGACACTGTTCAGTGTGTACCCACTCTACATATGACTCGCTGTTTACAGTGGACCCACTCTACAGATGATTCATTGTTAAGTGTGGACCCACTCTACATATGTCGCACTGTTCAGCGTGGACCCACTGTACAGATGACACTGTTCAGTGTGGACCCACTCTACATATGACTCGCTGTTTACAGTGGACCCACTCTACAGATGACTCACTGTTCAGTGTGGACCCACTCTACAGGTGACACACTGTTCAGGGTGGACCCACTCTACAGATGACACACTGTTCAGGGTGGAACAACTCTACAGATGACACACTGTTCAGTGTGGACCCATTCAACAGATGACACTGTTCAGTGTGGGCCAATTCTACAGATGACACTGTTCAGTGTGAACCCACTCTACAGATGATTTATTGTTCAGTGAAGACCCTCTACAGATGACTCACTGTTAAGTGTGGACCCACTCTTCAGATGTCTCATTGTTCAGTGTGGATCCACTCTACAGATGATTTAATATTCAGTGTGGACCCACTCTACAGATGGCTCATTGTTAAGTGTGGACCCACTCTATAGATAATTTACTATTCAGTGTGGACCCACTCTACAGATGACTCACTGTTAAGTGTGGACCCACTCTACAGATGATTCATTGTAAAATGTGGACCCACTCTACAGATGACACTGTTCAGGGTGGACCCACTCTACAGATGTCTCATTGTTAAGTGTGGACCCACTCTACAGATGTCTGACTGTTCAGGGTGGACCCACTCTACAGATGACTCATTGTTAAGTGTGGACCCACTCTAGAGATGATTTATTGTTCAGTGTCGACCCAATCTACAGATGATTCAATGTTCAGGGTGGACCCACTCTACATATGACTCACTGTTCAGGGTGGACCCACTCTACAGATGACTTACTGTTCAGTGTGGACCCACTCTACAGATGACATAATGTTCAGGGCGGACCCACTCTACAGATGACTCACTGTTCAGTGTGGACCCACTCTACAGATGACTCACTGTTCAGTGTGGATCCACTCTACAGATGATTTAATATTCAGTGTGGACCCACTCTACAGATGGCTCATTGGTGAGTGTGGACCCACTCTACAGATAATTTACTATTCAGTGTGGACCCACTCTACAGATGACTCACTGTTAAGTGTGGACCCACTCTACAGATGATTCATTGTAAAATGTGGACCCACTCTACAGATGACACTGTTCAGGGTGGACCCACTCTACAGATGTCTCATTGTTAAGTGTGGACCCACTCTACAAATGTCTGACTGTTCAGGGTGGACCCACTCTACAGATGATTCAATGTTCAGGGTGGACCCACTCTACAGATGACACACTGTTCAGGGTGGACCCACTCTACAGATGACTCACTGTTCAGTGTGGACCCACTTTACGATTGACTTACCTGTTTAATCTCGTTGTCATGTATAATATCCGAGCTGGGCATCGCGTCCTGGCACGAGTCGGTGTCCAGCAAAAGCTGCCGACCCACCACCTTGCCTGGACTCCCAGGAAAGGGGGACCCGTCCAGGTCAGCTACAGGCGCGCCCCTACCCTCACCCCCGCAGATGTCGTAGGGTGGCCTTGGGGGACGTGGCTCTGAAAACGGGGCTTATATAGTTAACTATCTCTTATATATCATTATTGTTAATACAATAATAATAATAATAAGTTTCTGGCATTAAAAGGCCTCAGGCCCATGGTACAAAACACATATACAGACGCAATTGTTCTTCCTTGTCCCTGTATAAACCAGTTAAATTTAAATTGTTTCCATTAATTTCCCTGCATAAAATATAAATTGACCCCGCTGATAAAGTATTTCGTCCTTTCTCCATTTCATTAGGATTATGCAGTCTGAATGCAATAATGTCTGCTCCAGGGGAAGTATTTCTTACGAATGTCGATAAATAGATCACATACGAACACAAAGTCAAATTCAACATAAAATGTAAGTTTACGACGGCTACAATGTTGCCAATATCTTTCGTCTCTGGATATACCCCACACCCCAGACGCAGATGTCAGAATTGGACATAAACATGACATTGTAAGACCAGTTGATTTGTTAACTGTTTATATATATATATATGGTTCATTACCTAGTTGATCATGGTTCGAAATTACAGCTTACTAGCGCATAGGAGGACACAAAGCGACCCAAGGTTCCATCCGTTAGCAGTGTTTTTGGAGTTGCTTACCCTTTATGTCCTCCGCTTTGGAATTGTCAGGCTTGGGACTGCGACAGAGAAAAGTATACATTGCACAAACTATAACGAAATGCTGTTCTTCGATTTTCTAATGCAAAATTGTGTCCATTTTTAATATATAATAGATAGATGTATCTCAGTATATAGTTACTTTTTTGTAGTCCCAGTTGTGCCAGGCTGTCCCTCCGCCAGACTCATATCGTTAGAATCGCTCTCGGGGCTCTTCAGCTCAGTCTCAGGGAGACGATTAGCTTCTGCAGCCAAATCTGTAACATAAGATTCCGTTAAGTTGATAACAACATGGTACAACGTGGGTCTGACAACACGTGACTACAGTCACCTAGTGGGTCTGGTAACACGTGACTACGGAGGCACCTGGTGGGTCTAACACGTGACTACAAAGGCACCCGATGGGTCTGACAACACGTGACTACAGAGGTACCTTGTGGGTCTGAGAACACGTGACTACGGAGGCACCTGGTGGGTCTAACACGTGACTACAAAGGCACCCGATGGGTCTGACAACACGTGACTACAGAGGCACCTTGTGGGTCTTAGAACACGTGACTACGGAGGCACCTGGTGGGTCTAACACGTGACTACAAAGGCACCCGATGGGTCTGACAACACGTGACTACAGAGGCACCTGGTGGGTCTAACAACACGAGACTACAGAGGCACCTGGTGGGTCTGACAACACGTGACTACGGAGGCAGCTGGTGGGTCTGACAACGCGTGAATACAGAGGCACCTTGTGGGTCTGGCAACACGTGACTACAGAGGCACCTGGTGGGTCTGACAACACGTGACTACAGAGGCACCTGGTGGGTCTGACAACACGTGATCACAGAGGCACCTGGTTGGTCTGACAACACGTGACTACAGGGGCACCTGGTGGTTTAAATCGCGCTCTTCTCGCTAACAATAATGACCACTGTAACGTGTGGATGCCTACGTCTACGAATGTCCACTTTGGTGCTCATCGTCACTCTCCTTTGTTGGTTCCACGTAACGTTAAACTTTACCTTTTATCATTTGGTACAATCGAGTCAAGCAGTCCGCATCCACCAGGGTCTTCATCCGGATGCGCAAGTCCTCCAGATGACGGACCTGCTTTTCAAACTCGGCCTTCGCCGAAATGGAACGCTTGGTGGGCTCGCGCTGCTGACCTACGTGGTCCCGTTGGTGGGGTTGGTAGGGAGCATCCGTCGCTTCCATGGCCACATGATGGTCATAGCTTGAGGCGACGCCTTTTTTCTGCAATGTTCAATTTAGAAAGCAAGTAGATGGCGGCCACCAGGGGAAGCTGACCCTGTTTTGCATAGTTGTCCTGACCAAATACTCTAAGACAAAGGCAATTTGTATAGACAATACTATTCATGTACTTATATTCCTATGCATCATATTATACATCATTATTTTATATACATCTAAAATGAACTAAATTACTTTGGTTCAATACCCACCTCGATGTATTTTGTCTTGAGAACTTTAAACATAACCTCCAGGTCATCTTTGGGCGGCTTGGGCCGTCCTAGAACATGGCACGACAGTTATTGACACTATGCACACATATATTTTATAACACGACCCCCGCGGGCTTAACTTAGTATTCGGTTTATCAAATTAAGTATCGGGCCGCCAATGAGACCTTAAGCTTCAGCTCGTGGGTTCAAAATACTTTCAAGACATAAATCTCAATATATTGCGCCATCAAAATAGAACACCCGTTAAATGTATTCGGGAGGACTATTAGAAATATTTACCATTATCCCATAGCATCCGTTACAACATCTAGCAGTTGACAAGCGATCATTCAACGTTTTGCGACGTAAATGTAGGTTCCCGCTTGAAGACCTAGTGCGCTGTACGTATGAGACAGGATGTCACACTATTTCTTTGGGTAAACTCCGTTAGAAGCTATTGTACGGTCAAATGCTAGTCCCGATTTTATAAAAGCAATATATCAGACACGTACTAGTTACCTCCTTTCTCAAAGATACTGATCACCTGCCAATAATTAGCCTGGACAACAATTAAACCGGAACCTGCATCTACGTCAGTTGAGGCGAAAAGTACAGCTCTGATTGTTCAGATTTTATGTCCGTGTTTGGTCAGATTCGTGACTAAACGGTGCCACAATTACCATACTATGAACCAGATTGCTTCAATATTTAGTGTTCTATGGGTAGATTATATTAATCTTGCGAATTAATTTACCAAGAAGCTCCCTTTTAATCTGTTCGTGCCTCGTTATTTGTTCCTTCGAGTATCAACAAATAAGAATGTGCTTCAAGTTACAATTTTTATTCCATAAAATCAGTAAAAACGCATTCATCAAAGTAGCAAAACTGAGTTCCGGCGGGTTTATTTCTGGGAGCATTACCATGAGCGTTATTTATATGACGTCACAAAGTTTGACATGGGATCTTTAACGCTGTACATAGGCTATATGTTGTCCAGGGGGTGTACTCCCTCGTTGAGATAAAGCGAATGGCAAGGGACATTCAGAATCTCAGCGTGATAGCACGTCGGTTTGTGTTGCTCTATGACGTCACATTTGCCTCTCTTAAAATTCAGCTAGGAAGCTATAACATTCCCTCAGAATGTTACTGCTACTGACTACCTGGGCATTGTAACTCGGAAATATAAGCGGGTAAACACAGGAGAATCATATGACCTAAGTGAAAATAATATTGTTAGAGCTCGGATTTGAAGAAGCCTGAACGCATCAGCAAATAGGAGATGAGGATCTATTTTTTTTTAAACAACTAAGGGTGAACTGATGTACAGAGCACATACAAATTGGCTCAACTGCCTATAGAAAGTATAGAAGAACCTTAACAACAGAACCGTATATATTTGCTATTAAGGAAAGCTATCTTCGAAAAGTCCTGGCCCAATTTCGATGTTCCACACACCCACTAAAGGGAAGCAAGACTGTGTATGTATTGTAAAAATAATGGTGAAAGTGTTATAGAAGAGGAGATACACTTAATCGGTTTTGCCCTTTGTATCAAGCGTCACGGAAAAAATACCTACCTGAAGTCACAGATCAGACGTAGAACTTGCGTTGGGAATTTATCTTTTTAATGATGTCAATAGATACCCCCACCCTATATAACATTGTGCTATTTCTCTGTGATGCGTACAAATTACGGAAAAAACTGTTTCAAAATGTTACCTTATGTACTTGATGTTTACTTGCGTATATTTGTACTTTAAGGCTGTGAGCCTACAGTCCACAATAAACTTATTATTATTATTATTATTATTATATGACCTAAAGATGTATTGGCGTGCCGCCAACTGTCTAACTTACCATTATTGGGGTCGCCATAGTAGCAGTCTGTCGGCCACCAAGGAGGAGGCTTCGCCCACTTGCTCCCATCTAAAATAAACAAGTATAATACATATTTCAACCACATTCGAAACACTCCTGACCGCCACCATTATTGAGGCACATACAAATCTCATCTCATTCCCTATTGAGTCAAACAACAGCAATAAATGTTCGCTGACAAATTACAAACTAGGGCAAAGTTATGGGTAAAAAGCACTACCGGTACTTGTACCAATACTACCTGCACCAGCACGTAGTGATAGACCATAAGACAGGAGCTGCGCTGGTAATATATACTGGGCCATAAGACAGGAGCTGCGCTGGTAATATATACTGGGCCATAAGACAGGAGCTGTGCTGGTAATATATACTGGGCCATAAGACAGGAGCTGCGCTGGTAATATATACTGGGCCATAAGACAGGAGCTGTGCTGGTAATATATACTGGGCAATAAGACAGGTGTGCTGGTAATATATACTGGGCCATAAGTCAGGAGCTGTGCTGGTAATATATACTGGGCCATAAGACAGGAGCTGCGCTGGTAATATATACTGGGCCATAAGACAGGAGCTTTGCTGGTAATATATACTGGGCCATAAGACAGGAGCTGTGCTGGTAATATATACTGGGAAATAAGACAGGAGATGTAATGATTATATACACTGGGCAATAAAACAGGAGCTGTTCTGGTAATAAATACTAGGCAATAGGGCTGCAGCGAGTAATATGTATTGGTAGAGCGCCAGATAACACAGTTACATTATGAAAGCCATTCGAGGCCTAAGAAGTAAGTACCAGTGTACTTACCCTCCTGGGTGCTCCAGACCGCATTTAACATACGGGGCAAGAGGCGGCGCAGCTTCTGGACGTTGATGGACGCCTCGTGAATATGGGCCTCGATGAATTTGTAATCAGTGTCAGGCTCCGTCATCTTCCTGCTATGGAAAAAAGAGTTTTGACTTAGTATCACACTGCTCTAAGATCTAAAGCATGACTAGGGTTGGTGGGTAGGGGTGGGGAATTTGCACAGAGGATCTGCTGTCTAGAGGGCTTCAAACACTGATAAATGAATCGATTCCAATGTACCACACCAGGCTCCACATGCACCTCACAAGGACTGTCTCGACTGGGTGTAAAGGGAAGAGGTCTCATAACCATACACCCTACCTACCCCACGAGTCCACTTAGAGAATTCAATTGATGAAAAGAGATATGTGAATTAAAGCACATACATTCACAGTACCAGTTACTGCCATCGTTGGGTGAGGGCAGAATTAAAGTACTGTGTCACAAACTAAGTAATTTCCTGGTTGCAGATAGCTCTATAGCAAAGGGAGTGGCCATTTTCTTGTTTAGATGTTTAGAAGATATATGCGCTGAGAAGGCTCATTGCCCAAATAAAGCGATTAAAGTATGTACTGGTAATCGTTAATAACCACTGATTTATCCTTTACATCCATGTCATATCTGTTAGGTCCTGCATCACATCAGTACTTTTGGTGCACAAATATACAAAGGAAATGAACACCCAGGCATATCTGGGCAAAATTTATTTGTTTTTAATAATCGGCGTGATTTTGGTGGCAGCGTCAATGCACTGTTTCTGGGCCCTACACCCATGGAGGAGCTTGGACATCTGGACCAAGGTCCCTCAGGGCTACTTCAGGGCTGGAATTACTGATGTACAAATCGCACATATTAGACAAAGACAGCAGCTGGATCAAGTAACACCATCAACCGCCACATCCTAAACCATGCCCCGCCACTCCACGAGTCAAGTCAAAATTGACCACCACCCTGCCAACGATGACGATGAAGCCCTGACTCCACCACCTCCCCAGGTTCGTCATAGCCTAAAAACGGGTATGGGTAATTAAACCCTGAAACGGAACAATAATAGGTGAAACAGTGATCGCAGGCGGATGACAAGATGTACCCTAACTGCAACATCTTGTTTTCTGATTCGTCAGGGCTAGGAAATTACATTCACCAGTGTTCAGTCTGGTAAAACAAGGAAAAATTTGGCCTGTTGGAAAATCAGTTCTCACTCAGGAGTCAGATTGTTTTGCTTCGTCTAGCTTTTAAAGTTGTACATCAAGCTCTTTCCCGCCAAAAACAAGCCAAGACGACATATATATCTGAATTTGCAGAAAAGTCAATTGATTCATTCTATAAATTCATAAACAATCCTGTACTGGCTGGGATGTCGCAAACATGTCTATCCTAGATAGATAGATAGATATGTGTGTTTATTTCAACATGCCAAAAAGAAACATACAAGAAATACAATGAATAGTACCAACTGACAAGACAAAAATACATTGGCATTAGTTGAGGAGACTCCTATTAATACGGTTAAGTCGCTAGCATGGGAGCCACCTAAAAAAAGAAAAAGTAAATAGATAATACAAAAACAAAACAAAAAAATAGAACAAATGTGTCACAATACAGGGAGTTAATGGCTAAAACATGAAATGGTATTGTAGATAAGTAGGTATACTATGGGCCGCTGTATGCCAGTTATAACTTCAGTTGATTACATGTGTAGCAGTGAAGGATGTTACATTCATAGGAGTATGAATCGGTGATCGTATTTTTTATGTATTGCGTAAAGCCCTTTGAACAATGTGATGCTGCTTTGTCTAAGATGATCTGTGGAGTGTCATTCATTACGGTTAGTACCGGTAGGTCCTTTAATTTTAGCTGTTTTAACTCCTTGAATAGTGGTTCTGTGTGAGAAATATATCGGTTATTAGTAATAATCCTAATTGCCTTCCTTTGAAGTTTGCTTAGTCTATCTATCTGGTGACCCCATGCAAGTATGCAATAATATAGGTGTGGCAGAATTAGAGAATTATAAATAGTGACTAAGATATGTGGAGGAAGTACATTTTTCAACTTGTAGAGTATACCCGTAACCTTATCAATTTTTGTCGCTACTTTACACGTATGGAAGTGCCAATTCAAATGTTTATCAATTGTGAGACCTAGTAAATTGAAGCTATCCACTTGTTCTATTTTGTTTCCATCTACATAGAGATCAGGAGAACGTATTTTCTTTTGTGGCATATGGAATAGCATGAACTTTGTTTTACGTGTATTGAGACACAGTTCATTTACTTTTAACCAGTCGTTTATTTTTGATAGTTCCGCATTTATTTCTACGATATTTGATGTATCTGTCTCCAGAGTGCTAAGGAGTGTGGTGTCATCTGCATATATTATTGCTTTGAAAATTTCACTTGCATTTTCGATATCGTTAACATATATTATGAAAAGGAGAGGTCCTAAAATTGATCCTTGGGGAACTCCGCGGGAAAGTCGAGCAGATTCAACATTATCAATGCTTACATACTGCTTGCGGTTGGAAATATAGTTTTGTAAAAGAGTTAACGAGTTGCCAGTCACTCCATAGTGTTTTAATTTTGCCGTAAGTATATTATGATTAAGAGTGTCAAAGGCTTTAGACAAGTCAAGGTATATATTTATAGGAATATCCCCTTGGTCTAGTTTTTGAATGGTTCTGTCTATGAGTTCTAATGTAGCTAGATCAGTAGAGTGTTTTTTTCTAAATCCAAATTGGCCGGGGTTAAACAGTTTTTCACTTTGAAAATGTTTATATAGTTGGTTGAATATTGCTATTTCAAATACCTTAGAGATAGCTGGTAGGATTGAGATTGGTCGATAATTATCTATATTTGCCTTATCACCTTTCTTTAAGATTGGAATAACTTTCGCTAGTTTAAGCTTGTCTGGAAATATTCCTGTGGCTAATAGACTGGTTAAAGATGAACGTGACAGTTTCGCTTATTTCATCTTTTATGATTTTAAGTAATTTAACTGATAGTTCATCATGCCCAGAGCTAGATTTGGGTTTTAGCCCATTACTAATTCGTAACGTCTCATGCTTATCTATTGGCCGGAAATTAAGTTCCGTTTTACATGGGGCCTGTTTCAGATAGTCACTAAACGTTATATTATTCGGTTTTTGTATTTTATCACAGATATTTGTTGCGGCATTCACGAAAAATCTATTAAAACTATTAGCTATGACAAGTTTGTCCGTTACAGGGATGCCATGCCTAGAACACTACAGAACTCTGTCGCGGCACTGCTACTTATAACAAAGCATCGCGAAGCACACAAACTGATGATGTCACGGGCAAGGCTGAGAGATTCCATTTGGCAGTCTGGTAGCCCACCAGCCACAGGGTAGACCGGAGGCCATGGATTCCCGAGTACAGCCCGCCATCCAAGAGCAGGGGGTGGTGACTCACCGCCCTTTTAAAAACATTGCAGAAGGATGCCCCCTGGGCAAATGCAGAGTCGCTGTCCAATGTAAAAAGGAAACAGGCGGCGTTTCGTCGGTACTTGGAAACCAAAGATGAATCCGACTACCAGGAATATGCCAGGGCGAGAAACCAGTCCAAATGGGCTTATCGGCAGGCTAAAATAGCCTTTGAAAAACGAGCAGCGTCAAAAGCAAAAACTAACCCCAAAGCCTTCTTTGCATATGCAAGAAGCAAATTAAGAACCAAAGATAGTATCGCTAATCTCGACTCAACTTTAAGTGCCGACAAAGCAAAACTCTCTGAGAACATGGGAAATTACCACCGTATGGAAAGAGGCCAATGTGACACCCACCTTCATGAAAGGCAAAAAACAGCTCCCTGTTAACTATAGACCAGTCAGTCTGACAAGGGTTGTGTGCAAGGTTTTAGAGAAGATCGTGAGGAATGCAATCATAGCACACATGAACAGCAACTCCCTGCTGACGGACTGCCAGCATGGCTTCATCAATGGGAGGTCCTGCACCACGAACCTGTTATCTGTCCTTAACGACTATACCATAGCCACAGACAAAGGCCTGCCGGTTGACGCCATTTACTTAGACTTTGCGAAGGCATTTAACACAGTACCCCATTGTCGATTCCTAGAAAACTGCAGGGTTACGGGGTGACTGGCAATGCATTGAGGTGGTTAGGCAGCTTCCTAGGTAGCCGTAGTCAGAGAGTGTCCTTATCAGGGAGCTTGTCTCCATTGGCACAGGTACTGAGTGGATTCCACAAGGTAGTGTACTCGGTCCGGCTCTCTTCGTCTGCTTCATAAACGACCTGCCAGAATCAGTGGAATCCAGTTGCTGTATGTTCGCAGACGATACAAAGGTATATCGAACAGTTGCTAGTGAGGACGATCAGAGGTGCCTGCAAAATGACCTTGACAATCTGTCTGACTGGTCCGCCTCGTGGCAGTTAAAGTTCAATGCTGGCAAGTGCAAAGTTATGCATTTGGGCAGAGCCAAGAGGCAGGCAACCTACAAGATGGGATCAGCAGCAGGAGAGGTTGCCCTCGAAACAACAAACCTTGAGAAAGGTCTGAGAAAGTGCATTTTGACCCCGCACTGAAATTCTTCCACCACACTGAGTTACAGGTCAATAAAGCCAATCGTTTGTTAGGCCTAATCAGACGTTTTTATGAGTACTTGGACACGCAGTCTCTGAAATTATTGTACACATCCCTGGTGAGACCACATCTTGAGTACTCTTGTTTCCGTCTGGTCCCCAATGCTGATTCAAGATCGGAAACTTATTGAAGGAGTTCAAAGGCGAGCCACAAGGCTTCTGGCCGACTTGCGAGAAAAAACATACGAGGAGAGACTAAAAGACCTAAAATTGCCAAGTATGGCATACAGGAGAGCCAGAGGGAACATGATAAAGGTGTGGAAATATCTCCATGGGAAATACCAAACAAACTGCCCGCTCAAGTTACAGGGTGATAGCAAACAAGGGGACACAGCCTAAAGGTAGACAAGGAGGCATGCAGGATGGCATTGCGCCAACACTTTTTTTCCCTTCGAGTAACCGAAACCAGGAACTCCCTACCGGACAATGTAGTAACGGCCCCCTCACTGAATTGTTTCAAGGGAAGGTTGGACACAGTCTGGCGACAGCACCTCTACACCCAAGACTTGTATTTTCCCTCCTCAGTAAATCAAAAAATCCTCCAATCCTGCGGGTTTTTGCAATGATTATAAATGCAAAAGCGTTGGTTAAAAGCCACGACCAGCTGATAGGCTTCAAGCCTGATTTTATAGCTGTATCAGATGTATGTATGTATGTATTATGGGTGAATTAAACGCTCGGGCTCAGGACTCAACAAAGCGATGGGTTCTCTCTAGTCTACTGAACGGGTCGTAATCAACACGTTGCAAATTACGATAATACTAGCAAATCAACCTGTCCTAGTTGTGGGGGGTGGGTGGGGGATTATGCGGTACCAATAATACTAACTCTCCTAGCATCAAATAGCAAGTAATGCATTTAATAAAGAAATAAATGGGTGAATATGCTACAATCAGATATCAATGAAAAATATAAAGTTAGATAGATACGACTTATCTGATGGAAGACCAGTGTCCAATTACGACGAGTGATAATCCACCCTGATGACGAGTGAAAATCCACCCTGATGGAATCCAGAGAAATAAGCCGTATATCCAACGGGATGAATGATCCAAAATGAAATCCAATATGAAAGTGAATGGTCAATCCAGATGATGATGCGGCAAGTAAATGATGACAAAATGCGAATCAAGTAATACAAATATGTGAAAGAATGCAAAATCGCTGCCCGAAATCAGCAAGACCGGTTTCGTCACAAAGACTTCTTCAGTTGCTGACAAATTGTCTGAAGGGTCTACCTTGGACCTCGTAGTTATATCCTCAATCCTGGAGTACTAGAGTGGGGATTAGCTGGGCTATTGCAACAGGTAGACCAATTAGCGTGTCGCTCCAGTGGCTGGCTGCACGGCTCGCACCCTCTGCTGGGTTGTAATTGGTCAGAAGCGATTAATACAGGATACTAAGAAAATTTCAAAACGTCAGAGATTTCCTGGCCAACCCGTCTGGCCCAAGGTCATTGGCATAATGAGGAAGGTGTTATCTAAAAGTTGTTAGGAGAGGCGTCGCCGGTGACCAGTTAGATAGTACCGTCCCTGGCTCACCATAAAGCTGGTGTTATTTATTTTTACGATGTCTGTTAGATAAGCTATTATATAAAGAGGATATAGGATGAGGTATAACAATGAGTGTGCTTTCCTGAAGCAGACCCTCGGGCAGCTACAGCGATATGATTGGGCGTGGTTTTTACTGGAGATATGTGCCATCCCCTATGTAGAGCTCCAGGAGACAATCTGTGTAATGGTGTTATGCAATCATTTTAGTTTCGAACTGACGAGACAATCCCTTAATTTCTCGTGCCTAGAATACGCCGTGATAAGTTTAAAGTCAAACTCATTATACTCGTCATTCGATTGGAGTTCTTTGATGTGTTTCTTTATTATATGAGCTGTGATACTGGCCGTTTTACTAAAGGGTATTACCAATGGTAGAGTCTTCTGGCTAAGTGGGGCTTTTAATTAAAAATGCTTTAGCATTAAGGCCTGAATCCATAAAAGTATTAAGGTTCTCAATCCAATAAGTTTCCCGTTTTAGTCTCTCCAATTTAGTTAGAGTTGGGGAAGACTGGTCGCTTACTTGTTCTATAGGAATCAAGATATAGTGGTCTTCTTCCGCGTATACGTCTGGATGATTATCTGCTAAATGCGTGTAGAGGGCTTCTGCAGGGTTTTTTGCTTTAAGTGCCGCTCTATGGCGGTTATGTCTCTCCCGAAGTGACTTTCCCGTCTCCCCAACGTATTGCATACTACAAATCCTACAAGTATATAAATAAATGATATTGCTGGAAGAGCAATCCAATTTGGAATTAATACCAAACGTCTCCTTGGTCACACTGCTGGTGAAGTTTTCACAGCGTGGGATTAAACTACACGTCAGACACCTGTTGTTATCACAAGGTCCAGCCCCCGAGTGGCTAGATGTTGGATTGCAATCAAGGCTGTACTCTACTCGTTCTAGGGTCTGCAGATGGCTAATCGTCTCGAGTTTTAGTTTACGTAACCAACGTTTAGCATAACCACGTTTAGAGAGCGAGTTAAAAAGTATGGTCCAAGCTTCTTCGAAATCGGATTGTCGTGAACAAATTCTAAGATAACGTATAATTTGGGATTTGACTATGCCTGTGAACGTATGTTTGGGGTGAAATGAGGCTTTGTGGAGTAGCTGATGCGTGTCTGTCGGTTTAAAGTAAACTTTAGACAAAAGGGTATTCTTATCGTCTGGGCATTTAAAAATCGTGGTATCTAAGAAATCAATGGAGCAAGTCCGAATCTCCGCCTTAAACTTGATGGGTGGTTCATGTGAATTGAAAACCGCCAAAAAATCTACAAACGCCTTGATTCCATGGGTCCATAGCATGAATAGATCGTCTAGAAATCTAAAGTAAGCTAAAGGCTGGTGAAGGCACTTAGCTAGGGCTTCTCTCTCAAATTTAGCCATGTAAATATCAGCAAAGTGCGGTGCCCATTTCTTTCCCATCGACGTCCCGCTAATTTGTAAGAAATATTTATCGTCAAATACAAAGTCATTTCGGGTAAGCGACAGTTCTAATAATTTCATGATGGCATCGCTCTGTGTAGTGTTACCCGCCCCTTCCAAAGCCTCCCTTACCGCATTCAGTCCTCTCTCGTGGTCTATGTTCGTATACATACTATCTACGTCTAAAGTAATAAGTAGTGCATTATCCGGGATATGTAAATCCCGAATTTTGCTCAGAAAATCATTGGTGTCTTTAATATACGAGGGGTGCTGGTTCGCTTTATCCTTGATGTAGCTATCTATATACCCTGCAACTGTCTCTGATTCGCTATTGCAATCTGAAACTATCGGCCGACCTGGTGGTATCTTATTGGGGACCGTCCACTTATCCTGGGGCTTATGTATTTTAGGTAGCATGTAGAAACGTCGCGGTCGGATATTAGTTGGAGGTGAAAGATAATCCAATTGTTTATCCGTCAAAAAGTGGTTCTCTTTCAGATCTCCTAATATATCTCTAATTAAATTAGCGGTTTCTGGATATAAAGGTTCTTCTAGAAGCCTATAGTGATCGCGGTTCTGTAGTTGGCGGTAACCTTCAAAGAGATAACTTTCCCGGTCCATAATAACAACTGCAGACCCTTTGTCTGATTTCTTAATGACTATGTCTTTATTGGCTTTAAGCCGTTTTAATGCTACTTGTTCCTCCATAGATAGATTATCCCTCTCAATCTGAATGCGTAATGCCTCGCTCTCCGCTGTAAATCCCGAAACACACTCTATCACCGCTTTGTCAAGTCTACTATCCGGGGGTGTCCATTGGGATTTGCCTGTAAAGGGCAGTTTATCTCGGAGTCCGAATTTGCACGGGAGCTTCTCGAAAAAGTTATGAAGTTTGAGCTTTCTACTGAAACTGTGCACGGCTTGTAAGATGGGCGTGGATTGTACTTTGGGTGTAGGGACGAAAGATAAACCTTTATCTAAGAGCGAGATGTCTCCTGGAGTTAATTGCAACTTAGATAAGTTGATTATGTTATGTGGTTGTTTTTGTTGGTTGTGGTGATCATCACCCTCTGTGTGACCTAGTTTAAATGTTGTAGCCAATGGCGCAGCAATGTATTTGCTGTGTCTGTTGTCCAGTGTATGGCGGATCTGTCATTTCTGTCTATCGTGAATTTCGTGTGGTGTAGGGGTGGCAGTGCGATGACAGACTTATGTGTTTGTATGGCTTCGTTTATGAGTGACAAGTTGCGTTTGTCCGAGTCGGTTAGCCCGTCTGAGAAGTTAATGTGGGCCATGTAAACTTTGGCTTGAGGGAATGTTTTTTGTGTTGTCGTTAGTAGGGTTCTAAGCTCAGGTAGTGAGGTTGTTTGTGTTTTGGAGTGCCTGTTGTTAATGCCGACGCTGAGTATGACATTGTCCGGTGTTTCGGTGTGTTCGTACTGTCTGACCAGTGTAGACATGTGTCTGAATTGAGCCCCCGGATAACTTTCAATCTGTATATCTGGTGTGGGGCTGTGAGTGATATTTGACAGGTTGGAGTCGCCAATGACCAACGTTGGTTTTCCAATAGTGGGTAAGCGCCATGAATGTTTCATTTTGGTCCCTCCGCTGTGTCTGTTGACTTGAATGGTGTGTATGCGCGTGTCTGAGTTTTTCGGTGAGATGTGTCTGGATTTCTTGTGTGCTGGTGGGTGTGATGAAGGGCTCGTTGGGCTATCTGGTGAAGGAGGCGTGTGGCGTTTAGGTGTGGCAGACAACATGTGTCTAAGAGGTGTAAGTGTGGAGAGGATGTTCTTGGATACTGAAAGCCTAGCACCAGGCATGGCGTGATGCTAAAAGCATAGCAACGGGTGGCGTTTGATGCTAGAAGCCTAGCACAGGGCTTGATTTGATGGCACAAGGTTAGCACCGGGCGTGGTTTGATGCTAAAAACCTAGCACCAGGCTTGACTTGATGCTACAAGACTAGCACCGGGCGTGGTTTGATGTTAAAAACCTAGCACCAGGCTTGATTTGATGCTAAAAGCATAGCACCGGGTGGGGTTTGATGCTAGAAGCCCAGCACAGGGCTTGATTTGATGGTACAAGGCTGGCACCGGGCCTGGTTGGATGCTAAAAGCATAGCACCGGGCGTGGTTTGATGCTAAAAGTCCAGCACGGGGCGTGGTTTGATGCTACAAGGTTAGCACCGGGCATGGTTTGATGCTAAAAGTCCAGCACTGGGCGTGGTTTGATACTAAGATCCTAGCATCGGGGGTGGTTGGATGCTAAAAGCCTAGCACCGGGCCTGGTTGGATGCTAAAAGCCTACCACCAGGTGTCATTTTATGCTAAAAGCCTAGCACCGGGCTTGATTTGATGCTACAAGGCTAGCACCGGGCTTGATTTGATGCTACAAGGCTAGCACTGGGCGTGGTTGGATACTGAAAGCCTAGCACCAGGCATGGTGTGATGCTACAAGGCTAGCACCGGGCCTGGTTGGATGCTAAAAGCCTAGCACCGGGCGTGGTTTGATGCTAAAAGCCTAGAACCGGGCGTGGTTTGATGCTAAAAGGTTAGCACCGGGCGTGGTTTGATGCTAAAAGCCTAGTACCGGGCATGGTTTGATGCTACAAGGTTAGCATCTGGCATGGTTTGATGCTAAAAGCCTAGCACCGGGCGTGGTTAGATGCTACAAGGTTAGCATCGGGCATGGTTTGATCCTAAAAGCCTAGCACCGGGCGTGGTTTGATGCTACAAGGTTAGCATCAGGCATGGTTTGATGCTAAAAGCCTAGCACCGGGCGTGGTTTGATGCTACAAGATTAGCACCGGGCATGGTTTGATGCTAAAAGCCTAGCACCGGGCGTGGTTTGATGCTAAAAGCATAGCAACGGGTGGCGTTTGATGCTAGCAGCCTAGCACAGGGCTTGATTTGATGGTACAAGGTTAGCACCGGGCGTGGTTTGATGCTAAAAACCTAGCACCAGGCTTGACTTGATGCTACAAGACTAGCACCGGGCATGATGTGATGCTACAAGGCTGGCACCGGGCCTGGTTGGATGCTAAAAGCATAGCACCGGGCGTGGTTTGATGCTAAAAGTCCAGCACTGGGCGTGGTTTGATGCTACAAGGTTAGCACCGGGCATGGTTTGATGCTAAAAGTCCAGCACTGGGCGTGGTTTGATACTAAGATCCTAGCACCGGGCGTGGTTTGATGCTAAAAGGTTAGCACCGGGCGTGGTTTGATGCTAAAAGCCTAGTACCGGGCATGGTTTGATGCTACAAGGTTAGCATCTGGCATGGTTTGATGCTAAAAGCCTAGCACCGGGCGTGGTTAGATGCTACAAGGTTAGCATCGGGCATGGTTTGATCCTAAAAGCCTAGCACCGGGCGTGGTTTGATGCTACAAGGTTAGCATCGGGCATGGTTTGATGCTAAAAGCTTAGCACCGGGCGTGGTTTGATGCTAAAAGCTTAGCACCGGGCGTGGTTTGATGCTAAAAGCCTAGTACCGGGCATGGTTTGATGCTACAAGGTTAGCATCTGGCATGGTTTGATGCTAAAAGCCTAGCACCGGGCGTGGTTAGATGCTACAAGGTTAGCATCGGGCATGGTTTGATCCTAAAAGCCTAGCACCGGGCGTGGTTTGATGCTACAAGGTTAGCATCAGGCATGGTTTGATGCTAAAAGCCTAGCACCGGGCGTGGTTTGATGCTACAAGATTAGCACCGGGCATGGTTTGATGCTAAAAGCCTAGCACCGGGCGTGGTTTGATGCTAAAAGCATAGCAACGGGTGGCGTTTGATGCTAGCAGCCTAGCACAGGGCTTGATTTGATGGTACAAGGTTAGCACCGGGCGTGGTTTGATGCTAAAAACCTAGCACCAGGCTTGACTTGATGCTACAAGACTAGCACCGGGCATGATGTGATGCTACAAGGCTGGCACCGGGCCTGGTTGGATGCTAAAAGCATAGCACCGGGCGTGGTTTGATGCTAAAAGTCCAGCACTGGGCGTGGTTTGATGCTACAAGGTTAGCACCGGGCATGGTTTGATGCTAAAAGTCCAGCACTGGGCGTGGTTTGATACTAAGATCCTAGCACCGGGCGTGGTTTGATGCTAAAAGGTTAGCACCGGGCGTGGTTTGATGCTAAAAGCCTAGTACCGGGCATGGTTTGATGCTACAAGGTTAGCATCTGGCATGGTTTGATGCTAAAAGCCTAGCACCGGGCGTGGTTAGATGCTACAAGGTTAGCATCGGGCATGGTTTGATCCTAAAAGCCTAGCACCGGGCGTGGTTTGATGCTACAAGGTTAGCATCGGGCATGGTTTGATGCTAAAAGCTTAGCACCGGGCGTGGTTTGATGCTAAAAGCTTAGCACCGGGCGTGGTTTGATGCTAAAAGCCTAGTACCGGGCATGGTTTGATGCTACAAGGTTAGCATCTGGCATGGTTTGATGCTAAAAGCCTAGCACCGGGCGTGGTTAGATGCTACAAGGTTAGCATCGGGCATGGTTTGATCCTAAAAGCCTAGCACCGGGCGTGGTTTGATGCTACAAGGTTAGCATCAGGCATGGTTTGATGCTAAAAGCCTAGCACCGGGCGTGGTTTGATGCTACAAGGTTAGTATCGGGCATGGTTTGATGCTAAAAGCTTAGCACCGGGCGTGGTTTGATGCTAAAAGGTTAGCACCAGGCGTGGTTTGATGCTAAAAGCCTAGTACCGGGCATGGTTTGATGCTACAAGGTTAGCATCTGGCATGGTTTGATGCTTAAAGCCTAGCACCGGGCGTGGTTAGATGCTACAAGGTTAGCATCGGGCATGGTTTGATCCTAAAAGCCTAGCACCGGGCATGGTTTGATGCTACAAGGTTAGCATCAGGCATGGTTTGATGCTAAAAGCCTAGCACCGGGCGTGGTTTGATGCTACAAGGTTAGCACCGGGCATGGTTTGATGCTAAAAGCCTAGCACCAGGCGTGGTTTGATGCTACAAGGTTAGCACCGGGCATGGTTTGATGCTAAAAGTCCAGCACTGGGCGTGGTTTGATACTACAAGGTTAGCATCTGGCATGGTTTGATGCTAAAAGCCTAGCACCGGGCGTGGTTGGATACTAAAAGCCTAGCACCGGGTGTCATTTTATGCTAAAAGCCTAGCACCGGGCTTGATTTGATGCTACAAGCCTAGCACCGGGTGTCATTTTATGCTAAAAGCCTAGCACCGGGTGTCATTTTATGCTAAAAGCCTAGCACCGGGCTTGATTTGATGCTACAAGCCTAGCACCGGGCTTGATTTGATGCTACAAGGCTAGCACCGGGCTTGATTTGATGCTACAAGGCTAGCACTGGGCGTGGTTGGATACTGAAAGCCTAGCACCAGGCATAGTGTGATGCTAAAAGCATAGCAACGGGTGGCGTTTGATGCTAGAAGCCTAGCACAGGGCTTGATTTGATGGTACAAGGCTAGCACCGGGCGTGGTTTGATGCTAAAAACCTAGCACCAGGCTTGACTTGATGCTACAAGACTAGCACCGGGCGTGGTTTGATGTTAAAAACCTAGCACCAGGCTTGATTTGATGCTAAAAGCATAGCACCGGGTGGGGTTTGATGCTAGAAGCCTAGCACAGGGTGATTTGATGGTAGAAGGCTGGCACCGGGCCTGGTTGGATGCTAAAAGCATAGCACCGGGCGTGGTTTGATGCTAAAAGTCCAGCACTGGGCGTGGTTTGATGCTACAAGGTTAGCACCGGGCATGGTTTGATGCTAAAAGTCCAGCACTGGGCGTGGTTTGATACTAAGATCCTAGCATCGGGGGTGGTTGGATGCTAAAAGCCTAGCACCGGGCCTGGTTGGATGCTAAAAGCCTACCACCAGGTGTCATTTTATGCTAAAAGCCTAGCACCGGGCTTGATTTGATGCTACAAGGCTAGCACCGGGCTTGATTTGATGCTACAAGGCTAGCACTGGGCGTGGTTGGATACTGAAAGCCTAGCACCAGGCATGGTGTGATGCTACAAGGCTAGCACCGGGCCTGGTTGGATGCTAAAAGCCTAGCACCGGGCGTGGTTTGATGCTAAAAGCCTAGAACCGGGCGTGGTTTGATGCTAAAAGGTTAGCACCGGGCGTGGTTTGATGCTAAAAGCCTAGTACCGGGCATGGTTTGATGCTACAAGGTTAGCATCTGGCATGGTTTGATGCTAAAAGCCTAGCACCGGGCGTGGTTAGATGCTACAAGGTTAGCATCGGGCATGGTTTGATCCTAAAAGCCTAGCACCGGGCGTGGTTTGATGCTACAAGGTTAGCATCGGGCATGGTTTGATGCTAAAAGCTTAGCACCGGGCGTGGTTTGATGCTAAAAGCTTAGCACCGGGCGTGGTTTGATGCTAAAAACCTAGCACCAGGCTTGACTTGATGCTACAAGACTAGCACCGGGCATGATGTGATGCTACAAGGCTGGCACCGGGCCTGGTTGGATGCTAAAAGCATAGCACCGGGCGTGGTTTGATGCTAAAAGTCCAGCACTGGGCGTGGTTTGATGCTACAAGGTTAGCACCGGGCATGGTTTGATGCTAAAAGTCCAGCACTGGGCGTGGTTTGATACTAAGATCCTAGCAC
The DNA here is from genome assembly GCA_964019135.1 of Arenicola marina. Classification (NCBI taxonomy): domain Eukaryota; kingdom Metazoa; phylum Annelida; class Polychaeta; family Arenicolidae; genus Arenicola; species Arenicola marina. The sequence continues at coordinate 33,991,020 of OZ025262.1, forward strand.
CGGGCGTGGTTTGATGCTACAAGGTTAGCATCTGGCATGGTTTGATGCTAAAAGCCTAGCACCGGGCGTGGTTAGATGCTACAAGGTTAGCATCGGGCATGGTTTGATCCTAAAAGCCTAGCACCGGGCGTGGTTTGATGCTACAAGGTTAGCATCGGGCATGGTTTGATGCTAAAAGCTTAGCACCGGGCGTGGTTTGATGCTAAAAGCTTAGCACCGGGCGTGGTTTGATGCTAAAAGCCTAGTACCGGGCATGGTTTGATGCTACAAGGTTAGCATCTGGCATGGTTTGATGCTAAAAGCCTAGCACCGGGCGTGGTTAGATGCTACAAGGTTAGCATCGGGCATGGTTTGATCCTAAAAGCCTAGCACCGGGCGTGGTTTGATGCTACAAGGTTAGCATCAGGCATGGTTTGATGCTAAAAGCCTAGCACCGGGCGTGGTTTGATGCTACAAGGTTAGTATCGGGCATGGTTTGATGCTAAAAGCCTAGCACCGGGCGTGGTTTGATGCTAAAAGGTTAGCACCAGGCGTGGTTTGATGCTAAAAGCCTAGTACCGGGCATGGTTTGATGCTACAAGGTTAGCATCTGGCATGGTTTGATGCTTAAAGCCTAGCACCGAGCGTGGTTAGATGCTACAAGGTTAGCATCGGGCATGGTTTGATCCTAAAAGCCTAGCACCGGGCATGGTTTGATGCTACAAGGTTAGCATCAGGCATGGTTTGATGCTAAAAGCCTAGCACCGGGCGTGGTTTGATGCTACAAGGTTAGCACCGGGCATGGTTTGATGCTAAAAGCCTAGCACCAGGCGTGGTTTGATGCTACAAGGTTAGCACCGGGCATGGTTTGATGCTAAAAGTCCAGCACTGGGCGTGGTTTGATGCTACAAGGTTAGCACCGGGCATGGTTTGATGCTAAAAGTCCAGCACTGGGCGTGGTTTGATACTACAAGGTTAGCATCGGGCATGGTTTGATGCTAAAAGCCTAGCACCGGGCGTGGTTGGATACTAAAAGCCTAGCACCGGGTGTCATTTTATGCTAAAAGCCTAGCACCGGGCTTGATTTGATGCTACAAGCCTAGCACCGGGTGTCATTTTATGCTAAAAGCCTAGCACCGGGCTTGATTTGATGCTACAAGCCTAGCACCGGGCTTGATTTGATGCTACAAGCCTAGCACCGGGCTTGATTTGATGCTACAAGGCTAGCACCGGGCTTGATTTGATGCTACAAGGCTAGCACTGGGCGTGGTTGGATACTGAAAGCCTAGCACCAGGCATAGTGTGATGCTAAAAGCATAGCAACGGGTGGCGTTTGATGCTAGAAGCCTAGCACAGGGCTTGATTTGATGGTACAAGGCTAGCACCGGGCGTGGTTTGATGCTAAAAACCTAGCACCAGGCTTGACTTGATGCTACAAGACTAGCACCGGGCGTGGTTTGATGTTAAAAACCTAGCACCAGGCTTGATTTGATGCTAAAAGCATAGCACCGGGTGGGGTTTGATGCTAGAAGCCCAGCACAGGGCTTGATTTGATGGTACAAGGCTGGCACCGGGCCTGGTTGGATGCTAAAAGCATAGCACCGGGCGTGGTTTGATGCTAAAAGTCCAGCACTGGGCGTGGTTTGATGCTACAAGGTTAGCACCGGGCATGGTTTGATGCTAAAAGTCCAGCACTGGGCGTGGTTTGATACTAAGATCCTAGCATCGGGGGTGGTTTGATGCTAAAAGCCTAGCACCGGGCCTGGTTGGATGCTAAAAGCCTACCACCAGGTGTCATTTTATGCTAAAAGCCTAGCACCGGGCTTGATTTGATGCTACAAGGCTAGCACCGGGCTTGATTTGATGCTACAAGGCTAGCACTGGGCGTGGTTGGATACTGAAAGCCTAGCACCAGGCATGGTGTGATGCTACAAGGCTAGCACCGGGCCTGGTTGGATGCTAAAAGCCTAGCACCGGGCGTGGTTTGATGCTAAAAGCCTAGAACCGGGCGTGGTTTGATGCTAAAAGGTTAGCACCGGGCGTGGTTTGATGCTAAAAGCCTAGTACCGGGCATGGTTTGATGCTACAAGGTTAGCATCTGGCATGGTTTGATGCTAAAAGCCTAGCACCGGGTGTGGTTAGATGCTACAAGGTTAGCATCAGGTATGGTTTGATCCTAAAAGCCTAGCACCGGGCGTGGTTTGATGCTACAAGGTTAGCATCGGGCATGGTTTGATGCTAAAAGCTTAGCACCGGGCGTGGTTTGATGCTAAAAGCTTAGCACCGGGCGTGGTTTGATGCTAAAAGCCTAGTACCGGGCATGGTTTGATGCTACAAGGTTAGCATCTGGCATGGTTTGATGCTAAAAGCCTAGCACCGGGCGTGGTTAGATGCTACAAGGTTAGCATCGGGCATGGTTTGATCCTAAAAGCCTAGCACCGGGCGTGGTTTGATGCTACAAGGTTAGCATCAGGCATGGTTTGATGCTAAAAGCCTAGCACCGGGCGTGGTTTGATGCTAAAAGTATAGCAACGGGTGGCGTTTGATGCTAGAAGCCTAGCACAGGGCTTGATTTGATGGTACAAGGTTAGCACCGGGCGTGGTTTGATGCTAAAAACCTAGCACCAGGCTGGACTTGATGCTACAAGGCTGGCACCGGGCCTGGTTGGATGCTAAAAGCATAGCACCGGGCGTGGTTTGATGCTAAAAGTCCAGCACTGGGCGTGGTTTGATGCTACAAGGTTAGCACCGGGCATGGTTTGATGCTAAAAGTCCAGCACTGGGCGTGGTTTGATACTAAGATCCTAGCATCGGGGGTGGTTGGATGCTAAAAGCCTACCACCAGGTGTCATTTTATGCTAAAAGCCTAGCACCGGGCTTGATTTGATGCTACAAAGCTAGCACCGGGCTTGATTTGATGCTACAAGGCTAGCACTGGGCGTGGTTGGATACTGAAAGCCTAGCACCAGGCATGGTGTGATGCTACAAGGCTAGCACCGGGCCTGGTTGGATGCTAAAAGCCTAGCACCGGGCGTGGTTTGATGCTAAAAGCCTAGAACCGGGCGTGGTTTGATGCTAAAAGGTTAGCACCGGGCGTGGTTTGATGCTAAAAGCCTAGTACCGGGCATGGTTTGATGCTACAAGGTTAGCATCTGGCATGGTTTGATGCTAAAAGCCTAGCACCGGGCGTGGTTAGATGCTACAAGGTTAGCATCGGGCATGGTTTGATCCTAAAAGCCTAGCACCGGGCGTGGTTTGATGCTACAAGGTTAGCATCGGGCATGGTTTGATGCTAAAAGCTTAGCACCGGGCGTGGTTTGATGCTAAAAGCTTAGCACCGGGCGTGGTTTGATGCTAAAAGCCTAGTACCGGGCATGGTTTGATGCTACAAGGTTAGCATCTGGCATGGTTTGATGCTAAAAGCCTAGCACCGGGCGTGGTTAGATGCTACAAGGTTAGCATCGGGCATGGTTTGATCCTAAAAGCCTAGCACCGGGCGTGGTTTGATGCTACAAGGTTAGCATCAGGCATGGTTTGATGCTAAAAGCCTAGCACCGGGCGTGGTTTGATGCTACAAGATTAGCACCGGGCATGGTTTGATGCTAAAAGCCTAGCACCGGGCGTGGTTTGATGCTAAAAGCATAGCAACGGGTGGCGTTTGATGCTAGCAGCCTAGCACAGGGCTTGATTTGATGGTACAAGGTTAGCACCGGGCGTGGTTTGATGCTAAAAACCTAGCACCAGGCTTGACTTGATGCTACAAGACTAGCACCGGGCATGATGTGATGCTACAAGGCTGGCACCGGGCCTGGTTGGATGCTAAAAGCATAGCACCGGGCGTGGTTTGATGCTAAAAGTCCAGCACTGGGCGTGGTTTGATGCTACAAGGTTAGCACCGGGCATGGTTTGATGCTAAAAGTCCAGCACTGGGCGTGGTTTGATACTAAGATCCTAGCACCGGGCGTGGTTTGATGCTAAAAGGTTAGCACCGGGCGTGGTTTGATGCTAAAAGCCTAGTACCGGGCATGGTTTGATGCTACAAGGTTAGCATCTGGCATGGTTTGATGCTAAAAGCCTAGCACCGGGCGTGGTTAGATGCTACAAGGTTAGCATCGGGCATGGTTTGATCCTAAAAGCCTAGCACCGGGCGTGGTTTGATGCTACAAGGTTAGCATCGGGCATGGTTTGATGCTAAAAGCTTAGCACCGGGCGTGGTTTGATGCTAAAAGCTTAGCACCGGGCGTGGTTTGATGCTAAAAGCCTAGTACCGGGCATGGTTTGATGCTACAAGGTTAGCATCTGGCATGGTTTGATGCTAAAAGCCTAGCACCGGGCGTGGTTAGATGCTACAAGGTTAGCATCGGGCATGGTTTGATCCTAAAAGCCTAGCACCGGGCGTGGTTTGATGCTACAAGGTTAGCATCAGGCATGGTTTGATGCTAAAAGCCTAGCACCGGGCGTGGTTTGATGCTACAAGGTTAGTATCGGGCATGGTTTGATGCTAAAAGCTTAGCACCGGGCGTGGTTTGATGCTAAAAGGTTAGCACCAGGCGTGGCTTGATGCTAAAAGCCTAGTACCGGGCATGGTTTGATGCTACAAGGTTAGCATCTGGCATGGTTTGATGCTTAAAGCCTAGCACCGGGCGTGGTTAGATGCTACAAGGTTAGCATCGGGCATGGTTTGATCCTAAAAGCCTAGCACCGGGCATGGTTTGATGCTACAAGGTTAGCATCAGGCATGGTTTGATGCTAAAAGCCTAGCACCGGGCGTGGTTTGATGCTACAAGGTTAGCACCGGGCATGGTTTGATGCTAAAAGCCTAGCACCAGGCGTGGTTTGATGCTACAAGGTTAACACCGGGCATGGTTTGATGCTAAAAGTCCAGCACTGGGCGTGGTTTGATACTACAAGGTTAGCATCTGGCATGGTTTGATGCTAAAAGCCTAGCACCGGGCGTGGTTGGATACTAAAAGCCTAGCACCGGGTGTCATTTTATGCTAAAAGCCTAGCACCGGGCTTGATTTGATGCTACAAGCCTAGCACCGGGTGTCATTTTATGCTAAAAGCCTAGCACCGGCTTGATTTGATGCTACAAGCCTAGCACCGGGCTTGATTTGATGCTACAAGCCTAGCACCGGGCTTGATTTGATGCTACAAGGCTAGCACCGGGCTTGATTTGATGCTACAAGGCTAGCACTGGGCGTGGTTGGATACTGAAAGCCTAGCACCAGGCATAGTGTGATGCTAAAAGCATAGCAACGGGTGGCGTTTGATGCTAGAAGCCTAGCACAGGGCTTGATTTGATGGTACAAGGCTAGCACCGGGCGTGGTTTGATGCTAAAAACCTAGCACCAGGCTTGACTTGATGCTACAAGACTAGCACCGGGCGTGGTTTGATGTTAAAAACCTAGCACCAGGCTTGATTTGATGCTAAAAGCATAGCACCGGGTGGGGTTTGATGCTAGAAGCCTAGCACAGGGCTTGATTTGATGGTACAAGGCTGGCACCGGGCCTGGTTGGATGCTAAAAGCATAGCACCGGGCGTGGTTTGATGCTAAAAGTCCAGCACTGGGCGTGGTTTGATGCTACAAGGTTAGCACCGGGCATGGTTTGATGCTAAAAGTCCAGCACTGGGCGTGGTTTGATACTAAGATCCTAGCATCGGGGGTGGTTGGATGCTAAAAGCCTAGCACCGGGCCTGGTTGGATGCTAAAAGCCTACCACCAGGTGTCATTTTATGCTAAAAGCCTAGCACCGGGCTTGATTTGATGCTACAAGGCTAGCACCGGGCTTGATTTGATGCTACAAGGCTAGCACTGGGCGTGGTTGGATACTGAAAGCCTAGCACCAGGCATGGTGTGATGCTACAAGGCTAGCACCGGGCCTGGTTGGATGCTAAAAGCCTAGCACCGGGCGTGGTTTGATGCTAAAAGCCTAGAACAGGGCGTGGTTTGATGCTAAAAGGTTAGCACCGGGCGTGGTTTGATGCTAAAAGCCTAGTACCGGGCATGGTTTGATGCTACAAGGTTAGCATCTGGCATGGTTTGATGCTAAAAGCCTAGCACCGGGCGTGGTTAGATGCTACAAGGTTAGCATCGGGCATGGTTTGATCCTAAAAGCCTAGCACCGGGCGTGGTTTGATGCTACAAGGTTAGCATCGGGCATGGTTTGATGCTAAAAGCTTAGCACCGGGCGTGGTTTGATGCTAAAAGCTTAGCACCGGGCGTGGTTTGATGCTAAAAACCTAGCACCAGGCTTGACTTGATGCTACAAGACTAGCACCGGGCATGATGTGATGCTACAAGGCTGGCACCGGGCCTGGTTGGATGCTAAAAGCATAGCACCGGGCGTGGTTTGATGCTAAAAGTCCAGCACTGGGCGTGGTTTGATGCTACAAGGTTAGCACCGGGCATGGTTTGATGCTAAAAGTCCAGCACTGGGCGTGGTTTGATACTAAGATCCTAGCACCGGGCGTGGTTTGATGCTAAAAGGTTAGCACCGGGCGTGGTTTGATGCTAAAAGCCTAGTACCGGGCATGGTTTGATGCTACAAGGTTAGCATCTGGCATGGTTTGATGCTAAAAGCCTAGCACCGGGCGTGGTTAGATGCTACAAGGTTAGCATCGGGCATGGTTTGATCCTAAAAGCCTAGCACCGGGCGTGGTTTGATGCTACAAGGTTAGCATCGGGCATGGTTTGATGCTAAAAGCTTAGCACCGGGCGTGGTTTGATGCTAAAAGCTTAGCACCGGGCGTGGTTTGATGCTAAAAGCCTAGTACCGGGCATGGTTTGATGCTACAAGGTTAGCATCTGGCATGGTTTGATGCTAAAAGCCTAGCACCGGGCGTGGTTAGATGCTACAAGGTTAGCATCGGGCATGGTTTGATCCTAAAAGCCTAGCACCGGGCGTGGTTTGATGCTACAAGGTTAGCATCAGGCATGGTTTGATGCTTAAAGCCTAGCACCGGGCGTGGTTTGATGCTACAAGGTTAGTATCGGGCATGGTTTGATGCTAAAAGCTTAGCACCGGGCGTGGTTTGATGCTAAAAGGTTAGCACCAGGCGTGGTTTGATGCTAAAAGCCTAGTACCGGGCATGGTTTGATGCTACAAGGTTAGCATCTGGCATGGTTTGATGCTTAAAGCCTAGCACCGGGCGTGGTTAGATGCTACAAGGTTAGCATCGGGCATGGTTTGATCCTAAAAGCCTAGCACCGGGCATGGTTTGATGCTACAAGGTTAGCATCAGGCATGGTTTGATGCTAAAAGCCTAGCACCGGGCGTGGTTTGATGCTACAAGGTTAGCACCGGGCATGGTTTGATGCTAAAAGCCTAGCATCAGGCGTGGTTTGATGCTACAAGGTTAGCACCGGGCATGGTTTGATGCTAAAAGTCCAGCACTGGGCGTGGTTTGATGCTACAAGGTTAGCACCGGGCATGGTTTGATGCTAAAAGTCCAGCACTGGGCGTGGTTTGATACTACAAGGTTAGCATCGGGCATGGTTTGATGCTAAAAGCCTAGCACCGGGCGTGGTTGGATACTAAAAGCCTAGCACCGGGTGTCATTTTATGCTAAAAGCCTAGCACCGGGCTTGATTTGATGCTACAAGCCTAGCACCGGGTGTCATTTTATGCTAAAAGCCTAGCACCGGGCTTGATTTGATGCTACAAGCCTAGCACCGGGCTTGATTTGATGCTACAAGCCTAGCACCGGGCTTGATTTGATGCTACAAGGCTAGCACCGGGCTTGATTTGATGCTACAAGGCTAGCACTGGGCGTGGTTGGATACTGAAAGCCTAGCACCAGGCATAGTGTGATGCTAAAAGCATAGCAACGGGTGGCGTTTGATGCTAGAAGCCTAGCACAGGGCTTGATTTGATGGTACAAGGCTAGCACCGGGCGTGGTTTGATGCTAAAAACCTAGCACCAGGCTTGACTTGATGCTACAAGACTAGCACCGGGCGTGGTTTGATGTTAAAAACCTAGCACCAGGCTTGATTTGATGCTAAAAGCATAGCACCGGGTGGGGTTTGATGCTAGAAGCCCAGCACAGGGCTTGATTTGATGGTACAAGGCTGGCACCGGGCCTGGTTGGATGCTAAAAGCATAGCACCGGGCGTGGTTTGATGCTAAAAGTCCAGCACTGGGCGTGGTTTGATGCTACAAGGTTAGCACCGGGCATGGTTTGATGCTAAAAGTCCAGCACTGGGCGTGGTTTGATACTAAGATCCTAGCATCGGGGGTGGTTTGATGCTAAAAGCCTAGCACCGGGCCTGGTTGGATGCTAAAAGCCTACCACCAGGTGTCATTTTATGCTAAAAGCCTAGCACCGGGCTTGATTTGATGCTACAAGGCTAGCACCGGGCTTGATTTGATGCTACAAGGCTAGCACTGGGCGTGGTTGGATACTGAAAGCCTAGCACCAGGCATGGTGTGATGCTACAAGGCTAGCACCGGGCCTGGTTGGATGCTAAAAGCCTAGCACCGGGCGTGGTTTGATGCTAAAAGCCTAGAACCGGGCGTGGTTTGATGCTAAAAGCCTAGTACCGGGCATGGTTTGATGCTACAAGGTTAGCATCTGGCATGGTTTGATGCTAAAAGCCTAGCACCGGGTGTGGTTAGATGCTACAAGGTTAGCATCAGGTATGGTTTGATCCTAAAAGCCTAGAACCGGGCGTGGTTTGATGCTACAAGGTTAGCATCGGGCATGGTTTGATGCTAAAAGCTTAGCACCGGGCGTGGTTTGATGCTAAAAGCTTAGCACCGGGCGTGGTTTGATGCTAAAAGCCTAGTACCGGGCATGGTTTGATGCTACAAGGTTAGCATCTGGCATGGTTTGATGCTAAAAGCCTAGCACCGGGCATGGTTAGATGCTACAAGGTTAGCATCGGGCATGGTTTGATCCTAAAAGCCTAGCACCGGGCGTGGTTTGATGCTACAAGGTTAGCATCAGGCATGGTTTGATGCTAAAAGCCTAGCACCGGGCGTGGTTTGATGCTAAAAGTATAGCAACGGGTGGCGTTTGATGCTAGAAGCCTAGCACAGGGCTTGATTTGATGGTACAAGGTTAGCACCGGGCGTGGTTTGATGCTAAAAACCTAGCACCAGGCTTGACTTGATGCTACAAGGCTGGCACCGGGCCTGGTTGGATGCTAAAAGCATAGCACCGGGCGTGGTTTGATGCTAAAAGTCCAGCACTGGGCGTGGTTTGATGCTACAAGGTTAGCACCGGGCATGGTTTGATGCTAAAAGTCCAGCACTGGGCGTGGTTTGATACTAAGATCCTAGCACCGGGCGTGGTTTGATGCTAAAAACCTAGCACCAGGCTTGACTTGATGCTACAAGACTAGCACCGGGCATGATGTGATGCTACAAGGCTGGCACCGGGCCTGGTTGGATGCTAAAAGCATAGCACCGGGCGTGGTTTGATGCTAAAAGTCCAGCACTGGGCGTGGTTTGATGCTACAAGGTTAGCACCGGGCATGGTTTGATGCTAAAAGTCCAGCACTGGGCGTGGTTTGATACTAAGATCCTAGCACCGGGCGTGGTTGGATACTAAAAGCCTAGCACCGAGTGTCATTTTATGCTAAAAGCCTAGCACCGGGCTTGATTTGATGCTACAAGGCTAGCACCGGGCTTGATTTGATGCTACAAGGCTAGCACTGGGCGTGGTTGGATACTGAAAGCCTAGCACCAGGCTTGGTGTGATGCTACAAGGCTAGCACCGGGCCTGGTTGGATGCTAAAAGCCTAGCACCGGGCGTGGTTTGATGCTAAAAGCCTAGAACCGGGCGTGGTTTGATGCTAAAAGGTTAGCACCGGGCGTGGTTTGATGCTAAAAGCCTAGTACCGGACATGGTTTGATGCTACAAGGTTAGCATCTGGCATGGTTTGATGCTAAAAGCCTAGCACCGGGCGTGGTTAGATGCTACAAGGTTAGCATCGGGCATGGTTTGATCCTAAAAGCCTAGCACCGGGCGTGGTTTGATGCTACAAGGTTAGTATCGGGCATGGTTTGATGCTAAAAGCTTAGCACCGGGCGTGGTTTGATGCTAAAAGGTTAGCACCAGGCATGGTTTGATCCTAAAAGCCTAGCACCGGGCGTGGTTTGATGCTACAAGGTTAGTATCGGGCATGGTTTGATGCTAAAAGCTTAGCACCAGGCGTGGTTTGATGCTACAAGGTTAGTATCGGGCATGGTTTGATGCTAAAAGCTTAGCACCGGGCGTGGTTTGATGCTACAAGGTTAGCATCTGGCGTGGTTTGATGCTAAAAGCCTAGTACCGGGCATGGTTTGATGCTACAAGGTTAGCATCTGGCATGGTTTGATGCTTAAAGCCTAGCACCGGGCGTGGTTAGATGCTACAAGGTTAGCATCGGGCATGGTTTGATCCTAAAAGCCTAGCACCGGGCATGGTTTGATGCTACAAGGTTAGCATCAGGCATGGTTTGATGCTAAAAGCCTAGCACCGGGCGTGGTTTGATGCTACAAGGTTAGCACCGGGCATGGTTTGATGCTAAAAGCCTAGCACCAGGCGTGGTTTGATGCTACAAGGTTAGCACCGGGCATGGTTTGATGCTAAAAGTCCAGCACTGGGCGTGGTTTGATGCTACAAGGTTAGCACCGGGCATGGTTTGATGCTAAAAGCCTAGCACCGGGCGTGGTTGGATACTAAAAGCCTAGCACCGGGTGTCATTTTATGCTAAAAGCCTAGCACCGGGCTTGATTTGATGCTACAAGCCTAGCACCGGGTGTCATTACAAGGTTAGCATCTGGCATGGTTTGATGCTAAAAGCCTAGCACCGGGCGTGGTTAGATGCTACAAGGTTAGCATCGGGTATGGTTTGATCCTAAAAGCCTAGCACCGGGCGTGGTTTGATGCTACAAGGTTAGCATCGGGCATGGTTTGATGCTAAAAGCTTAGCACCGGGCGTGGTTTGATGCTAAAAGCTTAGCACCGGGCGTGGTTTGATGCTAAAAGCCTAGTACCGGGCATGGTTTGATGCTACAAGGTTAGCATCTGGCATGGTTTGATGCTAAAAGCCTAGCACCGGGCGTGGTTAGATGCTACAAGGTTAGCATCGGGCATGGTTTGATCCTAAAAGCCTAGCACCGGGCGTGGTTTGATGCTACAAGGTTAGCATCAGGCATGGTTTGATGCTAAAAGCCTAGCACCGGGCGTGGTTTGATGCTAAAAGTATAGCAACGGGTGGCGTTTGATGCTAGAAGCCTAGCACAGGGCTTGATTTGATGGTACAAGGTTAGCACCGGGTGTGGTTTGATGCTAAAAACCTAGCACTAGGCTTGACTTGATGCTACAAGACTAGCACCGGGCATGATGTGATGCTACAAGGCTGGCACCGGGCCTGGTTGGATGCTAAAAGCATAGCACCGGGTGTGGTTTGATGCTAAAAGTCCAGCACTGGGCGTGGTTTGATACTAAGATCCTAGCACCGGGCGTGGTTTGATGCTAAAAACCTAGTACCAGGCTTGACTTGATGCTACAAGACTAGCACCGGGCATGATGTGATGCTACAAGGCTGGCACCGGGCCTGGTTGGATGCTAAAAGCATAGCACCGGGCGTGGTTTGATGCTAAAAGTCCAGCACTGGGCGTGGTTTGATGCTACAAGGTTAGCACCGGGCATGGTTTGATGCTACAAGCCTAGCACCGGGCTTGATTTGATGCTACAAGCCTAGCACCGGGCTTGATTTGATGCTACAAGGCTAGCACCGGGCTTGGTTTGATGCTACAAGGCTAGCACTGGGCGTGGTTGGATACTGAAAGCCTAGCACCGGGCGTGGTTTAATGCTAAACGGTTAGCACCGGGCGTGGTTTGATGCTAAAAGCCTAGTACCGGGCATGGTTTGATGCTACAAGGTTAGCATCTGGCATGGTTTGATGCTAAAAGCCTAGCACCGGGCGTGGTTAGATGCTACAAGGTTAGCATCGGGCATGGTTTGATCCTAAAAGCCTAGCACCGGGCGTGGTTTGATGCTACAAGGTTAGCATCAGGCATGGTTTGATGCTAAAAGCCTAGCACCGGGCGTGGTTTGATGCTACAAGATTAGCACCGGGCATGGTTTGATGCTAAAAGCCTAGCACCGGGCGTGGTTTGATGCTAAAAGCATAGCAACGGGTGGCGTTTGATGCTAGCAGCCTAGCACAGGGCTTGATTTGATGGTACAAGGTTAGCACCGGGCGTGGTTTGATGCTAAAAACCTAGCACCAGGCTTGACTTGATGCTACAAGACTAGCACCGGGCATGATGTGATGCTACAAGGCTGGCACCGGGCCTGGTTGGATGCTAAAAGCATAGCACCGGGCGTGGTTTGATGCTAAAAGTCCAGCACTGGGCGTGGTTTGATGCTACAAGGTTAGCACCGGGCATGGTTTGATGCTAAAAGTCCAGCACTGGGCGTGGTTTGATACTAAGATCCTAGCACCGGGCGTGGTTTGATGCTAAAAGGTTAGCACCGGGCGTGGTTTGATGCTAAAAGCCTAGTACCGGGCATGGTTTGATGCTACAAGGTTAGCATCTGGCATGGTTTGATGCTAAAAGCCTAGCACCGGGCGTGGTTAGATGCTACAAGGTTAGCATCGGGCATGGTTTGATCCTAAAAGCCTAGCACCGGGCGTGGTTTGATGCTACAAGGTTAGCATCGGGCATGGTTTGATGCTAAAAGCTTAGCACCGGGCGTGGTTTGATGCTAAAAGCTTAGCACCGGGCGTGGTTTGATGCTAAAAGCCTAGTACCGGGCATGGTTTGATGCTACAAGGTTAGCATCTGGCATGGTTTGATGCTAAAAGCCTAGCACCGGGCGTGGTTAGATGCTACAAGGTTAGCATCGGGCATGGTTTGATCCTAAAAGCCTAGCACCGGGCGTGGTTTGATGCTACAAGGTTAGCATCAGGCATGGTTTGATGCTAAAAGCCTAGCACCGGGCGTGGTTTGATGCTACAAGATTAGCACCGGGCATGGTTTGATGCTAAAAGCCTAGCACCGGGCGTGGTTTGATGCTAAAAGCATAGCAACGGGTGGCGTTTGATGCTAGCAGCCTAGCACAGGGCTTGATTTGATGGTACAAGGTTAGCACCGGGCGTGGTTTGATGCTAAAAACCTAGCACCAGGCTTGACTTGATGCTACAAGACTAGCACCGGGCATGATGTGATGCTACAAGGCTGGCACCGGGCCTGGTTGGATGCTAAAAGCATAGCACCGGGCGTGGTTTGATGCTAAAAGTCCAGCACTGGGCGTGGTTTGATGCTACAAGGTTAGCACCGGGCATGGTTTGATGCTAAAAGTCCAGCACTGGGCGTGGTTTGATACTAAGATCCTAGCACCGGGCGTGGTTTGATGCTAAAAGGTTAGCACCGGGCGTGGTTTGATGCTAAAAGCCTAGTACCGGGCATGGTTTGATGCTACAAGGTTAGCATCTGGCATGGTTTGATGCTAAAAGCCTAGCACCGGGCGTGGTTAGATGCTACAAGGTTAGCATCGGGCATGGTTTGATCCTAAAAGCCTAGCACCGGGCGTGGTTTGATGCTACAAGGTTAGCATCGGGCATGGTTTGATGCTAAAAGCTTAGCACCGGGCGTGGTTTGATGCTAAAAGCTTAGCACCGGGCGTGGTTTGATGCTAAAAGCCTAGTACCGGGCATGGTTTGATGCTACAAGGTTAGCATCTGGCATGGTTTGATGCTAAAAGCCTAGCACCGGGCGTGGTTAGATGCTACAAGGTTAGCATCGGGCATGGTTTGATCCTAAAAGCCTAGCACCGGGCGTGGTTTGATGCTACAAGGTTAGCATCAGGCATGGTTTGATGCTAAAAGCCTAGCACCGGGCGTGGTTTGATGCTACAAGGTTAGTATCGGGCATGGTTTGATGCTAAAAGCTTAGCACCGGGCGTGGTTTGATGCTAAAAGGTTAGCACCAGGCGTGGTTTGATGCTAAAAGCCTAGTACCGGGCATGGTTTGATGCTACAAGGTTAGCATCTGGCATGGTTTGATGCTTAAAGCCTAGCACCGGGCGTGGTTAGATGCTACAAGGTTAGCATCGGGCATGGTTTGATCCTAAAAGCCTAGCACCGGGCATGGTTTGATGCTACAAGGTTAGCATCAGGCATGGTTTGATGCTAAAAGCCTAGCACCGGGCGTGGTTTGATGCTACAAGGTTAGCACCGGGCATGGTTTGATGCTAAAAGCCTAGCACCAGGCGTGGTTTGATGCTACAAGGTTAGCACCGGGCATGGTTTGATGCTAAAAGTCCAGCACTGGGCGTGGTTTGATACTACAAGGTTAGCATCTGGCATGGTTTGATGCTAAAAGCCTAGCACCGGGCGTGGTTGGATACTAAAAGCCTAGCACCGGGTGTCATTTTATGCTAAAAGCCTAGCACCGGGCTTGATTTGATGCTACAAGCCTAGCACCGGGTGTCATTTTATGCTAAAAGCCTAGCACCGGGTGTCATTTTATGCTAAAAGCCTAGCACCGGGCTTGATTTGATGCTACAAGCCTAGCACCGGGCTTGATTTGATGCTACAAGGCTAGCACCGGGCTTGATTTGATGCTACAAGGCTAGCACTGGGCGTGGTTGGATACTGAAAGCCTAGCACCAGGCATAGTGTGATGCTAAAAGCATAGCAACGGGTGGCGTTTGATGCTAGAAGCCTAGCACAGGGCTTGATTTGATGGTACAAGGCTAGCACCGGGCGTGGTTTGATGCTAAAAACCTAGCACCAGGCTTGACTTGATGCTACAAGACTAGCACCGGGCGTGGTTTGATGTTAAAAACCTAGCACCAGGCTTGATTTGATGCTAAAAGCATAGCACCGGGTGGGGTTTGATGCTAGAAGCCTAGCACAGGGTGATTTGATGGTACAAGGCTGGCACCGGGCCTGGTTGGATGCTAAAAGCATAGCACCGGGCGTGGTTTGATGCTAAAAGTCCAGCACTGGGCGTGGTTTGATGCTACAAGGTTAGCACCGGGCATGGTTTGATGCTAAAAGTCCAGCACTGGGCGTGGTTTGATACTAAGATCCTAGCATCGGGGGTGGTTGGATGCTAAAAGCCTAGCACCGGGCCTGGTTGGATGCTAAAAGCCTACCACCAGGTGTCATTTTATGCTAAAAGCCTAGCACCGGGCTTGATTTGATGCTACAAGGCTAGCACCGGGCTTGATTTGATGCTACAAGGCTAGCACTGGGCGTGGTTGGATACTGAAAGCCTAGCACCAGGCATGGTGTGATGCTACAAGGCTAGCACCGGGCCTGGTTGGATGCTAAAAGCCTAGCACCGGGCGTGGTTTGATGCTAAAAGCCTAGAACCGGGCGTGGTTTGATGCTAAAAGGTTAGCACCGGGCGTGGTTTGATGCTAAAAGCCTAGTACCGGGCATGGTTTGATGCTACAAGGTTAGCATCTGGCATGGTTTGATGCTAAAAGCCTAGCACCGGGCGTGGTTAGATGCTACAAGGTTAGCATCGGGCATGGTTTGATCCTAAAAGCCTAGCACCGGGCGTGGTTTGATGCTACAAGGTTAGCATCGGGCATGGTTTGATGCTAAAAGCTTAGCACCGGGCGTGGTTTGATGCTAAAAGCTTAGCACCGGGCGTGGTTTGATGCTAAAAACCTAGCACCAGGCTTGACTTGATGCTACAAGACTAGCACCGGGCATGATGTGATGCTACAAGGCTGGCACCGGGCCTGGTTGGATGCTAAAAGCATAGCACCGGGCGTGGTTTGATGCTAAAAGTCCAGCACTGGGCGTGGTTTGATGCTACAAGGTTAGCACCGGGCATGGTTTGATGCTAAAAGTCCAGCACTGGGCGTGGTTTGATACTAAGATCCTAGCACCGGGCGTGGTTTGATGCTACAAGGTTAGCATCTGGCATGGTTTGATGCTAAAAGCCTAGCACCGGGCGTGGTTAGATGCTACAAGGTTAGCATCGGGCATGGTTTGATCCTAAAAGCCTAGCACCGGGCGTGGTTTGATGCTACAAGGTTAGCATCGGGCATGGTTTGATGCTAAAAGCTTAGCACCGGGCGTGGTTTGATGCTAAAAGCTTAGCACCGGGCGTGGTTTGATGCTAAAAGCCTAGTACCGGGCATGGTTTGATGCTACAAGGTTAGCATCTGGCATGGTTTGATGCTAAAAGCCTAGCACCGGGCGTGGTTAGATGCTACAAGGTTAGCATCGGGCATGGTTTGATCCTAAAAGCCTAGCACCGGGCGTGGTTTGATGCTACAAGGTTAGCATCAGGCATGGTTTGATGCTAAAAGCCTAGCACCGGGCGTGGTTTGATGCTACAAGGTTAGTATCGGGCATGGTTTGATGCTAAAAGCTTAGCACCGGGCGTGGTTTGATGCTAAAAGGTTAGCACCAGGCGTGGTTTGATGCTAAAAGCCTAGTACCGGGCATGGTTTGATGCTACAAGGTTAGCATCTGGCATGGTTTGATGCTTAAAGCCTAGCACCGAGCGTGGTTAGATGCTACAAGGTTAGCATCGGGCATGGTTTGATCCTAAAAGCCTAGCACCGGGCATGGTTTGATGCTACAAGGTTAGCATCAGGCATGGTTTGATGCTAAAAGCCTAGCACCGGGCGTGGTTTGATGCTACAAGGTTAGCACCGGGCATGGTTTGATGCTAAAAGCCTAGCACCAGGCGTGGTTTGATGCTACAAGGTTAGCACCGGGCATGGTTTGATGCTAAAAGTCCAGCACTGGGCGTGGTTTGATGCTACAAGGTTAGCACCGGGCATGGTTTGATGCTAAAAGTCCAGCACTGGGCGTGGTTTGATACTACAAGGTTAGCATCGGGCATGGTTTGATGCTAAAAGCCTAGCACCGGGCGTGGTTGGATACTAAAAGCCTAGCACCGGGTGTCATTTTATGCTAAAAGCCTAGCACCGGGCTTGATTTGATGCTACAAGCCTAGCACCGGGTGTCATTTTATGCTAAAAGCCTAGCACCGGGCTTGATTTGATGCTACAAGCCTAGCACCGGGCTTGATTTGATGCTACAAGCCTAGCACCGGGCTTGATTTGATGCTACAAGGCTAGCACCGGGCTTGATTTGATGCTACAAGGCTAGCACTGGGCGTGGTTGGATACTGAAAGCCTAGCACCAGGCATAGTGTGATGCTAAAAGCATAGCAACGGGTGGCGTTTGATGCTAGAAGCCTAGCACAGGGCTTGATTTGATGGTACAAGGCTAGCACCGGGCGTGGTTTGATGCTAAAAACCTAGCACCAGGCTTGACTTGATGCTACAAGACTAGCACCGGGCGTGGTTTGATGTTAAAAACCTAGCACCAGGCTTGATTTGATGCTAAAAGCATAGCACCGGGTGGGGTTTGATGCTAGAAGCCCAGCACAGGGCTTGATTTGATGGTACAAGGCTGGCACCGGGCCTGGTTGGATGCTAAAAGCATAGCACCGGGCGTGGTTTGATGCTAAAAGTCCAGCACTGGGCGTGGTTTGATGCTACAAGGTTAGCACCGGGCATGGTTTGATGCTAAAAGTCCAGCACTGGGCGTGGTTTGATACTAAGATCCTAGCATCGGGGGTGGTTTGATGCTAAAAGCCTAGCACCGGGCCTGGTTGGATGCTAAAAGCCTACCACCAGGTGTCATTTTATGCTAAAAGCCTAGCACCGGGCTTGATTTGATGCTACAAGGCTAGCACCGGGCTTGATTTGATGCTACAAGGCTAGCACTGGGCGTGGTTGGATACTGAAAGCCTAGCACCAGGCATGGTGTGATGCTACAAGGCTAGCACCGGGCCTGGTTGGATGCTAAAAGCCTAGCACCGGGCGTGGTTTGATGCTAAAAGCCTAGAACCGGGCGTGGTTTGATGCTAAAAGGTTAGCACCGGGCGTGGTTTGATGCTAAAAGCCTAGTACCGGGCATGGTTTGATGCTACAAGGTTAGCATCTGGCATGGTTTGATGCTAAAAGCCTAGCACCGGGTGTGGTTAGATGCTACAAGGTTAGCATCAGGTATGGTTTGATCCTAAAAGCCTAGCACCGGGCGTGGTTTGATGCTACAAGGTTAGCATCGGGCATGGTTTGATGCTAAAAGCTTAGCACCGGGCGTGGTTTGATGCTAAAAGCTTAGCACCGGGCGTGGTTTGATGCTAAAAGCCTAGTACCGGGCATGGTTTGATGCTACAAGGTTAGCATCTGGCATGGTTTGATGCTAAAAGCCTAGCACCGGGCGTGGTTAGATGCTACAAGGTTAGCATCGGGCATGGTTTGATCCTAAAAGCCTAGCACCGGGCGTGGTTTGATGCTACAAGGTTAGCATCAGGCATGGTTTGATGCTAAAAGCCTAGCACCGGGCGTGGTTTGATGCTAAAAGTATAGCAACGGGTGGCGTTTGATGCTAGAAGCCTAGCACAGGGCTTGATTTGATGGTACAAGGTTAGCACCGGGCGTGGTTTGATGCTAAAAACCTAGCACCAGGCTGGACTTGATGCTACAAGGCTGGCACCGGGCCTGGTTGGATGCTAAAAGCATAGCACCGGGCGTGGTTTGATGCTAAAAGTCCAGCACTGGGCGTGGTTTGATGCTACAAGGTTAGCACCGGGCATGGTTTGATGCTAAAAGTCCAGCACTGGGCGTGGTTTGATACTAAGATCCTAGCATCGGGGGTGGTTGGATGCTAAAAGCCTAGCACCGGGCCTGGTTGGATGCTAAAAGCCTACCACCAGGTGTCATTTTATGCTAAAAGCCTAGCACCGGGCTTGATTTGATGCTACAAAGCTAGCACCGGGCTTGATTTGATGCTACAAGGCTAGCACTGGGCGTGGTTGGATACTGAAAGCCTAGCACCAGGCATGGTGTGATGCTACAAGGCTAGCACCGGGCCTGGTTGGATGCTAAAAGCCTAGCACCGGGCGTGGTTTGATGCTAAAAGCCTAGAACCGGGCGTGGTTTGATGCTAAAAGGTTAGCACCGGGCGTGGTTTGATGCTAAAAGCCTAGTACCGGGCATGGTTTGATGCTACAAGGTTAGCATCTGGCATGGTTTGATGCTAAAAGCCTAGCACCGGGCGTGGTTAGATGCTACAAGGTTAGCATCGGGCATGGTTTGATCCTAAAAGCCTAGCACCGGGCGTGGTTTGATGCTACAAGGTTAGCATCGGGCATGGTTTGATGCTAAAAGCTTAGCACCGGGCGTGGTTTGATGCTAAAAGCTTAGCACCGGGCGTGGTTTGATGCTAAAAGCCTAGTACCGGGCATGGTTTGATGCTACAAGGTTAGCATCTGGCATGGTTTGATGCTAAAAGCCTAGCACCGGGCGTGGTTAGATGCTACAAGGTTAGCATCGGGCATGGTTTGATCCTAAAAGCCTAGCACCGGGCGTGGTTTGATGCTACAAGGTTAGCATCAGGCATGGTTTGATGCTAAAAGCCTAGCACCGGGCGTGGTTTGATGCTACAAGATTAGCACCGGGCATGGTTTGATGCTAAAAGCCTAGCACCGGGCGTGGTTTGATGCTAAAAGCATAGCAACGGGTGGCGTTTGATGCTAGCAGCCTAGCACAGGGCTTGATTTGATGGTACAAGGTTAGCACCGGGCGTGGTTTGATGCTAAAAACCTAGCACCAGGCTTGACTTGATGCTACAAGACTAGCACCGGGCATGATGTGATGCTACAAGGCTGGCACCGGGCCTGGTTGGATGCTAAAAGCATAGCACCGGGCGTGGTTTGATGCTAAAAGTCCAGCACTGGGCGTGGTTTGATGCTACAAGGTTAGCACCGGGCATGGTTTGATGCTAAAAGTCCAGCACTGGGCGTGGTTTGATACTAAGATCCTAGCACCGGGCGTGGTTTGATGCTAAAAGGTTAGCACCGGGCGTGGTTTGATGCTAAAAGCCTAGTACCGGGCATGGTTTGATGCTACAAGGTTAGCATCTGGCATGGTTTGATGCTAAAAGCCTAGCACCGGGCGTGGTTAGATGCTACAAGGTTAGCATCGGGCATGGTTTGATCCTAAAAGCCTAGCACCGGGCGTGGTTTGATGCTACAAGGTTAGCATCGGGCATGGTTTGATGCTAAAAGCTTAGCACCGGGCGTGGTTTGATGCTAAAAGCTTAGCACCGGGCGTGGTTTGATGCTAAAAGCCTAGTACCGGGCATGGTTTGATGCTACAAGGTTAGCATCTGGCATGGTTTGATGCTAAAAGCCTAGCACCGGGCGTGGTTAGATGCTACAAGGTTAGCATCGGGCATGGTTTGATCCTAAAAGCCTAGCACCGGGCGTGGTTTGATGCTACAAGGTTAGCATCAGGCATGGTTTGATGCTAAAAGCCTAGCACCGGGCGTGGTTTGATGCTACAAGGTTAGTATCGGGCATGGTTTGATGCTAAAAGCTTAGCACCGGGCGTGGTTTGATGCTAAAAGGTTAGCACCAGGCGTGGCTTGATGCTAAAAGCCTAGTACCGGGCATGGTTTGATGCTACAAGGTTAGCATCTGGCATGGTTTGATGCTTAAAGCCTAGCACCGGGCGTGGTTAGATGCTACAAGGTTAGCATCGGGCATGGTTTGATCCTAAAAGCCTAGCACCGGGCATGGTTTGATGCTACAAGGTTAGCATCAGGCATGGTTTGATGCTAAAAGCCTAGCACCGGGCGTGGTTTGATGCTACAAGGTTAGCACCGGGCATGGTTTGATGCTAAAAGCCTAGCACCAGGCGTGGTTTGATGCTACAAGGTTAACACCGGGCATGGTTTGATGCTAAAAGTCCAGCACTGGGCGTGGTTTGATACTACAAGGTTAGCATCTGGCATGGTTTGATGCTAAAAGCCTAGCACCGGGCGTGGTTGGATACTAAAAGCCTAGCACCGGGTGTCATTTTATGCTAAAAGCCTAGCACCGGGCTTGATTTGATGCTACAAGCCTAGCACCGGGTGTCATTTTATGCTAAAAGCCTAGCACCGGCTTGATTTGATGCTACAAGCCTAGCACCGGGCTTGATTTGATGCTACAAGCCTAGCACCGGGCTTGATTTGATGCTACAAGGCTAGCACCGGGCTTGATTTGATGCTACAAGGCTAGCACTGGGCGTGGTTGGATACTGAAAGCCTAGCACCAGGCATAGTGTGATGCTAAAAGCATAGCAACGGGTGGCGTTTGATGCTAGAAGCCTAGCACAGGGTTTGATTTGATGGTACAAGGCTAGCACCGGGCGTGGTTTGATGCTAAAAACCTAGCACCAGGCTTGACTTGATGCTACAAGACTAGCACCGGGCGTGGTTTGATGTTAAAAACCTAGCACCAGGCTTGATTTGATGCTAAAAGCATAGCACCGGGTGGGGTTTGATGCTAGAAGCCTAGCACAGGGCTTGATTTGATGGTACAAGGCTGGCACCGGGCCTGGTTGGATGCTAAAAGCATAGCACCGGGCGTGGTTTGATGCTAAAAGTCCAGCACTGGGCGTGGTTTGATGCTACAAGGTTAGCACCGGGCATGGTTTGATGCTAAAAGTCCAGCACTGGGCGTGGTTTGATACTAAGATCCTAGCATCGGGGGTGGTTGGATGCTAAAAGCCTAGCACCGGGCCTGGTTGGATGCTAAAAGCCTACCACCAGGTGTCATTTTATGCTAAAAGCCTAGCACCGGGCTTGATTTGATGCTACAAGGCTAGCACCGGGCTTGATTTGATGCTACAAGGCTAGCACTGGGCGTGGTTGGATACTGAAAGCCTAGCACCAGGCATGGTGTGATGCTACAAGGCTAGCACCGGGCCTGGTTGGATGCTAAAAGCCTAGCACCGGGCGTGGTTTGATGCTAAAAGCCTAGAACAGGGCGTGGTTTGATGCTAAAAGGTTAGCACCGGGCGTGGTTTGATGCTAAAAGCCTAGTACCGGGCATGGTTTGATGCTACAAGGTTAGCATCTGGCATGGTTTGATGCTAAAAGCCTAGCACCGGGCGTGGTTAGATGCTACAAGGTTAGCATCGGGCATGGTTTGATCCTAAAAGCCTAGCACCGGGCGTGGTTTGATGCTACAAGGTTAGCATCGGGCATGGTTTGATGCTAAAAGCTTAGCACCGGGCGTGGTTTGATGCTAAAAGCTTAGCACCGGGCGTGGTTTGATGCTAAAAACCTAGCACCAGGCTTGACTTGATGCTACAAGACTAGCACCGGGCATGATGTGATGCTACAAGGCTGGCACCGGGCCTGGTTGGATGCTAAAAGCATAGCACCGGGCGTGGTTTGATGCTAAAAGTCCAGCACTGGGCGTGGTTTGATGCTACAAGGTTAGCACCGGGCATGGTTTGATGCTAAAAGTCCAGCACTGGGCGTGGTTTGATACTAAGATCCTAGCACCGGGCGTGGTTTGATGCTAAAAGGTTAGCACCGGGCTTGGTTTGATGCTAAAAGCCTAGTACCGGGCATGGTTTGATGCTACAAGGTTAGCATCTGGCATGGTTTGATGCTAAAAGCCTAGCACCGGGCGTGGTTAGATGCTACAAGGTTAGCATCGGGCATGGTTTGATCCTAAAAGCCTAGCACCGGGCGTGGTTTGATGCTACAAGGTTAGCATCGGGCATGGTTTGATGCTAAAAGCTTAGCACCGGGCGTGGTTTGATGCTAAAAGCTTAGCACCGGGCGTGGTTTGATGCTAAAAGCCTAGTACCGGGCATGGTTTGATGCTACAAGGTTAGCATCTGGCATGGTTTGATGCTAAAAGCCTAGCACCGGGCGTGGTTAGATGCTACAAGGTTAGCATCGGGCATGGTTTGATCCTAAAAGCCTAGCACCGGGCGTGGTTTGATGCTACAAGGTTAGCATCAGGCATGGTTTGATGCTAAAAGCCTAGCACCGGGCGTGGTTTGATGCTACAAGGTTAGTATCGGGCATGGTTTGATGCTAAAAGCTTAGCACCGGGCGTGGTTTGATGCTAAAAGGTTAGCACCAGGCGTGGTTTGATGCTAAAAGCCTAGTACCGGGCATGGTTTGATGCTACAAGGTTAGCATCTGGCATGGTTTGATGCTTAAAGCCTAGCACCGGGCGTGGTTAGATGCTACAAGGTTAGCATCGGGCATGGTTTGATCCTAAAAGCCTAGCACCGGGCATGGTTTGATGCTACAAGGTTAGCATCAGGCATGGTTTGATGCTAAAAGCCTAGCACCGGGCGTGGTTTGATGCTACAAGGTTAGCACCGGGCATGGTTTGATGCTAAAAGCCTAGCATCAGGCGTGGTTTGATGCTACAAGGTTAGCACCGGGCATGGTTTGATGCTAAAAGTCCAGCACTGGGCGTGGTTTGATGCTACAAGGTTAGCACCGGGCATGGTTTGATGCTAAAAGTCCAGCACTGGGCGTGGTTTGATACTACAAGGTTAGCATCGGGCATGGTTTGATGCTAAAAGCCTAGCACCGGGCGTGGTTGGATACTAAAAGCCTAGCACCGGGTGTCATTTTATGCTAAAAGCCTAGCACCGGGCTTGATTTGATGCTACAAGCCTAGCACCGGGTGTCATTTTATGCTAAAAGCCTAGCACCGGGCTTGATTTGATGCTACAAGCCTAGCACCGGGCTTGATTTGATGCTACAAGCCTAGCACCGGGCTTGATTTGATGCTACAAGGCTAGCACCGGGCTTGATTTGATGCTACAAGGCTAGCACTGGGCGTGGTTGGATACTGAAAGCCTAGCACCAGGCATAGTGTGATGCTAAAAGCATAGCAACGGGTGGCGTTTGATGCTAGAAGCCTAGCACAGGGCTTGATTTGATGGTACAAGGCTAGCACCGGGCGTGGTTTGATGCTAAAAACCTAGCACCAGGCTTGACTTGATGCTACAAGACTAGCACCGGGCGTGGTTTGATGTTAAAAACCTAGCACCAGGCTTGATTTGATGCTAAAAGCATAGCACCGGGTGGGGTTTGATGCTAGAAGCCCAGCACAGGGCTTGATTTGATGGTACAAGGCTGGCACCGGGCCTGGTTGGATGCTAAAAGCATAGCACCGGGCGTGGTTTGATGCTAAAAGTCCAGCACTGGGCGTGGTTTGATGCTACAAGGTTAGCACCGGGCATGGTTTGATGCTAAAAGTCCAGCACTGGGCGTGGTTTGATACTAAGATCCTAGCATCGGGGGTGGTTTGATGCTAAAAGCCTAGCACCGGGCCTGGTTGGATGCTAAAAGCCTACCACCAGGTGTCATTTTATGCTAAAAGCCTAGCACCGGGCTTGATTTGATGCTACAAGGCTAGCACCGGGCTTGATTTGATGCTACAAGGCTAGCACTGGGCGTGGTTGGATACTGAAAGCCTAGCACCAGGCATGGTGTGATGCTACAAGGCTAGCACCGGGCCTGGTTGGATGCTAAAAGCCTAGCACCGGGCGTGGTTTGATGCTAAAAGCCTAGAACCGGGCGTGGTTTGATGCTAAAAGCCTAGTACCGGGCATGGTTTGATGCTACAAGGTTAGCATCTGGCATGGTTTGATGCTAAAAGCCTAGCACCGGGTGTGGTTAGATGCTACAAGGTTAGCATCAGGTATGGTTTGATCCTAAAAGCCTAGAACCGGGCGTGGTTTGATGCTACAAGGTTAGCATCGGGCATGGTTTGATGCTAAAAGCTTAGCACCGGGCGTGGTTTGATGCTAAAAGCTTAGCACCGGGCGTGGTTTGATGCTAAAAGCCTAGTACCGGGCATGGTTTGATGCTACAAGGTTAGCATCTGGCATGGTTTGATGCTAAAAGCCTAGCACCGGGCATGGTTAGATGCTACAAGGTTAGCATCGGGCATGGTTTGATCCTAAAAGCCTAGCACCGGGCGTGGTTTGATGCTACAAGGTTAGCATCAGGCATGGTTTGATGCTAAAAGCCTAGCACCGGGCGTGGTTTGATGCTAAAAGTATAGCAACGGGTGGCGTTTGATGCTAGAAGCCTAGCACAGGGCTTGATTTGATGGTACAAGGTTAGCACCGGGCGTGGTTTGATGCTAAAAACCTAGCACCAGGCTTGACTTGATGCTACAAGGCTGGCACCGGGCCTGGTTGGATGCTAAAAGCATAGCACCGGGCGTGGTTTGATGCTAAAAGTCCAGCACTGGGCGTGGTTTGATGCTACAAGGTTAGCACCGGGCATGGTTTGATGCTAAAAGTCCAGCACTGGGCGTGGTTTGATACTAAGATCCTAGCACCGGGCGTGGTTTGATGCTAAAAACCTAGCACCAGGCTTGACTTGATGCTACAAGACTAGCACCGGGCATGATGTGATGCTACAAGGCTGGCACCGGGCCTGGTTGGATGCTAAAAGCATAGCACCGGGCGTGGTTTGATGCTAAAAGTCCAGCACTGGGCGTGGTTTGATGCTACAAGGTTAGCACCGGGCATGGTTTGATGCTAAAAGTCCAGCACTGGGCGTGGTTTGATACTAAGATCCTAGCACCGGGCGTGGTTGGATACTAAAAGCCTAGCACCGGGTGTCATTTTATGCTAAAAGCCTAGCACCGGGCTTGATTTGATGCTACAAGGCTAGCACCGGGCTTGATTTGATGCTACAAGGCTAGCACTGGGCGTGGTTGGATACTGAAAGCCTAGCACCAGGCTTGGTGTGATGCTACAAGGCTAGCACCGGGCCTGGTTGGATGCTAAAAGCCTAGCACCGGGCGTGGTTTGATGCTAAAAGCCTAGAACCGGGCGTGGTTTGATGCTAAAAGGTTAGCACCGGGCGTGGTTTGATGCTAAAAGCCTAGTACCGGACATGGTTTGATGCTACAAGGTTAGCATCTGGCATGGTTTGATGCTAAAAGCCTAGCACCGGGCGTGGTTAGATGCTACAAGGTTAGCATCGGGCATGGTTTGATCCTAAAAGCCTAGCACCGGGCGTGGTTTGATGCTACAAGGTTAGTATCGGGCATGGTTTGATGCTAAAAGCTTAGCACCGGGCGTGGTTTGATGCTAAAAGGTTACCACCAGGCATGGTTTGATCCTAAAAGCCTAGCACCGGGCGTGGTTTGATGCTACAAGGTTAGTATCGGGCATGGTTTGATGCTAAAAGCTTAGCACCAGGCGTGGTTTGATGCTACAAGGTTAGTATCGGGCATGGTTTGATGCTAAAAGCTTAGCACCGGGCGTGGTTTGATGCTACAAGGTTAGCATCTGGCGTGGTTTGATGCTAAAAGCCTAGTACCGGGCATGGTTTGATGCTACAAGGTTAGCATCTGGCATGGTTTGATGCTTAAAGCCTAGCACCGGGCGTGGTTAGATGCTACAAGGTTAGCATCGGGCATGGTTTGATCCTAAAAGCCTAGCACCGGGCATGGTTTGATGCTACAAGGTTAGCATCAGGCATGGTTTGATGCTAAAAGCCTAGCACCGGGCGTGGTTTGATGCTACAAGGTTAGCACCGGGCATGGTTTGATGCTAAAAGCCTAGCACCAGGCGTGGTTTGATGCTACAAGGTTAGCACCGGGCATGGTTTGATGCTAAAAGTCCAGCACTGGGCGTGGTTTGATGCTACAAGGTTAGCACCGGGCATGGTTTGATGCTAAAAGCCTAGCACCGGGCGTGGTTGGATACTAAAAGCCTAGCACCGGGTGTCATTTTATGCTAAAAGCCTAGCACCGGGCTTGATTTGATGCTACAAGCCTAGCACCGGGTGTCATTACAAGGTTAGCATCTGGCATGGTTTGATGCTAAAAGCCTAGCACCGGGCGTGGTTAGATGCTACAAGGTTAGCATCGGGTATGGTTTGATCCTAAAAGCCTAGCACCGGGCGTGGTTTGATGCTACAAGGTTAGCATCGGGCATGGTTTGATGCTAAAAGCTTAGCACCGGGCGTGGTTTGATGCTAAAAGCTTAGCACCGGGCGTGGTTTGATGCTAAAAGCCTAGTACCGGGCATGGTTTGATGCTACAAGGTTAGCATCTGGCATGGTTTGATGCTAAAAGCCTAGCACCGGGCGTGGTTAGATGCTACAAGGTTAGCATCGGGCATGGTTTGATCCTAAAAGCCTAGCACCGGGCGTGGTTTGATGCTACAAGGTTAGCATCAGGCATGGTTTGATGCTAAAAGCCTAGCACCGGGCGTGGTTTGATGCTAAAAGTATAGCAACGGGTGGCGTTTGATGCTAGAAGCCTAGCACAGGGCTTGATTTGATGGTACAAGGTTAGCACCGGGTGTGGTTTGATGCTAAAAACCTAGCACTAGGCTTGACTTGATGCTACAAGACTAGCACCGGGCATGATGTGATGCTACAAGGCTGGCACCGGGCCTGGTTGGATGCTAAAAGCATAGCACCGGGTGTGGTTTGATGCTAAAAGTCCAGCACTGGGCGTGGTTTGATACTAAGATCCTAGCACCGGGCGTGGTTTGATGCTAAAAACCTAGTACCAGGCTTGACTTGATGCTACAAGACTAGCACCGGGCATGATGTGATGCTACAAGGCTGGCACCGGGCCTGGTTGGATGCTAAAAGCATAGCACCGGGCGTGGTTTGATGCTAAAAGTCCAGCACTGGGCGTGGTTTGATGCTACAAGGTTAGCACCGGGCATGGTTTGATGCTACAAGCCTAGCACCGGGCTTGATTTGATGCTACAAGCCTAGCACCGGGCTTGATTTGATGCTACAAGGCTAGCACCGGGCTTGGTTTGATGCTACAAGGCTAGCACTGGGCGTGGTTGGATACTGAAAGCCTAGCACCGGGCGTGGTTTAATGCTAAACGGTTAGCACCGGGCGTGGTTTGATGCTAAAAGCCCAGAACCGGGCGTGGTTTGATGCTAAAAGGTTAGCACCGGGCGTGGTTTGATGCTAAAAGCCTAGAACCGGGCGTGGTTTGATGCTAAAATGTTAGCACCGGGCGTGGTTTGATGCTAAAAGCCTAGTACCGGGCATGGTTTGATGCTACAAGGTTAGCATCTGGCATGGTTTGATGCTAAAAGCCTAGCACCGGGCGTGGTTAGATGCTACAAGGTTAGCATCGGGCATGGTTTGATGCTAAAAGCTTAGCACCGGGTGTGGTTTGATGCTAAAAGGTTAGCACCGGGCGTGGTTTGATGCTAAAAGCCTAGTACCGGGCATGGTTTGATGCTAAAAGTCCAGCACTGGGCGTGGTTTGATACTAAGATCCTAGCACCGGGCGTGGTTTGATGCTAAAAACCTAGCACCAGGCTTGACTTGATGCTACAAGACTAGCACCGGGCATGATGTGATGCTACAAGGCTGGCACCGGGCCTGGTTGGATGCTAAAAGCATAGCACCGGGCGTGGTTTGATGCTAAAAGTCCAGCACTGGGCGTGGTTTGATGCTACAAGGTTAGCACCGGGCATGGTTTGATGCTAAAAGTCCAGCACTGGGCGTGGTTTGATACTAAGATCCTAGCACCAGGCGTGGTTTGATGCTAAAAACCTAGCACCAGGCTTGACTTGATGCTACAAGACTAGCACCGGGCATGATGTGATGCTACAAGGCTGGCACCGGGCCTGGTTGGATGCTAAAAGCATAGCACCGGGCGTGGTTTGATGCTAAAAGTCCAGCACTGGGCGTGGTTTGATGCTACAAGGTTAGCACCGGGCATGGTTTGATGCTAAAAGTCCAGCACTGGGCGTGGTTTGATACTAAGATCCTAGCACCGGGCGTGGTTGGATACTAAAAGCCTAGCACCGGGTGTCATTTTATGCTAAAAGCCTAGCACCGGGCTTGATTTGATGCTACAAGGCTAGCACCGGGCTTGATTTGATGCTACAAGGCTAGCACTGGGCGTGGTTGGATACTGAAAGCCTAGCACCAGGCATGGTGTGATGCTACAAGGCTAGCACCGGGCCTGGTTGGATGCTAAAAGCCTAGCACCGGGCGTGGTTTGATGCTAAAAGGTTAGCATCTGGCATGGTTTGATGCTAAAAGCCTAGCACCGGGCGTGGTTAGATGCTACAAGGTTAGCATCGGGCATGGTTTGATCCTAAAAGCCTAGCACCGGGCGTGGTTTGATGCTACAAGGTTAGTATCGGGCATGGTTTGATGCTAAAAGCTTAGCACCGGGCGTGGTTTGATGCTAAAATGTTAGCACCGGGCGTGGTTTGATGCTAAAAGCCTAGTACCGGGCATGGTTTGATGCTACAAGGTTAGCATCTGGCATGGTTTGATGCTAAAAGCCTAGCACCGGGCATGGTTAGATGCTACAAGGTTAGCATCGGGCATGGTTTGATGCTAAAAGCTTAGCACCGGGTGTGGTTTGATGCTAAAAGGTTAGCACCGGGCGTGGTTTGATGCTAAAAGCCTAGCACCGGGCATGGTTTGATGCTACAAGGTTAGCATCTGGCATGGTTTGATGCTAAAAGCCTAGCACCGGGCGTGGTTGGATACTAAAAGCCTACCACCGGGTGTCATTTTATGCTAAAAGCCTAGCACCGGGCTTGATTTGATGCTACAAGCCTAGCACCAGGCTTGATTTGATGCTACAAGGCTAGCACCGGGCTTGATTTGATGCTACAAGGCTAGCACTGGGCGTGGTTGGATACTGAAAGCCTAGCACCAGGCATGGTGTGATGCTACAAGGCTAGCACCGGGCCTGGTTGGATGCTAAAAGCCTAGCACCGGGCGTGGTTTGATGCTAAAAGCCTAGAACCGGGCGTGGTTTGATGCTAAAAGGTTAGCACCGGGCGTGGTTTGATGCTAAAAGCCTAGTACCGGGCATGGTTTGATGCTACAAGGTTAGCATCTGGCATGGTTTGATGCTAAAAGCCTAGCACCGGGCGTGGTTAGATGCTACAAGGTTAGCATCGGGCATGGTTTGATGCTAAAAGCTTAGCACCGGGTGTGGTTTGATGCTACAAGGTTAGCACCGGGCGTGGTTTGATGCTAAAAGCCGAGTACCGGGCATGGTTTGATGCTACAAGGTTAGCATCTGGCATGGTTTGATGCTTAAAGCCTAGCACCGGGCGTGGTTAGATGCTAAAAGCCTACCACCGGGTGTCATTTTATGCTAAAAGCCTAGCACCGGGCTTGATTTGATGCTACAAGGCTAGCACCGGGCTTGATTTGATGCAACAAGGCTAGCACCGGGCGTGGTTGGATGCGAAAAGCCTAGTACCGGGCATGGTTTGATGCTAAAAGCCTAGCACCAGGCGTGGTTGGATACGAAAAGCCTACCACCGAGTGTCATTTTATGCTAAAAGCCTAGCACCGGGCTTGATTTGATGCTACAAGGCTAGCACCGGGTTGGTTTGATGCTACAAGGCTAGCACCGGGCTTGATTTGATGCTACAAGGCTAGCACTGGGCATGGTTGGATACTGAAAGCCTAGCACCAGGCATGGTGTGATGCTACAAGGCTAGCACCGGGCCTGGTTGGATGCTAAAAGCCTAGCACCGGGCGTGGTTTGATGCTAAAAGGTTAGCACCGGGCGTGGTTTGTAGCCAAAAGGTTAGGACCGGGCGTGGTTTGATGCTAAAAGCCTAGTACCGGGCATGGTTTGATGCTACAAGGTTAGCATCTGGCATGGTTTGATGCTAAAAGCCTAGCACCAGGCGTTGTTAGATGCTACAAGGTTAGCATCAGGCATGGTTTGATGCTAAAAGTCCAGCACTGGGCGTGGTTTGATGCTACAAGGTTAGCACCAGGCGTGGTTGGATACTAAAAGCCTAGCACCGGGTGTCATTTTATGCTAAAAGCCTAGCACCGGGCTTGATTTGATGCTACAAGGCTAGCACCGGGCGTGGTTTGATGCTAAAAGTCCAGCACTGGGCGTGGTTTGATGCTACAAGGTTAGCACCGGGCATGGTTTGATGCTAAAAGTCCAGCACTGGGCGTGGTTTCATACTAAGATCCTAGCACCGGGTGTGGTTTGATACTAAAAGCCTAGCACGGGGTGTGGTTTGATGCTAAAACCCTAGCACCGGGCATGGTTTGATGCTAAAAGCCTAGCACCAGGCATGATTGCATACTAAAAGGCTAGTACCAGGCATGCTTTGATGGTAAGAGCCTAGCACCAGGCATGGTTTGATGCTAAAAGCCTAGCACCGGGCATGGTTGCATACTAAAAGGATAGCACTGGGTATGGTTTCAAGCTAAAAGGCTAGCACCGGGCTAGCCTGAATGTTCAGACGTTACAGTCTTGACATTTGTTCTTGTGACTGTAATGTCTGAACTCATCGCGTAGAATTGCTGTTCAGCCGCAAATTTTCGCCTTCAGCACAAATACTCACATGAATTCCAAAAAAATTATATCCTAAACACAAGAACAAGTGTCAAGACTGTAACGTCTGAACATTCAGGCTAGCACCGGGCGTGGTTTCGAGCTAAAAGGCTAGCACAGGGCGTGGTTTGATGCTAAAAGTCTAGCACAGGGCGTGGTTAAATAAAGAGGCAATCACCTTTGGTAGTAGCATGAATGTTCAGACGTTACAGTCTTGACACTTGTTCTTGTGACTGTCACAAGAACAAGTGTCAAGACTGTAACGTCTGAACATTCAGGTTACTTTGGTAGAAGACCTGTAGTGAGTTTGAACATAAATATCAACATGCAATATTCAGCCATATTCAACGAAGGTACAATATTTAGCTTTCTAAACAGCGGATATGTTAGCCCTGAAGAACCCAGGCATCGCTAACGCTCGGCCAGGGTCCTGAATAGCTTCGGGATACCCACTCTGGTATACCCTGCAATTCGCACGGGGACTTTCAAAAAAAATAGGCGCATTTGGAAATTGTGAATTATCTAGAGGCGCATAGCGGCTAAATTAGGTATATTCGTATTCTTTCATCCTTTATGTACCTCATTGACACATAACAAGCGAATTAAGTTCAACTTTTATATCTACCTTTTCAGAGTTTTCGCGGAGCATCAAACGGCCGAGGCTTCTTGTTGTCGTTTTTGGCGCATGTCACCCAACCAAACACCGAAAACAGACTTACCTACCCCGATGCGCTGTGCGGCAAATAAATGTGACGCAATCGCATGGTCCATGGAGCACTGAGTGCGCTGCACGGGATTTCATCAAGATCATCTTTTACATCCAACTATAACTTGTGCATAGCAATAAAAATATAAATTTGTTTTTTTTTATGACAAATAAATTTGTGAACTGCAGAACAGTCTTTTTTTTCCTATTTTTTCTTTTTCATGTTTTATTTGCGTCAGCCCGCCAATGGCAACCACGTGTTTCCGGAAAGCAATATTTCAAAACTACTGTCGGACAAGCGTCTTTTACCAAGGATAAATTGTATCGACTTTAAAAAATATCAATACACATTATTTAATATGCAACATCCATTTCCATCCAGGCTAATCGGGTTTTGGCATTTTGCGATTTACGTTTTTATTGAGTCATTTTTAACGCTTTGCCCGAGCCACCTTTGCGTCGGCTCACCAACACGTGTTCCTACAGCGATATATAACGACTCAACTCTTAACGTCTTTTTATGGGGCGCCGAAAAGTAGAGAGGGCCTGTGCTCGCTGCAGTGGAGACTTTGAGAAGAGAACCAAGGGGTACTTTCGCTACCGAGCTAGAGATGTCGTGTCGTCGACTTGTGTCGAGGACTTCGCCGACGACGACTTCGTCTGCAGAGCGTGCATGACCGCACTGAAAGTTGACGGACCCACCACCCTGTCCCCCATCAGGAAGCGTGCCGCTACTCCCCTGATTTCCAGGACCCCTAAACGGCTGGACGTGCGCAGCACTCCAGGGTCTTCGAGGGTAGGCCTACCCCAAAGTTTGTCACCCCCCCGGGTCGCTACTCCCCTGATTTCCCGGACCCCTAAGCGGCTCAACGTGCGCAGTAACGTAACTCCAGGTTCGCGTGTACGCCAACGCTTGTCACCCCCCCGTGTCGCCCAGATCATCCGCCAACCAGAGGCCGGACGGAAGGCAAATAAGGAGCAGACCGTCTCTTTTGTGCGCAAGTCCAAGTATGTGCCCCTCTTTCGCACTTTGGTCCGCCGGAGCGCAGCGGCTAGGAGGGCCTTCGCACAAGTGACCAGGGAAGTCATAAGCAAAGAAATCAAATCGACGGCGCGGTGCAGAGACCGCCTTCCTTCACTGGCTAGACCCCTCTCCATAGGGGCGTTAACACGGTTTAGCTGGCAAGATGTTGTGGGGGAGAGCAAGGCTGCTATGCCTTTGCTCATGACAGTGCTACAGGCAGCCCAGCCACAAGAGAAAAACAGCAAGGTCAAAGGCAAAAAAGGTGAAAAGAGGTATGTCTGAAACGCCACTCGCTATATGCTTGCATTTTCTCCCCTTATTGAATATACATTTCTGACTATATGTCCACGCTTACCTTCATTACCAATGTATTCATTTACATATGAACAGTGTTCTATAAATATAGCTCGTATACCAATTGATACAATTTTTAATACATGTCTGCGCCTAAAACTGAACTGTGAAACAAAACATGCACGGATTCCCCCCCCCCCCCCCCATGCACGGATTCAGGCTGATACCCCCCCCCCCCCCACCCCATTTGAAACCAACATTTACGAAAACGAGATAAAGAATTATGTCTGATCCAATTCACCGCACCTCCCACACGAAGGGGTCTATTAGATTATTAGACAAGAGACCTATTTTATTTACAGGTACTACACGGCTGAGGAATTGTCGGCAAAACAATACAGTCGTCTGGGCCTGGCAGTCTCAAACTTGATGTTCGCCCACCGTCCTCAAGTTTCCACAAGCTGCCATTGGCGTCGACCTGTGGTGTCAGGGTGCCAGCCAGAAGACTCTGCGGCGCCTTAACAGTCTCGGCATGTCACAGGGCCTTAAGGGAGTACGGCACCACATAGACGGTCTCTGCCAGGACCACGACGCAGCAGTCAAGGACATCCGTCAGGATATTGAGGTATGTGGATGCCATATAAAATATCTCAATATCGATTATTCTAGACAAAGATTTTTATTACAAAATTAGTTCCCTTTCCCTGACATTTAACCTAATTTCATTGTGTTTCATTCATATAAACGGCAAGTTAAACTAATATGATTCTAGAGAAACTTTAACAATATTTTGATTGGAGATATTGTATCTATAGCATGTAAGTACAGATGATTATATTGTATGCACTAAGAAACCGGACATTTTCTAAACTCCTATTAGGGCTTTTTTTCAAAATACGTAAATATTTTACCTTTATAATTGTTCACATTCGTACAATAAGACAATTTATGCAGAGCGTTTTCAAGAACATTGTAAAATAATAACATAAGTAGAAAAATCCTGTTTGGGCATATTTCATAAATTCGATATAAATTTAACAGGAGGCAAAGGCACCAGTCAGGAGATTTCGGCGACGCCTACTCCTGGATGCCGATGACGGTGAGGACGCCGCTGACGGTGAGGACGCCGATGACGGTGCGGACGCCGCTGACGGTGAGGACGCCGATGACGGTGCGGACGCCCCTCGATCCCTGAGCGTCTGCTGGGACAACATCCAGTGGGAGAGGGAGAGGAAGCACCAGACACAGGACGACGGCAACCAATTCAGCATTGGAGCCCTGGCTTTTGCCGTGCGTCACAGGACTCCCTCTTTGAACATGACCCCCCCGGCCACGCCCGCTACGGAGCTTCACCCTGCCACATTTCTGCCGCAGCATAGCGACTGGGAGGGGTTGAAATTTCGAATGACAACCATTTTCAAGCGGATCTTGGTTCCCCATCTGCCGGCTCTTGGTGGCGTAGAGCACTTCGTCACCTGGCACCTCAGCCACAGGTTCCACGCCGAGATGAACAGGCCCACAACCGTGATGAACCTGGGGTTCATCGATGCCAACCCGTCCTCGGGGCCCGGGGTCATCGACATCATGGCCCATCTCCACCAGTATGTCCCCCAGCGAGACGGACGATTTTCCGGAAACACGTGGTCGCCATTGGCGGGCTGACGCAAATAAAACATGAAAAAGAAAAATTAGGAAGAAAAAGACTGTTCTGCAGTTCACAAATTTATTTGTCATCAAAAAAAACAAATTCATATTTTTATTGCTATGCACAAGTTATAGTTGGATGTAAAAGATGATCTTGATGAAATCCCGTGCAGCACACTCAGTGCTCCATGGACCATGCGATTGCGTCACATTTATTTGCCGCACGGAGCATCGGGGTAGGTAAGTCTGTTTTCGGTGTTTGGTTGGGTGACATGCGCCAAAAACGACAACAAGAAGCCTCGGCCGTTTGATGTTCCGCGAAAACTCTGAAAAGGTAGATATAAAAATTGAACCTAATTCGCTTGTTATGTGTCAATGCGGTACATAAAGGATGAAAGAATACGAATATACCTAATTTAGCCGCTATGCGCCTCTAGATAATTCACAATTTCCAAATGCGTCTATTTTTTTTGAAAGTCCCTGTGCGAATTGCAGGCTGGAACCTAGCCTGAATGTTCACAGGTTCAGACGTTACAGTCTTGACACTTGATCTTGTGACTGTAACGTTACAGTCACAAGAACAAGTGTCAAGACTGTAACGTCTGAATATTCAGGCTAGCTGGAACCTTGGCGCAAGTGCCCCCAGGCAAGGTGGCTGGGGGCACTTGCGCCAAGCTGGAACCTAGCCTGAACAGACGTTAAAGTTGCATGTCGAGCACTTTCCCGCCAAAACTAAGCCCAGGCGAAATTTATATCAAAATTTGCAGAAAACTCGATTGTTCCATTCCATAAATTCAGAAACCTGATAAACCTCGCCGTTTCGGCTGTGGTGTGGCAAACGTGTCTATCCCGCGACACCACAGCACTCTGTCGCGGCACTGCTACTTATAACAAAGCATCGCGAAGCACTCAAACTGATGACGTTTACGACTGAAATGAAAATTTGTGGTAAATTGATATCACGGGCAAGGCTAAGAGACACTATTTGGCAGTCTGGCATGAGTGGATTATAGACAAAACCAATCTTGAATGATTCAAGGACTGATTCTAATTTGTATTTTGACCTCTTTAGTTTTGGCGGGAAAGAGCTCCACATGCAACTTTAAGTCGCTATCATGTTGATAGGGCGACGAAATAACGTCTGAACATGACCCATACACAGCCCTGTGCACCAGAGTATTTGTCCTTCATTACTGCAGAATCGTACCTGTCCGATGTAATCCGAGATAGCCCAGCGATTCTACCACTCACAATGTAACTTGGGGACGCAATAAGACTGTCATATCATAGAAAGGGACTGCACAGTTTCCGAATTATTTTTCACTCTTTTCGAAAACACTTGGACTTCAAGGGTGGACCGCCATGCTGATACCCATGATGCACCGCGCCACTAGAGGTAACACGAGATCCACACGGCTTTATACGCTCAAATCACTTCGCTGTGACGAGCTGAGTAAGCGGGTGGCATCATGGCTGAAGAGACTTGTGTTGTTTGTGGCAAACTTTTCCGGAAGAAAAGAAGCGGACGTGGATTTTCAAAGTAATTATAATTTATTAAGGACATTTGCATAGTGACCCCTGTTGCTACTATTATTAATATTATTATATATATGATATTATTGCAACGCTACATTATGGTTTCCTTTTATAATGCCTTTGCGCGATGTTTGCCTAATTTGTGCAATGATCCGGATTGAGCCACACATCGAAGCAGTTGTATTTGTCAAGATCCGACATAAGCAGGAGAACTACTGGGCAAATAAGTGTACAATAGCCGTAAGAGCAATAAGCTCAGGGGATGTCGTACGTGAGAGTAGAAATGAGTTGAGTACTTGATGGTTTTTACGGGTGTGTGGAGGACACATTTGAGTCATGAGGGGCCGGGGGGGGGGGGGGCAAGGGAGAGAGTAAGCATGTTGGTATAAACTTGTGACATTTTTCGAATGAGAGGCTGACCCTCGAACTAGAATCATGGCACAATTGCACTATTGCAAATGATATATATGATCTACCCCCCCCCCCCAAGCCCCCGAAACGCCGCTTAACAAATTTTGTTAAGTAACCACATATTCTGTTTGTGTAATAAACGCCCGCCCCTCTCTCAGAAATATCCTATGGTCTTTAGATATTTCGCCCAGTGCGCTGCGCCCGCAAAGTATCTTCTTACGCGTATAATTGAAGCATAATTAAGGTAGCCTTATGGCATACACTAACGCAATATCTGATGGTCCTTATTATCTCTAAAATTGATTAATATGTTTCGTCATATGTCATATGGCTAAATATAAAGAGATGCAATTGTTGTAACAATTATTTACAAAATGATTCCACGGATAATTTTAAACTTGCGACTGGGGAGTGGGGGGGGGGGGGGGGGGGGGAGGGCTGTGACAATGTGCGTTCATCAAACGGATGGTTGGTAGAAAATACCCCTTCCGAGCGGATTTTGTCGGTAAATCACCAAGAAGGACTGAGCTGATTTCAGCGTTAAAAAATGGGGGGCTTTACCGCGGAACCCCCCAAATGCAACAATGTATCCCCCCCCCCCCAGGCACCACGTTACCTCATGCATGATCACGTACTATTGGAAAACATTAGAATTCCTCGTTGTCTACTTGAGAAGGATACCGTTCGCTTAATATTAATGCTAAAAAATAAAGTGTTAACCGGTTGGAGAAGACTGTCAGACGAGCATACACTTTCTTTGTCAGGTCATGTCAGATGAACATGGTCGGTTAACGGCGGAAATGTCATCTTTGAGGTTTGAGAGCCATCATCAACAAATAACATTAACGAAATAACTGACTTGCATATCATTATTCTGTAGATGTACAGCAAACATGCATGACCTTGCTACTGAAGGAAACTGAAAATACTACCTCGCCACTGGCTTTGTTTTTTAGCAGAGGGGGAAGGACATAGATGTCACTTTTACCATGCCCGGTTGGCAGGACACAAAATACGTCTTCTCCCAAATAAAGCCGACGAATTGCTTCTATTTGCTCATCGTTGTGTTTATATGGGAGCCGCAAATCACTTGAAACTTGTTGGAGAAGTAGTGCCACAGTGTCCATCGCGGCCATATTTCTGAGCGTACTCACTGGCTCTAACGGTCTTACCTCCAGCGGCAATCAGCGCCGCCAAGCGAGAGCAGTTGTCTCTGTCATGGCGTCGTGTGCAGCGAAAAATACAGAAATAAAAGTGCGAAATGTGCTCCAGCTGTCACTTTTAGACACGTCTTATTGCGTCCCCAAGTTACATTGTGAGTGGTAGAATCGCTGGGCTATCTCGGATTACATCGGACAGGTACGATTCTGCAGGCCCCCTGCGGGTTCGGGGGAAAGTAGAATAGGCCCGATGCACCTCCATGTTTAACATCTGCATGTCGTAAGAGGCGACTAAATGGAGGCGAACCGTATGCCGTGGTTCGCAACCCGTGTCGGAGGAAGACGGGACTCTGCTGGTTGAGTGGAAACTCTGTTTCTGCAAGATACCAGTTTGACCCTTATTTCTCCTAGACGGGAGGTCAGATTTGGCCCGGTCTGATCAATCGGCTCGTCACGACAAGTCCAAGGATTCTTGTTCAACAACATCATATCAAAAACATTCTCACCCTATTATTCATACAACCGTATGCAATGAGTCTTTTGAGACACCTCATATTACAGTTGCTCTGAACAAGATCCTGTTAGGACGGTGGCTTGGGCTAATCAAGTGGCAAATACCTCTTTTTTTCCAACAGAAGAATAAGTATTTGTTATGCGAGTATACCGTCTGTGTATCCTTGGCACTGGGTGCTGGAGTACCGCACCGAATCAGTGTCCCGAGAGGGCTCCGAGGTGGGTGGGGACCACGGACGGTGAAATATTTAAACCCAACATGAGTGCCCAAGAAAAAAAACCCACACCTGCAGAAACAAAAGCACGAGAAGAACGATCCAATAAGAAACTTCGAACAAGCTCTCCTACACATGAACCAAATCAACAAAACGACAATTTTTCAAGATTTTTGATGGCACACGCCACAAATCCAGATTTACCTCGTTCGAAATTGTCACCATTTGCACTGGATAAGGCCATCCAAAGTCTGGCCGGAGAACCAAAGGATGTCAAACGACTCCGCTCCGGTGACCTCCTCATCGAGGTCACACGGAAGAGTCATGCTGACAACCTCCTCCGAGCCACGACCCTCCTCCATATCCCAGTTACAATAACTCCTCACCGTACCCTCAACAATAGCCGAGGTGTCATCCGGTGCAGAGACCTACAAATGTGTTCTGACACAGAGATAGTTACCGAGTTGGCCTCACAGAATGTCATGGAGGCCAAACGGATATCAATCACGAAAAATGGAGAAAGAATTCCAACAAATACTATAATTCTCACATTTGCATCCCACATCCCTCCTACAACAATAAAAGCTGGATACCTTCGTGTACCAGTCGACATCTATATACCAAACCCACTACGCTGTTTCCAATGCCAACGCTTCGGCCACGGAAAGAACAACTGCAGGAGGCAAGTCACCTGTGCTCGCTGTGGCGACGAGGGCCATGAAGACACCTCCTGCAGCAAACCGAGTCACTGCGTAAACTGCAAAGGCAGTCACTACGCATACTCAAAACAGTGTCCAATGTGGCAAAAAGAAAAAGAGGTACAGACAATAAAAACTAAAAACTCCATATCCTATCCCGAAGCGAGAAAAATAATAGAAAGTAAAACTACAAATGTAACTGGAAACAAAACATTCGCTGAAGTGACGGGCTCGACCCAAACCAAATCCAATGAAACAACACCAAAACCAAACATGGTTTCCGTATGGATAAACACTGTTTATTCTTGGCCACCAGATGCAGAATTCACAATTACAACAGAAACCCCAGAGGAGACAGGAACATCCAGCCAGACAGAGCCCATAATAGAAATTCAAACAAAGACACTTGCAAAGAAACCTCCTACAAAATCCACTCCAAAACCCACCACCCACACACTGAACAAATCGAAACCAGCAAAACTAAACCGACCACCCAAGGGATCAACGGATCCCATCAAAGTACATAACAAATACTCGCAACTAGAGGAGGAGGACGATGAGGAAATGGAGACAGACCCACAAGAAAGGGGAAGGGACAAAAGAAAACACAAGGCAGATACGCCACCCATATCATAAACCATGGCTTCCATTATACAATGGAATTGTCGAGGTATGAGAGCCAATCGTGATGAAATCCTCTTGTTAAAGCAGGACCACAACCTCATAGCGTTTTGTCTCCAAGAAACATTCATCAAAAACCAAGGCGATATAACAATTAGTGGATATACATCATATGATAATCTAGGACTTAATACGGGAGATAAAATCACAGGCGGAGTTAGTATCCTTATAAAGGAGAAAACTCCACACAGCCAAATACCCTTGCAGACCAACCTACAAGCTATGGCCATACGAATAACATTACACAAAACCATAACCCTGTGCTCTATCTATATTCCACCTAACTTACGTCCAACACGACTAGAACTAGAAAATATAATAAAACAACTTCCAGCGCCGTATATACTTCTTGGAGATTTCAATGCCCATCATACGATATGGGGTTGTAAAGACATACAACCCAAGGGCCGCCTGCTAGAGAACTTTATCTTAAAAAACAATACCGTTCTGCTCAACGATGGCTCAATAACTTATATACACCCTGGGAATGGTGCCAAAACGGCTATAGACCTAACTATAGCCCATCCCAGTCTATGCCTTGATTTCAACTGGAAAGTGGAAGATGATCTTCACGGCAGTGACCACTTCCCTATCCTTCTTACTAGCCAATTTCCCGCTCCAGATGAAAATATTGCTCACTGTAAGCTAAATAAGGCTGACTGGACTGCTTTTAAAAAAATGTGCTTTGAAAAACTCACAACAGCCAACTTCCAAGGTATACCAGACCCAATAGCCCTCTTCAGCGAAATACTTCATAAAATAGCTGAAGACACCATTCCCAAAACCTCGACCAATCTCAAAATACAAAAGAAGCCATGGTTTAACGATGAATGCCGTGAGGCCGTACAACAACGAAAACAGGCTCAGCGAGAACTCCAAATACATCCTACTCCAGGAAATATCCTCAAATATAAACAAGTGCGAGCACAGACCCGCCGCACAATACGAACAACAAAAAGGGAATCCTGGAGAAACTATGTCTCCAAACTTGGAAATAAAACAACAACTAAGAAAACGTGGCGAGCCATACAGAAGATCAGTGGGAAAAAAAGCAAACAACAGCATAAACCACCTGATCCATGAAAACACAACCCTCACCGAACCAGTGCAAATAGCCAATACCTTGTCGAAAGCCTTTGCAACAAATTCTTCCTCAAGAAATTACACGGCTAAATTCCAAAGATACAAGGCGGTTAGTGAGAGGAAAAAACTCAATTTCAAATCCAAAAATGATGAATATTACAATAGCCTCTTCTCCATGGAGGAACTCCAGTCTGCCCTGAGGAAAACTAACAACACTTCACCAGGGCCAGACAATATCCCATACCAATTCCTGAAACAACTACCCGATACATCCTTGGAACTTCTTCTCGACATATTCAACTTCATTTGGCAAACCGGGCAAATACCCCCATCGTGGAAAAAGGCGATAGTCATTCCTATCCCTAAGCCTGGGAAGGATCACACCAATCCTTCTTCCTACCGACCAATAGCTCTTACAAGTTGTATATGTAAAACACTAGAAAAGATGATAAATAACCGCCTTACATATTTTCTGGAAACAAATAATATCATCACTAAGTTCCAGAGTGGCTTTCGACAAAACAGAAATACCACCGATAATTTAATCCGATTGGAGACCTATATACGCGAGGCATTCATCAAAAAAAAACACGTGGTGGCAGTATTCTTTGACCTTGAAAAGGCATATGACACCACATGGAAATATGGTATTTTAAAAGACCTCCACGATATGAGACTCAGAGGTCATATGCCAAATTTTATTCAAGAATTCCTAAACAGACGTCTATTTCAGACAAGGGTCGGAACTACCCTCTCCGAAGTATACGATCAGGAGATGGGGGTTCCCCAAGGCAGTATCCTATCTGTAACCCTTTTTAGTATTAAAATCAACAGCATCATAAAATGTCTCACTAATAACATAGATCCTTCTCTATTTGTTGATGACTTTTTGGCCTGTTTCAGGTCCAAACATATGCACACAATAGAAAGGCAACTACAAATGAACCTCAATAAGTTACAACAATGGTGCGATGAGAATGGATTTAAATTTTCAAAAACTAAAACAGTGTGTATGCACTTCTGTCAACTCCGGAAACTCCATCCGGAACCTGAACTTAAAATGAATGGGGATCAAATACCAGTTGTGCCAGAAACAAAATTTCTCGGCCTTTTATTCGATAAAAAACTGACTTTTATACCCCATATCAAACAATTAAAACAGAAATGTACCAAAGCACTTAATATAATTAAAGTGCTATCTAATACAGAATGGGGAACAGAAAGAGAGACATTATTAAATATCTACAGAGCCCTGATACGGTCACGGCTGGATTATGGGTCGATGATTTACGGATCAGCACGCAAATCATATTTGCAGATGCTGGACCCTGTGCACAACCAAGCACTTCGTTTATGTCTGGGAGCTTTCCGCACATCTCCTGCGGAAAGCCTGTACGTGGAGTCTGCTGAGCCATCTCTATACTACCGTAGAGATAAATTAGCACTACAATACGCACTTAAGCTCAAAACGAATCCCAATAATCCTACCTTTGAAGACGTATTCCATCCAAAGTTTACAACACTATTTGAAAACAAACCAAAGACAATACCCACCTTTGGAATTCGAGTCAATAACCTTTTGACAAGATACAATATCAATTTCAACGATATACGAACCTGGCACCTCCCAGAAATCCCACCATGGGAAATGGAATCTCCAAAGTTTTGTTAGAACTAACAACTTACAACAAATCTGACACAGACCAATCACAATTTATAGAACTTAAACATAATATTCACAATCAACACCCGAACCATTTCTCTATATATACCGATGGCTCAAAAGACTCCCACAGGGTGGCCGCTGCAGCTGTGGCTGGTGAACACCAGTGCAGCAACCGCCTCCCAGACCAATGCTCGATATACACCGCGGAAGCGGTGGCTCTAATGATGACACTTGAATATGTAGAACAATCACTTCATGACAACTTTATCATATACTCAGATTCATTATCCTGTATACAAGCCATAAAATATCGGAAATATGAAAATCCCTTAATACAAGATATACTTATAAAATGTCATGATTTAATATGCAATGGAAAGGCGGTAGTGTTCTGCT
This sequence comes from Arenicola marina, assembly GCA_964019135.1. NCBI lineage: Eukaryota > Metazoa > Annelida > Polychaeta > Arenicolidae > Arenicola > Arenicola marina. Next base: position 34,034,172 of record OZ025262.1, read on the forward strand.
GGATCCCTAGCCACATAGGCATAGAGGGCAACAGTCTAGCAGACGCTGCCGCCAAAGAAGCTCTAAATGACGACGTCCTTCCAGTCCAGTTTCCATACTCGGACTTGAAGCCGTACATCCAAAACGAAATTACTAAACATTGGCAGTCGTCCTGGGACGAGCAATCCTCCAACAAATTGCAACGGCTTCAGCCTACTGTGGGTACCAAACGGCCAAGAATCCGCGGTAGGCGGAGGGACGTTGTCATTCAAAGACTCCGAATTGGACATACGTACCTTACCCATTGCTATCTCCTCAAAGGAGAACCACCTCCCGAATGTGTTTCCTGTCAGGAACCCCTGACTGTGGAGCACATTCTGTTGAGGTGTGTTGACTTTCAACAAACAAGGGATCAATATCACAGAGCAGAAACTATAAAAGAACTATTTAATAATATACCACAGCAAAAGATTTTAGATTATTTATCTGCAATAAATCTAGTCAAGTGCATATGATATATCTAGTCAACGTTTACAGCCAAACAGTGCAAAAGATTTTAGATCATTTATCTACAATAAATCTAGTCCAATGCATATGATATATTCAACGTTTGCTGCCAAACAGTGCATTTTGCTGTAATTATTAATCTCAAAAGCTTGGTTTTAAAAACCAACTCATGGTTTTATATTCTGACAATTTTTGACTTTACCGTTTCGCCATTCTTCACTTTCATGGTTTTATGACAATCTACTCAATCATTTTACTTGATATCTTCAGGGTTTTATTAAACTATTAATCGATTCCACAAAGACTGCATTCGTGGTTTTATTCATATCACATGTATTGATTTTCAGGGTTTTAATATTGACTCTTGAGTTATTTAGAATAACCCTAAACCAATATGGCACGATATAGCCTTCCAGGCTGAAAGTGCCGTTAAGCCCCAATCAAATCAAATCAAATCAACGATTCTGCAGTAATTAAGGACAAATACTCAATAATGTTCAGACGTTATTTCGTCGCCCTATCAACATGTCAGCGACTTAACCAGTTAACGTCTGTTCAGGCTAGCTGGAACCTAGCCTGAATGTTCAGACGTTACAGTCTTGACACTTGTTCTTGTGACTGTAACGTCTGAACTCATCGCGTAGAATTGCTGTTCAGCCGCCAATTTTCGCCTTCAGCACAAATACTCACATAAGTCCAACAAAATTGATATCCTAAACTTGTTCTATGGTAACTTCTTTAGTTCCGTGAGATATGGATTCGTGCCAACTCGTCGCCAATATTGTATAAACGACAAGTTTTTATTCTGTCACAAAACTGTTTTGCCGCTTGCCGCCATGTTGATGCCCTGAAGGTGGCGCCACGGCCCAAAGCGATGTTAGAGGTAACTTTGTAGTATAGTTTTGTACGTTCAGCATTGACATCAGTAAACAATACGTTGCAGACCTGAATTAACCACGTGTAAGATGCACATCGAAAAAAGGTTCAGAAGCATTGCGGCTGCCGTATGTGCACAATGCGGAGCGGGGGTAACCCTGTACTCTTTGCGAAGAAAGACATGGGAGATAGAACGATTGTTGTTGCTGGGCCCATTTTCAGGAATACGACGGCCAAGGAGCCTCGCGAGACGATTGACACAGATGAGAGATTGAGGAAGCCAGTATAGAGCAGGTGCCCGGAGCGCATTGTCAAACCTGGTACCCATGAATGGCCTCGACTCCTTCGTCGTTCTCACCCATGAGAGAAGCCCTTCACGTGCTGGTGCGCAAAAAAATCTCTTATCGACGCGCCCAGTGCAGTAAGTAAACCGGAAGTTGGTAGTCTAAACATGGATGTCGCTGGTCGTTGAGATAGACCTTTGGAAGATATTTTGTGGAAATGTGCCATTAATCGGCAAGTACGGATAAATATATTGCAGCAGGGTGCTAACTGTATGCCTCAGGAACACGGTGACATATTTTAGTTAAGCCCCGTGTCACAAATGTATGAACAGGGTCGGTCTAAAGAGATAATTTTTTTGCGCACCAGCACGTGAAGGGCTTCTCTCATGGGTGAGAACGACGAAGGAGTCGAGGCCATTCATGGGTACAAACCTGGGACCTATTGATCTAAAGCCCAGCGCGCTATCAACTGAACTATGGAAACTCCCCGCTGATTTCACATGTAAGAACAACAGGGGTAGGAGCGGAGGGTGAATTAAGTGGATTGGTGTCACAAGAACAAGTGTCAAGACTGTAACGTGTGAACATTCAGGCTAGCTGGAACCGAGACCCAACGGCGGAACAGAGTGGGTCTCCCGAGGCTAGGTCCTGAAGTGCAGCCTGCAAATCCTCAGCGATTTCAAACCCCTCCACTTCAATCTGCCTAGTATCAAATTGTGGGTGAATACCACGCCAAATCCTTATTATATTTGAATTATACACACATTAATCTATCAATTTACCTACAGTTTGTTTCTTTACAGAACCGATGGTGTCCACAGTGCCGACGATATTCCACATTTCATTCCCAGCGCGTCCACAGCCATTGAAAGTGACATGCGGCAAATTGGTCTATAGGCGGCGCTACACGCACCGGAAAACATTTCTCGGCTTTACCTCGTAGAAACACACAGGGCGCGCGCAGCACCAGATCGGCGGCACGAGGATCTTCAACTTAACTTTCTATTACAACACTTGTAAAAGGATCAATACATTTTTTTTATCAACGCTATTCTGGTGTCCATTGTTCATTGTGCTTTTCGCATAACGTTATCTTCTTACGGCCGAACTCAACTACATTTCATACACCGGAATGGATATGGTTATTCCTCCCATTTTTAGTCAATATTCACCTTAATTTTTCACCGACAGAAACATTTATCATTGTCATCCTTTCAGTTTTAAAGAATACGATATCAATGACCACATTAAACATTTAGAAATACAATTTTAGGACAACTGCAACGGAAGGGCACTTCATTTTTGCCTCCTTCAATGTCACATTTCGTTCATTCAACAGAAATTCGTTAATTAACCTATGTTGTAAATTGAAAGGTGCATGTTAGGCATCTGATTTGACTACACTATTAGGCAACCGTTACAGGAAGCAACTCAGGGGACAACTGAGCGAGTGTGCAATGCTTTCTTTATTTTCCTATTTCGGTGAAGTGTCCATATGAGCGTAATTTTTTACTTTTAGTTTCCGACAGTTAAGACTCACCGGTTGAGTAGTTCTGTTTTTTCTACTGACGTGGATGAGTCTTAGGCCAGATTGAGCATTTGTCTGTCTATTTATAATCTTGTCGCTACCAACCAATAGGAAGAACCGTTTACGGATATAGTTTAACCAGCTAAAATGGCCCATCCTTTACATGGTTAAGACTAAGCTCCACAAGCTCAAGTAGATACTCACCTCCGACACAGGGCGTTTTCGTAGAGTGGGATGGTGCATTGATGTGGTGATTAGTCAGCCCAGTTGCCATTCTATTAATGTGAAAATGGGGCGAGCCCGGACATCCTCGTGTGTTAACTGCAGCCAAGAATTTGTTAAAAGAAACGAGGGCTACAAGAGGAAGAAGGTAACAGCCTTTTTAACGAGCGAGGAAGCGCACCAGCGGTACGGACATGGCGTTGGTTTTGTGTGTCACAGGTGCTGGGGCGTTGTTGGCGACGGGTCTCACGATGCCTCTTATGCAACTCGACCCCATAGTGTTCCTCCTTCTGACGACGACCCTGGTCCTTCGGCGGAAAGAATCGTGGGCCCGAGTCGCCCCCTCGCGCTTCCAAACGTTTGAATCTTCTGGGGACGCCAAAGAGGCTTGTTCGGTCCCCGGTCCGCGGTTCGCCAGCCAGGCCGCAACCTCCACCCGTCAGGCGGCAGGCAAGGAACAGTTTTAAGATCACTGCTGGGAATCTGCTGCGGTACTCCTACTACCGCGCCATGTTCCGGATCCTCATCCGCCACAGCCGTGGAGCCAAGGAGGCAATGCTTGACATTGTCGAGAGACTAGTCCAAAAGGACGTGCGAACAGTTGTGAGGCCTATTGGACGAGCTGGCGTGCCCTCCATGACGCGACCAATTACGCCGGAGTCGCTTGATATCTTCTCTTGGGGAACTTTGTTGGATGAGTGTCGCGCTTCCGTACCGACGTTGGTACGTGTACTGGATGCGGCGATGCCTGGTCGCCCGTCTTTTCAACGCCTCCGCAACAAAGGACCAAAGGGCGCCAGACGGTACGTTAATTCAGGACTAACTCCCAGTCGACATTCGTCGAGCCCGAAGTTAAAACTTTTTATTTTTTTCTTTCTTTCAATTTTACCCCGAGACACATAGCAAACGAAATTGAACATTTATGTATTCTATATCGCTTCCACAACTCATTTCACCTGAACATCTAAATGAATAATAATCAATAATTCTAATGCATATAGTATGTGTCCAGGTCTAGAAATATTGAGCCCGTTACCTAGTGGTTAATGTAGCCCTAGTGGTCCTTTAAGTTCTAGCCTAATTTCATTTACTGCGCATGAATTCGGACGATACTTATATTTGCCTTACAGCACATTGACCGACGAAGAGGCTGATACACGGCGTAACTGCCGGATGTACTGTGGCCCATAGGAATGGAATCGAATGTTGGTGTTTTAGGCCACTTTTGTGCACATACAGGCTAAATTGGGCCAAGGAACCTCCCGGGACGATGAAGGATGAAGGAATGAAACATGCCCCAGATGTGGCCCATAGGTACAAAGTAGCTGCGCCCTGCAAAACAGAGCTGCTCTCTGCAAAACAGAGCTGCTCTCTGCAAAACAGAGCTGCTCTCTGTAAATCAGAGCTGCGCTCTGCAAATCAGAGCTGTTCCCTGCAAATCATAGCTGCGCGATAAAGCGGCGCAGCGAGTTCTCTATAGATCATATAAATATTTTTTGAGCTGTGCCCTTCAAATCAGAGCTGCGCAATGCAATCAGAGCTGCGCCCTGCATTTCAGAGCTGCGCCCTGCAAATCAGAGCTGCGCCCTGCATTTCAAACTGCGCCCTGCAAATCAGAGCTGCGCCCTGCAATCAGAGCTGCGCCCTGCAATCAGAGCTGCGCCCTGCAAGTCACTGCTGCGCCCTGCAAATCAGAGCTGCGCCCTGCAATCAGAGCTGCGCTTTGCAATCAGAGCTGCGCCCTGCAAATCAGTGCTGCGCCCTGCAATCAGAGTTGCGCCCTGCAAATCAGAGCTGCGCCCTGCAATCAGAACTGCGCCCTGCAAATCAAACCTGCGCCCTGCAATTTGGAGCTGTGCTCTGCAAATCAGAGCTGCGCGCAGCAAATCATACCTGTGCCCTGCAATTTGGAGCTGCAGCCTGCAATTTGGAGCTGCAGCCTGCATTTTGGAGCTGCGCCCGGCATTTTGGAACTGCGCTGGAACTGGAACTGAAATAAGTCAGTCGGTACGCGAGTGGGTTGCCAAGCAACAGGGCCCGTGTTTACAAACATTCCTTATAAGGAAAACAATATATTTGCTTGAGTAAAAAGAAATTACTCCGTAAGGAATTTACCAGAGAACCGTTTCACAAACATTCACAAGTAAATTAAGTCCTACACAAGTAATTCTCAAGCAAATTCCTTATGCGAGATCGCGAGTTTTGCAAATGTGCGTTGGCTAATAAGCTTAATGGCGAAATAGTCAGAGAATTGTTAACATTTAGCAAATATTCACGCAAAGCCAAAGGCTATAAGTTAGGATCTATATCTTGGAGATGAGCAAACAAACAGCTTTGCAGTAAATGATTGGGTTCATTCCTAAAGCCGATTCAAATAAGGATATATATAGATTTATGTAATCCGGGGCCTGTTTCCTACAACTGTTTAGATCTATAAAAAAAACTGTAATTGTAAAGATATAAGCCCCCATTGCCCCAAGCATGACATAGATTGTATTCATTTTCACAAAGTTTAAGGTAGATGCATAGATTACATTTTTTTCCGACAAACTTCTTGACATTTTTTCAACTGATAGTAATGTGTATCCAAAACGATAAAATAACATAAAAAAGATATGTCTTCTACCTACTTTTCTGTCAAAATGACGTTGAATAGGTAGGGGGTCACATCTAATTTTAATATGTTGTAGGTAAAACCCAGAAGGCGAGCGTAGCCTTTGACTTAGTTGTGAAGCAATTTTTTGGACTCCCACTGATGATAACTATATAGGCTAAACTGTTTCTCATAACCTTATGACTTGTTCTTTTTAAAGGTGAAGTTTTACATATTATCATATTATGCTATTTTGTATATTTAATATCAAAGTTTTGGTACTGAAAAAGTAGTCTAGTAGTACATTTGATTTGTAGTCAAGTGACCTGCCCCTGACAAAATCTGTCATGATTTAGGTTCCTATTAGATCTACCCTAGGTTGCTATATTTGTGATCTGTAATGTTTTGTTCGAGAGAAATTGCCATCTAAAAATAGGCTAAGGCAATGAAAAAAATTGACTCACCGAAAGTGTTCGTTCTCAAAGTTTAAATGTGCCGTGTTTTGTGGGGAGGGATCATTGCAGGGTGTAGGTGGAGTGCCATGGTCAGATAGATGTTGCCGGCAATAATTATGTTCCTGCCTTCCTGCTCCCTGATTTGGATTTGTAACTTCAGGACTCAGCTCGAGTAATTATGCTCAAGATCTCTAGAATTTGAAACTGGGCGACTGGTTGACTGGGTTGTGTTACGGTTACCCAGTGTGAAGCAAAGTACTGTGAATATTTGTTTATGTAAGTGTGGTCCGCCATTATTCAACGTAGCAAAACCAGCAAGAAGTAGTCTACGATAGACAGAGATCCCAAATGACACGCAGCTGTGATAGAAGCTTTTAGTTTTGAAGTAGATGTACTAAAGAAGGGGAGCACAACTTGTTTTGATTTTATAATTGGACTACTGTACTACTTTTTAAATATAATGAAGAATGCTAATATATAGATATTCGAAGGTCTTGATAACTGATTTCTAGATGTATAGAAGGTGGACCAGTGATTGCGCAGGTACCAGTGATTGCGCACTTGCAGAAATCTGATTTGATATTTAGGAATTTGTATCCAAACCTATCCAGGCAGATGCCTTCATGTGTGACAGCTACATTGACATCTGTTTTGTAAGATTCCAAATGATCTACATATTATTTTCACCACCTTTTGCTTTGTGCGCAATCACTGGTACCTGCGCAATCACTGGTACCTGCGCAATCACTGGTCCAATTACTATAGCCTAATCTTAATTGAAAGGTTTGTTATAAACCAAAAAAAAAATTTTGGTGCTAAATTGTTTAAAGCTTGGATCCAGCTTTGTACATTAACTTCTAGCTAATCTATATTAGAAGTTAATTATTTGACGGATCCTACACAGACGCCTAATGAACTTTCAAACAACCCACTTCAATGAACACAGATGTTGCTTTGGTTCGATAATTAGAGTAAGGTTTCTTTTTAAAGTAAGCTTATATTAAAGAATGCCAATGGATAGATGTTCGAAGATCTTAATAGATCTAACTTATCTCTAGATGTAGACTAAGCTTAATTAAAAGTTTTGTTAAAAATTCGCTAAACAGCAATTTTTGCCTCAATTTTTTTTAAAGCTTTGATCCAACTTAAGCTTAGTAAGTCTTACATTAATTTCCAGCTGGATCTGTATTAGAAGTTTATTTAAAAAAATGAAAGGCTAAAAGACGGTTGTCCCAATCAAATGGTTCCCTTAGCTTGTCCAGGAACCAGTAAAAATTTCTTGGCGGATCCTGCACGGATGCCTGATGAACTGCCAAATAACCCAGTTAATTAAATGTGACACAAATAAGTGTTGAAAGTCATATGATTTTAGCCTAAACGTGACGTTAGATCTAGCACCTTTTGGATCACCAACCTTGATCTATATTTACAAAAACTGAACTAGATTGTAGACCTAACGGATCCAGATCTGGATCTAGGCCTAAGCTTAGATCTATAAACATGTACCGTTAACGAAGCAATTTTTGCCTCAAATTGTTTAAAGCTTAGATCCAACTTAAACTAAATTAGATCTAGGGAACCTACATTAACTTAACTTCCAGCTAGATCTATATTAGTCAATTAAAGTCAAAATCATAAATGCCGTAGACTCACGTTATGGCTAATATTTTCCGCGAATTTGGCGCGATCGCTCTAAAAATCACTGACCTGACAAAGCAACCCTGTGCAATTTTAATGATACCAAACTTACGTGTGTACTGTGAGCTTATCCTTTTTTAAGACACAAACAATATTTCTCCATGCTGACACTCCATTGGCAGTAGCTTTGTCAACAAAACCTTCTACAGAGACCTTCTCTCTGTAGAAGGTTTTGTTGACAAAGCTACATTGGCAGCAGACACTTTGTGACAAATAGACTAAATCACAGACAATGAAAGGCTGTTGCCATGGCGCGCGTGGCTGGTGCAAATATAGCTCAGAGCACGTTCGGCACCATGGCAACTACGTCATTTTATGACGTGTGCTTTAGTATATTTACGAAACTGCGTTTCGTGCCAATGGAGTGTCAGCACGGAGAAATATTGTTTGTGTCTTAAAAAAGGATAACCTCGCAGTATGCACGTAAGTTTGGTATCATTAAAATTGCACAGGGTTGCTTTGTCAGGTCAGTGATTTTTAAAGCGATCGCGCCAAATTCGCGGAAAATATGGGCCGAAACGTGAGTCTACGGCATTTATGACTTTGACTTTAGAAGTCTATGTTACTGAAAGGCTCAGTAAACATTAGCTAAAAGAGTCAATTGGTCCCCTGGTCAGGGTCAAAACTGTTCTATGGATCCTACACTGGCGCCTAGCCTCCTAGGCTAGATCTAAATATTACACAAATAAGTTACCTTAGCACTTGAATGTATCACCAACCTTGATATAAATTTACAAAAGCTAGACTAGACGTTAAAATGTTGTAACATCAACGAAGCCTGGTAAACTGCTGAGAGATCTGAAACTGTCGTCTGCGCGTTCGACTTGTGCTGCCACCCAGCGAATGCATCGCGCGCGCGTGTTGAGCGCCCTCTGTCAGGAGAGAGGAGGAAACATGCATGTTGTCGCTATGATCAGCGCTTCATCAGTTGGAATTATGTTTTTGTATGTAAATTATCTACCAATTATGCACATTCTTTTGTGAATGTGCGGGTTTGGGCTGCATATAAGTTTTTGACCAAAAAAAAACATGAAATTTCCCAGAATCCATTTAAACGCATGCGCATGTCACACCACTGGGGGTCGACTTCCTGCTGATTTTTTTTTGCGCTTTACAGTATGGGATTGAGATACAGATTTTGTCAGTTTTTTACGTGTGTGTTATCTAAAGAGCTCGCTACGCTCGCTATAATGGCTGTCAATGGAGAATTTTGGAATTTCGACAGGAAATATTCAACAGAAAAAAAACGGCTCAGACAAAGTTAATAAAAAATTGTCTGTAACAAGCTTGCTCCTTGTTTGTTCAAATAAGAGAAAAAAATATATGGGTCTTCTACCTCGTTTTTTCGTAAAATGACTCTGAACATGGAAATTGTGCCCGTAATTCTGAGGGTCGTAATGGGTAACATGCTGAACTAGAGACACGACAAGTACTCACAAAATTGAATAAAATACTTAGTGTTATTAAATTTACATGAAAACATTTAAGCAACCAAACGTGTAAGCATATAGGCCTACGACGATGTGGGGGATCCCTAACCCCCCCCCCCCCCCCCCGTCCCGCTTCTCCCACTGATTTACTGTGCCTGTGTGGTCAACGCTATGTAATTTGCCGGCTTGTCTCTATTGTCAGTTCATTCAAAGATATATTTATACATCCCAATAAGTTCTTTAGTTTGCTTGGACTTGCGTTTGCCTATCAATTTCCCTTTACAGCGCATCAGTTTCGCGACTTTGTTACATAAACAAGAAATAGACGATGACGCGCTGCGGGCAATAGAGCATTCGCAAGATTAGCCTGGTTCCTTGTCACAACTTCGCTCGCTCGCTCACTTAGCAAGTACGAGTATGAGCGGTGGTACCAGCTTATCGCCAGATCGCAGCGGCATAGTTCACCAGATGGCGCCACAGTGATGCCGGGAACCTCCTTAACGTAACACAAGGCTAGACTACACTTGCATTTGCCGATTTAATCCATTTAATTATCTAATCCACCTCCGCAAGCTGGCAGGCGAAACAACGGGCAAGTATATACAGATATCTATAGTATGGATATGACGAACACACTGAGCTACACTGCGGCGCTGGGTCAGTCGGAATAGCAATTAACATTTTTAAGCTGGTACTCAAGCGAGCGAAGTTGGGACCGCGGAACCAGGCTATTAACATTTTGTGCGTGGCTATGACGTCAATAAAGAAATAAACAATACAATGTTGCAAAGATCATGAGTGCACCTCACGAGCATCACTTGGCTTTGTCATCAAGGGGTGGGGGGTCACTACCTATTCGATTGCTAGTAAATTTAGCGTGTCAATTCCACATAACAATCCATATCAAATGCTGAAGTTTCAGGAAAATCGAAGCGACACATTTTACAGTATCATTAAAATAAAGATGCGCATGTAATTGTAAGACTCGTCGAGACAGTGTTTTTGTCGTCGTAATACCTCGAATTAGTCGCCCTTCATAGGCAACAACAGAATAACTGCCCGTTCGATTTTGATAATATTTGGCATGTCACCTGTTTATGACCATTCCTATCAAATTTTCTGCGAAATCGAAGCCACAGTTTCTTCGTAGATCTCTAGTCGTTGAAATGATATTGCTATCTGGAATCACAGGATTGGAGAGTAGAAAAGAGAAACATGTTGGTAAATTTGTAATATTTCTGAAGTTCAATCTAAAATTAATATGGCCAACTCACAGTAAATGTTATTTGCTTACATTGTAATGCTGCATGTATGAATTGCAAACAAACAGGGTCAACTAAGGGTAAGGGCTCCCCTTCCCCAATATAACACCCACCCAAGGTGATAACTCGCTAAAGCCAGGTTAGATATTTATTACGGAGTGACCCCCGCTCGGGCGCGGCTCTGAAATGCAGAGCGCAGCTCAGATTGCAGAGCACAGCTCTGATTGCAGAGCGCAGCTCTGATTGCAGGGCGCAGTTCTGATTTGCAGGGCGCAGCTCAGATTGCAGGGCGCAGCTCTGATTGCAGAGCGCAGCTCTGATTGCAGGGCACAGCTCTGATTGCAGAGCGCAGCTCTGATCTGCATGGAGCAGCTCTGATTTGCAGAGCGCAGCTCTGATTTGCAGGGCGCAGAGCTCTACTTTGTACCTATGGGCCACAGTATGGATGGGTGTGTTTCTGGCCTCCGTGCTATTCACACATCGCCCTAAGGTGTTCAATTTCACCCAAGCGGCCATGGTGTTGGATTTGTGGCGTCAAGGCGCGTCACCCAAAACGATGCAGGCGCTGAACTCAATGGGACTGTGTCTTGGGGTCGATGCGACACGCCGGCGAGTCGACTCTCTATGCCAGCACCATGACGCCGGTATCTTGGTCCTGAAGGCCCAGATCGAGGAGCATCAGAGGGAGGTCGCGGATCGTGTTGCTGCCAGACGGCCCCCGCATTTGGTGGATCCGGAGGCTGCTCCCCGGTCGTTCAGCGTCACCTGGGACAACGTGCAGTTTCAGCAGCACAGAAAGCACCAGACCCGGGAGCAAGGAAACACCTTTCGACTAATGGCTCTGGCGTTTGCTTCTGAACACCGGACGCCTAGCCTCCATCTCTCCAGCGACGACGTCATCCCGGCTCTTCGTCTGGATGCGGCCAGCTTATTCTCCCAACTGAGCGACTATTCCACACTCCGGCAACGGATGACTGCCATCGTAGAGAGGGTGCTGTTGTCTCACCTCCCGGCACTGAGTCACCTTCACGTCGAGTGGCACCTCCCCCATGCGCAGTCACGTCCTATGAAGAAGAAGAGCACCGTCGTGAATCTGGGTGTCATCGATGCGAATCCATCCACCAATGCGGGCACCATCGACATCATGACACATCTACACCGCTATGTCCCGCAGGTCGGGGATCGCGTCCACCCCATACCCTGCAACAGCGACGGACTCAGCGAGGAACGCATGATCCATGCGAAGCGGGCCCAGACCTTGGCGGTCACGCTGGTAGATGCGCTGGAAGGGCTGCTTCCGGTTCCCCAGGAGTTTCACCGCGAAGGCATCATGCTTCAGGTATGCTTTTTACATTTGTGGATGCTATAAATTCCGCAAGATACACTGTCATGTATGTGCTTCGATATGGTAACATGGACCACGTGGAAGTTAAAATAAAAATGGTAACTCAGATAGTAATCTATATTGGAAAATATTTATTTTTCAGGATACCATGGATGCCTTTTTCAAGGGTAGGAGCATTGCCGACGCAACGACGCTCTTGCACATCAAGGATTTCTTCCGACACCGGTCTGTGGAGAAGGTTGTGATGCACAACTTTCAGCACGTCGTTGATCTCATACAGGTATATAACGATAAATGTATATTATTATCTAATAGAAAAAAAATAATTAAGGCATGACTACGTTCTTCTTCTAATTCGGAGTACACGTCCTTATCCACGTCTTGTTGCCTTGGCAGTTCACGACTGAGGGTCTCACTCTGCTGCTGGCCATGGCTTTGACGGGCATGCCGGACCAGGATAGTCGACATCCGGGTTGCCAAGGCGTCCTTCGAAGGTCACGATGCGGATTTCTATCCCTACTGCACCTGCAACGAGGGTAAGTAACTGTCCCATTGGTCGGGCTAATCGTAGTCCAGATACAAATATAAAGTAAGGAAAGCCTCATAACGAAATCACTTTATGGTATTTTATGGAATGCAGTATAAATAGCAAGAAAAGTGTGACATTATATTGAAAGAAGTATTTCACATTATACGTCGACCATTGTAACATAACCTCCACCCCTCCCATTTTTGTTTAATGCCAGGTCGTGGTGGAACCATGGTCCAGTGCTGCAATCACTTGTGCGCCATTTCGTGGTTCCACCTTGGCTGCACCAATCCACCACTTGAGGACCAACCCGATGGCGACTGGTACTGCTCTCAGGCTTGCACCGACAGTGACGGGTACTTTCATTGTACCTGTCACAAGAAAAGGGATGAGACCGTCGTGCAGTGTCGTCTGGGCCAGGATTGCAAGCGCCCCGAAAAATATCACCTAAGCTGCCTTGGTCTACGCAATGCAGATATCCCGAGTAAGTTTATCTGTAATTACCAAAAAACGTATTATTTTACTTCTGCTAAAATATAAGGCATCCCCTCAAATTAAGAAACAACTTTGAAAATAAAATATTACGGAAACTTTTCGCTTTTATTATGGCTCTGGTACTGCAGCCATGAATGTGAGGATGGCGAGGACGATGACGACAAGGTTCTGGGCCACAACCTGTCTCTCTTGTGGAGAGGCCTGTCCCACATGGCCCTGAAGGACACCGTGCGGGAAGGCGACGGCCCTGGACTCGTGTCGTTCTGGCGCTTCAACCTCCTTGACTTCTGGCACCGGCGGCATTACAAATATATCATCATTGCCCACAAACTCCTCGCGTGTAAGTTAGTCAATGTTTAGGGTAGGATCTAAAGGATATAAAGTTAGTGATACGTAACAAATAATGATAAACACAACTCCAGAGGGGTTATGGAATATTACAATTATGTTTAAAGGAAATATAGGCATATATGCTACGCCCGCCTTCATTTATATAACATTTATATAACACAAAATATTTCCCCGACAGACACGGGTGGATGGGCTCCCGCTCGTTTGCGCCACGAGCTCACATGGGAGCGTGTCGCCAATTTGAGCGGCAGACCCGGAGGCAACATGGGGCTGGACTTGGTTAACGAATTGCTGAACAATGATTTCAAAGGTAATTTATCAGTGTTTAATATCAATAACATTTATCATATGATTTATTCTATTTGAGACAATGTGTGGGCTGCAAATCGAGTGTGCAAATGAAGAAATGTTGTTTTTATGATACAAAAAGGATAATACGGATAAGCACAATCGTAAGTTTGGTTTCAGTTTAAATATGCTGTTGTTTTGCGTAATCAACTCAGGAACGTTATGAGTTATGAGTTACGGCATGGGTACGTGTGCATGCCACCATTTATTTGACAATTCGCAGAGATGCTCGGCCGGTCCCGTGGAAAACTACACCGAGGAGCAACTGAAAAGGTGCAGCCAGCTGAGTGGGGCGTTTGGCCGTCATCTGGACGACCTTCTCAGGAAACTGGGTACCTCGCGGCGAGACATGGCGACAAAGCGGCATACCCCCAGCTACAGCCGCGACATCCACACCTTCATCCGGGAGTTTCACCCCATGGGCATGATGAGGTATGACCGTCGCGGGCCTCGCCAGCACGCTGCCTTCCCTGAGGTGCCAAGGTGGGACAGCATCCGAGATCCCAGAGGGATGGGCCATCGTCTGAGGGAGCTCTGTCTTTCTATGGACCAGTGGACTGAACAAACCTTCACCGGTCTAATGTAGGCTGAGTGATCTGAAGAACAATGCCAGTAGAAACTAGCAATTTGAGGAACGATTGATATTAATAGGTTACTTGTGAGAGCTTTTGATTTGAAACCTGACACTTCGCTCAACCGGTCTAGACAGCAATTAGCCAATGTGTTATTCACTGTGCGTCGATCCACCCCCATACCCCCGACCCGCCCGCACTTAATCCACCGACCCCCCACCACCACTACTATTATTATCTTTATTCGTATCAAAACGATACACAGTAAAAAGCAGTTGACATAAAAAATCATTCAAGACGTACAAATAAAACGCAGGATGCAATCCAATTCCTCAGCCGACATAAAATTATCATAACGGCAGGCGTCTCTCTCTTTAAGAATAGTTTGTGCAAAGGCACCAAAAGCTTTATCTTGATTGGTAAGCGATTCGTTAAGACGCTCAGTGCATAAACGTTTAAAAAATATACCATTTGCACTATTACGAACGTCGTCTATCTGCATTTTATTCTTTGCTAAAATGTGTCTTAAGCTTGAAGATAGGGGAGTGCAAGTACCATGTGTAGCGATCTTAACTAGAAATTTGACTAATTGATTGTCACTAGTATATGCGACATTTACAAATTTTAACATACGATATGAAATTTGATCTGCAATGGTCAGACATTGCACTATTAATGGGAGTAACCTGCCGTGCATACATGCTGGCAATTTTAAAACTGTTCTAATGCATACTCTCCAGGAGGTAAAAAATGTACGTACATCCTTGTGCTGCAGGTCCCACAGACAACATCCATAAAACGAAGTACAATATGAATTAAAAAGCGTATATAACGTCAATACATCGCATGTGCCATAATTGGCTAAAACGTAATTAGTGCGGCGGATCAGGTCATATGATGCTTTCCTAAAAACGTCACTCGAGACGTTAGGTCCTATTAAATGGCCTAGGTGTATACCACTACGTACAACATCTACCGGAACATCGTTGAAATAAAAGCATACATCTTCATTTTTGCTAAAATTAAACAGCTTGCACTTCGACGGGTTAAACTCGAGACAGAAATCCTTTGCAAATATATTACAAATATTGCACATCATTTTCAAGGCATGTAAATTGGGAGCCAAAAGGCTAACGTCATCTGCGTAGCTAAAAGCTCCACAAAATAAATGGCCAACCATGCAGCCGTATCCTGACGTTTTAAGACGTAAAAGCAGCTCATCTATAGATATACCAAATAAAATCGGTGATAAAACGGCTCCCTGTTTAAGTATGCAGAACGCTCTTCGTTCCAGTTGACATTAAGCTCCTATTTAGTGTACATATAGAGAAGACATTTGATATACAATGGATGCACCCCTCTTTGGAGCATTAAATGAAATAGCTTAATGTAATTAACTTTATCAAACGCCTTGGAAGCATCCAATAGTAAGACATAAGCTTCGGAGCTATTAGCAGTAAAATAATCAACGGTTTCCATCACAGCAAAAGTACACTGACTTGTAGAGCTATTTGGCTTGAAGCCGAATTGAAGATCATCCGTTTTTAACTTATCGCCATTCTTTCCTAGCAATATCCAATCAAACAGGGGCTGCTTAAAGCTAGAGCCCTGTAATTATTCGAGTCGTTTACTGACTTCTTCCCATCTTTAACAAGAGGTTGAATTGTTGCTACATTGAAGCCGTGTGGGGTAAAACCATGCGCAATCATAGTCATACAGAAATGATAACAGTAAATATAACTTCTTAGTCCCATGTATAATATGATCCGTATATAGTATTCCGTCTCCGTCTTTCTTATTGGCCTTGATGTGATTCACGGCGGTTTTCACATCGACGACAGATACACTTTCTACGACATCTTGGGATTCAATAATTAAAGTGTCAACCTTGGTTTTTAGCGCATTCATCTGATCAGCGTCATATGACACAGAGTTATACAGAGACGCATATTTATCTGCAAACAGTTGCGATATACTCTCCGCTCCTACGGCATCGTCAATAGAGTTTGGTACATTTTTGTTCGAGGAAGTAATTTTCTTGGTTTCTTTCCAAAAATCATTATTTCTTATCAGGGCATCTGCAATCTTTTGCCTGCGTATACCATCCTGGCTACGTTTAACTGTTCGCACCGCTTTATGGTACTGTGCCCGCGCTCTTCGCATCACATCAGCTATCACTGCGTTACGTGGGGAACCACACTCCTTCCAGATATTATGCCAGAACAAGGAGCTTTCTCTGTATGGCTTCACCATATCGTTCCAACCTGACACGACCTTTCTTTTCGGTGCTGATTTCGTGTATGGTACACACAGTTTACTTGCTTTGATACATGCATCAACTATTGCATCATGATATGTTTGTATCGTTTCTTGGTGACCTGTCCTATTTGGACATACAGAGTGCTTACACTTGATGATATCCCATGGCACATTAATGTCACCGAGATGTTTATTCAAAACATTACCATAATCCAGTAGCTGGGCACTGGTGGCGTCCGCTCACTTTGGCTTCCTGTGGTATTGTCTACGGATAAGGTCGGCGTGCTTGATATTGACATTGAGCTTAAGTACTATGGGGGAATGCATAGATAGGTTATCCCCTTCGTGCTGACTGCTGTATTCAATTATTCGATCAAAGAGGCCACTGTTTAACACAAAATGATCTATAGTATGCCGACTGTTACATTCTACACAACATGCGCGTTTCGTACACATTGTGACGGGATGCACGTGACCTGCAAATGTGTTTTTCCATACAATTGAGCAGCCCCCGTAACCCCTGCCTGCTGTGAACAGTTCATCCGACATCGGCGTAACATTATGTGATAACACAGAATAATCAGAGTTACATGGTATATTCTGGATCCGATGGAACTGACATTGACGCAGCCAGTGCTCCTGGAGTAGAAGAAAGTCACTAATGTGGAGCAACTTAGCTACATATTCAGGTTTTCCAGGGCCGAATCCTGTACTGTTGTAAGTTGTAAGTGTAAGGTGTCTATCCATGATAAAAAGTTATATAAAGTATTATCTTCGAGATAGGGGACCCTTGTTATAACGCAGGTAATACAACATTACTTCTGGGTCTGATTGATCGCCCTCCTCTGTCGGAAGCTACGAACGCAAACTCCCTCAGGCCATATACTGCTGTCAAACGATTTGGCGAAGTCTGTCACTGAGACGGTTAGCATGAATGACTTATTTCTGGCACTGTCATGTGATACGCATTCCAGCGCTATAATAGCGATATCTATGCTGGAAATGTAAGCAGTTAAATCTTCTATCCGGACACATTTGTCCACTCTGTAGATAAAAAAATCTCGTTGCTGGAGGTGTGATGCGCCTTTCGCTGTCTCAAATGATGTGGCTGATCCAGTAACAACACGGCGGTTCAGTTCTCTTTCCTGCTTCCGACGTGCATATCGAGGTATCTCGAAGCCTTCATCATTGGTGTGGTCATCGACACCGTCGTCGTCACTCGCATCTGGCTGCCGTTGTGATCCACGCCTGAATCGTGACATCACTTCTCTGGTTTGGCAGGACTGCCTGTCAGCTTGTGACGGCTGGCGATCAGCTTGCGACCGCTGCCTATCAGCTTGTGACGGCTGGCGATCAGCTTGTGACCGCTGCCGATCAGCTTGCGACGGCTGACGATCAGCTTGTGACCGCCGCCGATCAGCTTGCGACGGCTGACGATCAGCTTGCGACGGCTGACGATCAGCTTGTGACCGCTGACGATCAGCTTGTGACCGCTGCCGATCAGCTTGCGACGGCTGCTGATCAGCTTGCGACGCCTGCTGATCGAGCGGAGATGTATTTTTTCGCGATTGAGATGTCTGTCGTCCTGACTGGGACGATTGTCGCCCGCATGGTAAATGGTGCTTCTCCGCGGTCGTTGTTGAGCGATTTATACTTGCGTCGGGCCGTTTTAAAAACGACGACATCGGAGCCCGTGGTGGAGTATTCGGCCGCTTCGGTTGCTCCGGGTAATTTTGGGGCAGATCCACTACCAAAGAGGTTTCAGCTGGATAGATAGCAGCTGTCGATGTTGGAATGGATCTGTTTAGCACTGTCTTCATCTTTTCCGTAAGATCGTCAAATTTGTCCTCCAGTGAGAGGCTGCCAGCCACGTTGTGGTCTATGCTGGTATGTAGTTGTCTTATTTGAGACTCAACAATCACCAATCTCTCCACCAGGGATGCCTCCAAAAGTTCTCCCGGTAAGCATCGTGGCAGTCTGACTATATCTTCTGCCTTCATGATAAAGTTGGGGGGGGGAGTCCATGTTAAATACTTTCTGGAGGATATTTAATATGTCGTCTGTATTAGCGTCCTCTGCTTTTCTCGATGTGGTGTCCACTCTCTGCACCATTCTGTCTAGAGAGTACTGGTCGCCACACGAATCCCACAGTTTTTCCTTCGCATCGGAGATTTCGCACTTAGAGAAATGCGACACTGCAACCGTTTTTATTTGGTCTCTGGGACGTTGATGAAAGTGGCCTACCATATAGGATAGAACACAATCGTTGATCTGTATATTTTGGAGATCTCTAGACATGTCAGGTGAAGTACTCTGAGTGCTCTGAGTGCCCCCAACTGGCGCTTCATCGCTTGTCGTCGCAGGATAGGCGGGCATCCGCCCGGCCGTCACAGCATCCCAGTCAGGCATAGCTTGGGTTTTCAGGCAGTAATTATTGTAGTCCGCACATTGAGAACACAGTTTATCCTCGCACGCTCTCAGTGCGACATCCGATTTAGTTTTCTTACACCTGAAGCATTTTTCTCTCCCCATTTTCGAGGGTAACGCACTTGTCACTGATGGCACGTTATGATGGTTGTAAATGGTCTGCTTGGTCGCACCGTAGAGCCGATCGCGTGCTCGCTCAAGCGTGACGATCACCAGGCTGTAGCGGGCCAACTCGGCATGGAGTCGGTTACCTCGGGCGTGACGGTGACAACTTGGTAGCAACGGCTTGGTGGGCGATATAAGAGAACTTAGATAGTCTTTGTCTAGAAATTACACAAGATAAAGTAAGATCCGAGTCATATATATATGTACGAGTGCAAACCTCTCATCTACGCGCTGCAAGCTACTTGTATCAGGCTTCCAGGGACTTTTCGTCCGCTATATGAACCGATATACAGTTATTTTCGTTCTGTTATGAAACCTGAAACAATGAAACCTGCCCTGTTGAGTCACTGTTTGCGGTACCATGCCAACTCCTGCCCAGGCTTCACCAACCAGCCAGCCATGTCGGCGCGGCCAGCAATTATCCACCCCCCCCCCCTCCCCTCCCCTCCCGTCACACCCCACGCCGACACCTCGCACCCCGGCTGGCAGCCACGGGCGCGAGATTTCGGTTCGCCGACGAGACTTCCGCAGGCCGCAAACGGCGATATTGGTCATTTGAATAACAGCCCTCGACAGAAGTGGATATATCTCGGTCAAATGGATACTAAATAAGTTGGATTTTCGTGTACGGCATGCAAACAAGTAAGTCTTTCAGCTCATATCAATTATATATGTGTACCCGCCACCAAATCTGTCGGACATCAGCCCTAAAAGTACTTCCGCAGAAGTTATCTACTTCCTCAGTGACTTCCTCGTTTTACACCAGACCCCCCCCCCACCCCTCCGCTGATTTACGGCGCCTGTGTTCAAGGTAAGATACACTTTCAAACTGAGAAAACTTACCGTTATTGTTTCCATCACTTGAAGACACTTGTGCCCGTTGCAATGTTCAACAGCTGAATGCGTGAAATACCGCGCCAAATGTTCATTGGCATGTTTCCATAGTAACGGAAGTTAGAAGACGTTCGGTGTTGAATATTTACATATACATTTCTACCT
This sequence comes from Arenicola marina, assembly GCA_964019135.1. Lineage (NCBI taxonomy): Eukaryota > Metazoa > Annelida > Polychaeta > Arenicolidae > Arenicola > Arenicola marina. Next base: position 34,054,496 of record OZ025262.1, read on the forward strand.
CATTTGACCCCGCACCTTGTGAAGAGCGTTTCCGGTGCAACACTTCTAAAATGCAAACTCATAACCCTGTTGGTGAAACCCACTTTTTAAGTTGGACTTACTTAATTCCGGACTTAAGTCGCTTCGTGGAACGCGTCTTATCAAAAGTCTTAGTTAAGTCAGACACCTCAAAACTTAAGTCGGAAAACAGACTTAAGTTAAGTCCGTTCGTGGAACCCACGGTTTTTTTGCGTCAGGCCAATAGGAGAAGGCTATGCTGGGCCCGGTTCCACGAACGGACTTAAGTCCGTTTTCTGACTTAAGTCCTAAGTTTTGACTTAAGTTAAGTCCATGCACCTTAAAATGCGTTCCACGAACGAACTTAAGTCCGATAACGCCAACGGCTGACTTAACTTTCTAAGTCTGCTTGGTAGGTGACTTAAGTTGGCAAAGGGCCCGCTCAGCCGTTGTAACGCACCAAGCCGACCGCAGCGCCACCCGACAGTCAATGTGTGGCTTTTGAGTTTCGCGCTTCGGGACCAACAATTTACGATTTTCTGGAGTTTTTCCAATGAAACGCTGGCATTAATGTAATATTTTAAATGCGAACATAGCAAGTGTCATGATTATGCCCACTGACCCTTGAAAACTGGGTGAGTCACAATACAAATTTGACTCGATGCGCCGTGACTCTTGCATTATCGCTCACGCACCCACTGACAGACTACGCTAAAGTAAACAGACCGACAGACTACAGTGTCAGTGTTGCAGTAGGCTATGAAAGGGGCACTGCGACTGGTTTATTGCCATATGGTCAGTGAGGACAGTCAGTGAGAGTATGTGGTTGTGATAAGCGTCTATTGTTAACAATAAATCGTGATGACATTGTCTGCATGCATGACAGCCTCACTGACACTGACAGATCACCGTCTACACTTCAGTCTTCACTCTTCAGTGTCACTGACAGTGACAGTCACTGACACCTACACTAGTAGGCCCTAGTTAATAGTGGAGGCTGCACACTGCTACTGTCGTACAAACTGACACTGTGACCTCTGTCGACTCACGATCACAGCGAGAGTCACAGTCAGACACATGGACAGCCTCTATAAAGATTCATTCACTTTGTAACACCAGGTGACACTAAATTGGCCAATTGATCACCCTCTCCTTTTTAATGTAAAATGTTTATTTATCTATAAGTAAGCAATACCATTTCATTACCAATATTAATATGGATAGGTGTCACCTAAATGGCAAACGAAGTCAGCTAGACCTCCCAAGATTTAAACTTTACATGCAGCATATTTTCCTCAAAAATATTTAATGTTTTTTTTTTTTAATGCACCCAAATAATTCATTTAGATGTTTATTAACTGATGTAGATCTACAAATATATATTAGCCTAGGACATGATTGAGTACTTTTTTTAGGGTTCCTCTGTAATTCCGATACTAAATGGTACATTGTCAAAAATCAAATATCGTTATTATTTGATACCCATGATTAATATTTAATGGACCAATGTATTTAGGTCCTTTTTATTTAAATAAAAACATCTATTGAACAATAATTATAATGGCATGTTGTTAAAACCTCTTTTTGTACCTGATTAAGATATCTTACGCGCAAATCTGTTGACAAATTCTGTATATGACAGTATGTCATTTGTTTACTTCTTACTTACCGAGTTACTCTCGGAACAACAAGATAAATAAATGATTTCATGTCATAATGCACCCTTGCCATAAATTAAAGTTAGTTTTAAAACAAATCCACCAAAAAATCCCTTTGCAAACATGTAACAGAAGTCTAATTGAGAACAACTGTACTGTAAGGATTCTTTCGCCTGGCATGCAGTCAGTTTTCTCCTTGAAATTGAACAACACCCATATGTCCAGTTTGTGTTATTTATTTTACTGTTTATACATGTACATAAATTCTGCCATACAACTAAATAACAAATATAAACAAATGTAAACCCCTTATTCTGACCCAGCTTCAGCTGAAGGTGCCTTACGATTGAGGTAATTGCAAGTAATACACAAAATTCTAAAAAGTCAAAACACATAAGACCAATGAGTCACCCACTTCAAAAAAAAAAAAAAATCTACATTGCAAATAAAGGTGAATAATATTTATGCACAATGATGTTTCTATGGTACATCTGTTACATTACATTAAGATAATTATAACAAGAAAAGAAAAGTCCTGGATTGAATTATAATGACAGGAGTAAATTAATATAATATCATTACCATCACCATCAGCGCCCATTCGCCCAGGGGCCTAGCTATAGCAAGTAAATATATATCTAAGTAAATTTATGAAAGAATGTCATTGTGGTAAGCTTAAAGGATATTTTTTACAATAGTCTTGTCTATACAGGACTGGAATATGCATGTGTTTAAAATTATTGAGGAACATCAATAATGGGGAGATGCTTGTCAACATTCCAAAACAGAACTTCCAACTCCTGTGGCGTCCAGTTGGCCATCCTTGCTGTTTTTCACAGAAGTCTGCAAATAGAAATGTGCAATTTAAAAGACCATCTTCCATGTAAATTACTTTATCTTACCCCATTGAATGAGGAGTAAACTTGCTGATCTTTCTGGTTTTCAAATTCATGCACCGTGATGTATTCAGCATATTCAGATGAATGTGAACCTTTAGTTCAAGAGATAAGCTTACTTAAATCGCCTATAGTTATAGACAGCAGAATGAAGTGGGGGGATCACTTTTGTAGTAAGCTTAGTTTAAATATTTTTGTTCTGCCTCAAAGAAGGTTAATTTAGTAAACACAAATTTGTTTTCCATAATGGCCTTGGAAGGAAAAGGCAGATAACTGTCAAAATATAACTCGATCATCCCCATATTTTCTATTTTGAAATGAGGAAACATATAAACTAAGCTTATTTATAAAACAAATACAAAGTGTTCATTGAACAGTTCAAGCATTAATGAATTTTATTTTATTTATAGACCTATATATATATATCTGTGGTGGATCCAGAAATTTATGAAAAGGCGGGGGGGGGGGGCACAATTTGTTTATCCAGTCGAGTACTATTTTGTAATATCCAGTGAGAAATGTTGACCTGGAGGGTGGGGGTGGGGGGGGGGGGGTACGTGTGAGGTACTATCCAAGTGCAGAATGTGTTAGATATGTGAGAAATTTGTGACAGGGGAGTGGGCCGGGGCTGGTGAATATATGTAGCCCAGCCCCAGTGAACATGGTGAAGGCCTACCTTCTATGCCCCCTTCACATGGGGGGGAGGGGGGGGGGGCACATGCCTTTGTTTTTGCTATTTTCGAGCCAAAGGAGGGGGGGGGGCATGTGCCACCTGGATCCCCCCTCTGGATCCGGCACTGCATATTAAATTAATTTAATATATCCTGCATGTGGCAGGTCATCACGTCTTTTTTGTCCACAGCCCCCCCCCCCGCCCCCCGCCTTTTCATAAATTTCTGAATCCACCACAGATATATATATATAGGTCTATAAATAAAATAACATTTAATATGAATAGGCATTGCCTAAATTGCGAGCTCACCCAAATTAAAAAATAATAAAGGCCTAGCTCTTAAAGCTGCTGTATCAACGGCAGCAGCCAGCTGTCCTAATCTTATAGGTTTCTAGACAACTAGACCCAAAACCAACACAGGTATAGTTGGTTTGAGGTTGAGTTAGCTTGGGGTCGAGTTGGCTTGGGGTTGAGTAGGTGATGGGTCGGGCATGTCGTGGGTCGAGTTGACTAGATGCTGTCTTATATCTGCTGTATTAGCTGAAGTAGTTTATATTCTTAAAACTACCTGTACTGAAATATCTTATTTAAGTTATAGAACTGATATTTTTATCTATTTCTTTTAATTAAAAATAAGATGGATGGCTTAGTTGTTTAACGGTAATATTTGGGCTTAAAGTCATATATGCAGAGAAATACAAAAATAAGTAGTTGCTTGAGTCTATAATTAATCATAATATGAATAGGCATTGCCTAAGTTGCGAGCTCACCCAAATAAAAATAAAATAAAGGCCTAGCTCTTAAAGCTGCTGTATCAACTGCAGCAGCCAGCTGTCCTAATCTTATAGGTTTCTAGACAACTAGACCCAAAACCAACACGGGTATAGTTGGTTTGAGGTTGAGTTAGCTTGGGGTCGAGTTGGCTTGGGGTTGAGTAGGTGATGGGTCGGGCGTGTCGTGGGTCGAGTTGACTAGATACGTCTTATATCTGCTGTATTAGCTGAAGTAGTTTATATTCTTAAAGCTGCCTGTACTGAAATATCTTATTTAAGTTATAGAAATGATGTTTTTATCTATTTCTTTTAATTAAAAATAAGATGGATGGCTTAGTTGTTTAACGGTAATATTTGGGCTTAAAGTCATATATGCAGAGAAATACAAAAATAAGTAGTTGCTTGAGTCTATAATTAATCATATTAGATCTGTTTTATGATAATTAATATCTTATTCATTTTTTATCCTTTTTTCCTTTTGCTAAAATTATATATAGGTTGATGAGATATTTTTAAATCAAGTTTATAGCTGGTCATAGATTTATAGCAATCTAAACCTATCTATGTACCAGGTATATGTTCATAAAAAAGCTACACCCTTTCACAGAAAGTGCCCCACTATGGGCAAAAAAATTTGATGACAACATGTCCATAAATATTTCTATTTATATTAGATGGACTTTAATAGATCTATATCATTTCTATTAAAACTATTTTCAGAGGTAACTCCTTCATGAAAAACATATTTTCATTGCCTGTTGTGACCTATCCATGAGAACAGATACTGAACAATTGCTAAATACACCATGAGTTAAGCTTCTTGAATACTCACACCATGTCAGAAGTATGTTTTATCATCATCCTTCTTCTTCTACCATTCTAGCAATCTATAACATGTTTTATAGCATGCTTTATGCGGTTGTGACCTGTCCATGAGAACATATACTGAACTGTTGCTAAATACACCACGAGTAAGTTTCTTGAACACTCACCACATGTCAGAAGTACAATGTATGTTTTATCATCATCCGTCTTCTTCTATCATCCTAGCTCTATACAATTTGCTACCAATGTAATATTGGTATCTCTCACAAAAAATGTTTTTAGAAAGTAAAAATAAAAAAAGATAAGTAAACTGGGCATATGTTACCAAATTTCCAGTGTATAAGTCACACCCACAGATTTTGAGAAATTATTAGACTTGAGCCATAGATAAGTCGCACCAGTATATAAGTAAAATGAAGTTAACTGACCATATGTTGCCTATTGCCTATTTACCGGTATAGACACTTTTACATGCTAAACCCTGTTTATTATGTATACTTGGTATCTCTATTTGAAAGTAATACTGCTTGAGTAGGAGTAGTCCAGACAGTTTTCTGATCCTCAAAATGGTACACATTTGTGTTGCTTATCAATATGAACTACTAAAACCGTTGTTTCAGTAATTGTTGCCTTTTTTATTAAACTTTTAATTCAATAATTGTTTGTTTTTTCTATTAAACTTTAAATACAATAATTGTTTCCTTTTTTATTAAACTTTTAATTCAATAATTGTTGCCTTTTTTATTAAACTTTTTGTTAAATAATTGTTGCCTTTTTGATTAATATTTTAATTATTTGTCAGCAAGGGGATGTTGACAATACAAAGTACAACCATTTTTTGTGTGAATTTACTCAAAGCTTGACATTTTAAGAGGGGCTGTTTAGTTTCGGGAAAAGGGATTTCATTCAATATTTGTTAAACTGTTGATATCCTAGCTATATTTTTGCCAGTGATATGTTTAAATTTCATGCCCAAATAGACTGGATATGAAAATATTTGTATGTCCTATATTGTTTTGTGATGGTTATCTAGATCTATATATAAATTTGTCTGGCAGGGAAACCAGTATTTGACATTGAAAATGATTGTATTGGGACAATTTTAAACTTAAAATGTTGCTTTAAGAGGAATAAAATATATAATTCTGCATTTGATTAAAAATCGTAATAATGGCATTAATTTAAATAAGTTATATAGATTAAAATCATTTGAAAATTAACAAAAATAGCACTGAAAAACATCAATTTTTTCAAATCATAGATGAGTGATATGGTTGTGAATAAATCTGAATTATCCTGGGGTGTCAAAAGTAGGCAAAATGTGTCAAAAAAAGGAAATAGTAAGTCATTGTGAACAATATATAATAAAATATTCGTAAAATATTTACAATTTTGGTTTTAAACTCCTGTTTAATTTTTCTCAATTAAACTCTTCAAATTATATATTTCAGGGGTGGAGGCATTTTAAATATAGGTTTAGAGTCTAGAAACCAGAATTAAATTGTTATATTTAAAAAGGCAAAAA
>OZ025262.1:34061042-34174177 GCA_964019135.1 Arenicola marina
GTGACAATGAGATGGTGAAGAGAGTGGAGCTACAGGCGTGACAATGAGAGATGGTGAAGAGAGTGAGTTACAGGCGTGACAATGAGAGATGGTGAAGAGAGTGGAGCTACAGGCGTGACAATGAGATGGTGAAGAGAGTGGAGCTACAGCCGTGACAATGAGAGATGGTGAAGAGAGTGGAGTTACAGGCGTGACAATGAGAGATGGTGAAGAGAGTGGAGTTACAGGCGTGACAATGAGAGATGGTGAAGAGAGTGGAGCTACAGGCGTGACAATGAGAGATGGTGAAGAGAGTGGAGTTACAGGCGTGACAATGAGAGATGGTGAAGAGAGTGGAGTTACAGGCGTGACAATGAGAGATGGTGAAGAGAGTGGAGCTACAGGCGTGACAATGAGAGATGGTGAAGAGAGTGGAGTTATAGGCGTGACAATGAGAGATGGTGAAGAGAGTGGAGCTACAGGCGTGACAATGAGAGATGGTGAAGAGAGTGGAGCTACAGGCGTGACAATGAGAGATGGTGAAGAGAGTGGAGCTACAGGCGTGACAATGAGATGGTGAAGAGAGTGGAGCTACAGCCGTGACAATGAGAGATGGTGAAGAGAGTGGAGTTACAGGCGTGACAATGAGATGGTGAAGAGAGTGGAGCTACAGGCGTGACAATGAGAGATGGTGAAGAGAGTGGAGTTACAGGCGTGACAATGAGATGGTGAAGAGAGTGGAGCTACAGGCGTGACAATGAGAGATGGTGAAGAGAGTGGAGTTACAGGCGTGACAATGAGAGATGGTGAAGAGAGTGGAGCTACAGGCGTGACAATGAGATGGTGAAGAGAGTGGAGCTACAGCCGTGACAATGAGAGATGGTGAAGAGAGTGGAGTTACAGGCGTGACAATGAGATGGTGAAGAGAGTGGAGCTACAGGCGTGACAATGAGAGATGGTGAAGAGAGTGGAGTTACAGGCGTGACAATGAGATGGTGAAGAGAGTGGAGCTACAGGCGTGACAATGAGAGATGGTGAAGAGAGTGGAGTTACAGGCGTGACAATGAGAGATGGTGAAGAGAGTGGAGCTACAGGCGTGACAATGAGATGGTGAAGAGAGTGGAGCTACAGGCGTGACAATGAGAGATGGTGAAGAGAGTGGAGTTACAGGCGTGACAATGAGATGGTGAAGAGAGTGGAGCTACAGGCGTGACAATGAGAGATGGTGAAGAGAGTGGAGTTACAGGCGTGACAATGAGATGGTGAAGAGAGTGGAGTTACAGGCGTGACAATGAGAGATGGTGAAGAGAGTGGAGTTACAGGCGTGACAATGAGAGATGGTGAAGAGAGTGGAGTTACAGGCGTGACAATGAAGATGGTGAAGAGAGTGGAGCTACAGGCGTGACAATGAGAGATGGTGAAGAGAGTGGAGCTACAGGCGTGACAATGAGAGATGGTGAAGAGGGTGGAGTTACAGGCGTGACAATGAGAGATGGTGAAGAGAGTGGAGTTACAGGCGTGACAATGAGAGATGGTGAAGAGAGTGGAGTTACAGGCGTGACAATGACAGATGGTGAAGAGAGTAGAGTTACAGGCGTGACAATGAGATGGTGAAGAGAGTGGAGCTACAGGCGTGACAATGAGAGATGGTGAAGAGAGTGGAGTTACAGGCGTGACAATGAGAGATGGTGAAGAGAGTGGAGTTACAGGCGTGACAATGAGAGATGGTGAAGAGAGTGGAGTTACAGGCGTGACAATGAGAGATGGTGAAGAGAGTGGAGCTACAGGCGTGACAATGAGAGATGGTGAAGAGAGTGGAGTTACAGGCGTGACAATGAGAGATGGTGAAGAGAGTGGAGTTACAGGCGTGACAATGAGAGATGGTGAAGAGAGTGGAGCTACAGGCGTGACAATAAGAGATGGTGAAGAGAGTTGAGCTACAGGCGTGACAATGAGAGATGGTGAAGAGAGTGGAGTTACAGGCGTGACAATGAGAGATGGTGATGAGAGTGGAGTTACAGGCGTGACAATGAGAGATGGTGAAGAGAGTGGAGCTACAGGCGTGACAATGAGATGGTGAAGAGAGTGGAGTTATAGGCGTGACAATGAGATGGTGAAGAGAGTGGAGTTACAGGCGTGACAATGAGAGATGGGGAAGAGAGTGGAGTTACAGGCGTGACAATGAGAGATGGTGAAGAGAGTGGAGTTACAGGCGTGACAATGAGAGATGGTGAAGAGAGTGGAGTTACAGGCGTGACAATGAGAGATGGTGAAGAGAGTGGAGTTACAGGCGTGACAATGAGAGATGGGGAAGAGAGTGGAGTTACAGGCGTGACAATGAGAGATGGTGAAGAGAGTGGAGTTACAGGCGTGACAATGAGAGATGGTGAAGAGAGTGGAGTTACAGGCGTGACAATGAGAGATGGTGAAGAGAGTGGAGCTACAGGCGTGACAATGAGAGATGGTGAAGAGAGTGGAGCTACAGGCGTGACAATGAGAGATGGTGAAGAGGGTGGAGTTACAGGCGTGACAATGAGAGATGGTGAAGAGAGTGGAGTTACAGGCGTGACAATGAGAGATGGTGAAGAGAGTGGAGTTACAGGCGTGACAATGACAGATGGTGAAGAGAGTGGAGTTACAGGCGTGACAATGAGATGGTGAAGAGAGTGGAGCTACAGGCGTGACAATGAGAGATGGTGAAGAGAGTGGAGTTACAGGCGTGACAATGAGATGGTGAAGAGAGTGGAGCTACAGGCGTGACAATGAGAGATGGTGAAGAGAGTGGAGTTACAGGCGTGACAATGAGAGATGGTGAAGAGAGTGGAGTTACAGGCGTGACAATGAGAGATGGTGAAGAGAGTGGAGTTACAGGCGTGACAATGAAAGATGGTGAAGAGAGTGGAGCTACAGGCGTGACAATGAGAGATGGTGAAGAGAGTGGAGCTACAGGCGTGACAATGAGAGATGGTGAAGAGGGTGGAGTTACAGGCGTGACAATGAGAGATGGTGAAGAGAGTGGAGTTACAGGCGTGACAATGAGAGATGGTGAAGAGAGTGGAGTTACAGGCGTGACAATGACAGATGGTGAAGAGAGTAGAGTTACAGGCGTGACAATGAGATGGTGAAGAGAGTGGAGCTACAGGCGTGACAATGAGAGATGGTGAAGAGAGTGGAGTTACAGGCGTGACAATGAGAGATGGTGAAGAGAGTGGAGTTACAGGCGTGACAATGAGAGATGGTGAAGAGAGTGGAGTTACAGGCGTGACAATGAGAGATGGTGAAGAGAGTGGAGCTACAGGCGTGACAATGAGAGATGGTGAAGAGAGTGGAGTTACAGGCGTGACAATGAGAGATGGTGAAGAGAGTGGAGTTACAGGCGTGACAATGAGAGATGGTGAAGAGAGTGGAGCTACAGGCGTGACAATAAGAGATGGTGAAGAGAGTTGAGCTACAGGCGTGACAATGAGAGATGGTGAAGAGAGTGGAGTTACAGGCGTGACAATGAGAGATGGTGATGAGAGTGGAGTTACAGGCGTGACAATGAGAGATGGTGAAGAGAGTGGAGTTACAGGCGTGACAATGAGATGGTGAAGAGAGTGGAGTTATAGGCGTGACAATGAGATGGTGAAGAGAGTGGAGTTACAGGCGTGACAATGAGAGATGGGGAAGAGAGTGGAGTTACAGGCGTGACAATGAGAGATGGTGAAGAGAGTGGAGTTACAGGCGTGACAATGAGAGATGGTGAAGAGAGTGGAGTTACAGGCGTGACAATGAGAGATGGTGAAGAGAGTGGAGTTACAGGCGTGACAATGAGAGATGGGGAAGAGAGTGGAGTTACAGGCGTGACAATGAGAGATGGTGAAGAGAGTGGAGTTACAGGCGTGACAATGAGAGATGGTGAAGAGAGTGGAGTTACAGGCGTGACAATGAGAGATGGTGAAGAGAGTGGAGCTACAGGCGTGACAATGAGAGATGGTGAAGAGAGTGGAGCTACAGGCGTGACAATGAGAGATGGTGAAGAGGGTGGAGTTACAGGCGTGACAATGAGAGATGGTGAAGAGAGTGGAGTTACAGGCGTGACAATGAGAGATGGTGAAGAGAGTGGAGTTACAGGCGTGACAATGACAGATGGTGAAGAGAGTAGAGTTACAGGCGTGACAATGAGATGGTGAAGAGAGTGGAGCTACAGGCGTGACAATGAGAGATGGTGAAGAGAGTGGAGTTACAGGCGTGACAATGAGAGATGGTGAAGAGAGTGGAGCTACAGGCGTGACAATGAGAGATGGTGAAGAGAGTGGAGTTACAGGCGTGACAATGAGAGATGGTGAAGAGAGTGGAGTTACAGGCGTGACAATGAGAGATGGTGAAGAGAGTGGAGTTACAGGCGTGACAATGACAGATGGTGAAGAGAGTGGAGTTACAGGCGTGACAATGAGATGGTGAAGAGAGTGGAGCTACAGGCGTGACAATGAGAGATGGTGAAGAGAGTGGAGTTACAGGCGTGACAATGAGAGATGGTGAAGAGAGTGGAGTTACAGGCGTGACAATGAGAGATGGTGAAGAGAGTGGAGTTACAGGCGTGACAATGAGAGATGGTGAAGAGAGTAGAGTTACGGGCGTGACAATGAGAGATGGTGAAGAGAGTGGAGTTACAGGCGTGACAATGAGAGATGGTGAAGAGAGTGGAGTTACAGGCGTGACAATGAGAGATGGTGAAGAGTGGAGCTACAGGCGTGACAATAAGAGATGGTGAAGAGAGTGGAGCTACAGGCGTGACAATGAGAGATGGTGAAGAGAGTGGAGTTACAGGCGTGACAATGAGAGATGGTGAAGAGAGTGGAGTTACAGGCGTGACAATGAGAGATGGTGAAGAGAGTGGAGCTACAGGCGTGACAATGAGATGGTGAAGAGAGTGGAGTTATAGGCGTGACAATGAGATGGTGAAGAGAGTGGAGTTACAGGCGTGACAATGAGAGATGGTGAAGAGAGTGGAGCTACAGGCGTGACAATGAGAGATGGTGAAGAGAGTGGAGTTACAGGCGTGACAATGAGAGATGGTGAAGAGAGTGGAGTTACAGGCGTGACAATGAGAGATGGTGAAGAGAGTGGAGTTACAGGCGTGACAATGAGAGATGGTGAAGAGAGTGGAGTTACAGGCGTGACAATGAGAGATGGTGAAGAGAGTGGAGTTACAGGCGTGACAATGAGAGATGGTGAAGAGAGTGGAGTTATAGGCGTGACAATGAGAGATGGTGAAGAGAGTGGAGCTACAGGCGTGACAATGAGAGATGGTGAAGAGAGTGGAGCTACAGGCGTGACAATGAGAGATGGTGAAGAGAGTGGAGCTACAGGCGTGACAATGAGATGGTGAAGAGAGTGGAGTTACAGGCGTGACAATGAGAGATGGTGAAGAGAGTGGAGCTACAGGCGTGACAATGAGAGATGGTGAAGAGAGTGGAGCTACAGGCGTGACAATGAGAGATGGTGAAGAGAGTGGAGCTACAGGCGTGACAATGAGAGATGGTGAAGAGAGTGGAGCTACAGGCGTGACAATGAGATGGTGAAGAGAGTGGAGCTACAGGCGTGACAATGAGATGGTGAAGAGAGTGGAGCTACATGCGTGACAATGAGATGGTGAAGAGAGTGGAGTTACAGGCGTGACAATGAGAGATGGTGAAGAGAGTGGAGCTACAGGCGTGACAATGAGAGATGGTGAAGAGAGTGGAGCTACAGGCGTGACAATGAGAGATGGTGAAGAGAGTGGAGCTACAGGCGTGACAATGAGATGGTGAAGAGAGTGGAGCTACAGGCGTGACAATGAGAGATGGTGAAGAGAGTGGAGTTACAGGCGTGACAATGAGATGGTGAAGAGAGTGGAGCTACAGGCGTGACAATGAGAGATGGTGAAGAGAGTGGAGTTACAGGCGTGACAATGAGATGGTGAAGAGAGTGGAGCTACATGCGTGACAATGAGATGGTGAAGAGAGTGGAGTTACAGGCGTGACAATGAGAGATGGTGAAGAGAGTGGAGCTACAGGCGTGACATCGAGAGATGGTGAAGAGAGTGGAGCTACAGGCGTGACAATGAGAGATGGTGAAGAGAGTGGAGTTACAGGCGTGACAATGAGAGATGGTGAAGAGAGTGAAGTTACAGGCGTGACAATGAGAGATGGTGAAGAGAGTGGAGTTACAGGCGTGACAATGAAATGGTGAAGAGAGTGGAACTACAGGCGTGACAATGAGAGATGGTGAAGAGAGTGGAGCTACAGGCGTGACAATGAGATGGTGAAGAGAGTGGAGCTACAGGCGTGACAATGAGAGATGGTGAAGAGAGTGGAGTTACAGGCGTGACAATGAGAGATGGTGAAGAGAGTGGAGCTACAGGCGTGACAATGAGAGATGGTGAAGAGAGTGGAGTTACAGGCGTGACAATGAGAGATGGTGAAGAGAGTGGAGTTACAGGCGTGACAATGAGAGATGGTGAAGAGAGTGGAGTTACAGGCGTGACAATGACAGATGGTGAAGAGAGTGGAGTTACAGGCGTGACAATGAGATGGTGAAGAGAGTGGAGCTACAGGCGTGACAATGAGAGATGGTGAAGAGAGTGGAGTTACAGGCGTGACAATGAGAGATGGTGAAGAGAGTGGAGTTACAGGCGTGACAATGAGAGATGGTGAAGAGAGTGGAGTTACAGGCGTGACAATGAGAGATGGTGAAGAGAGTAGAGTTACGGGCGTGACAATGAGAGATGGTGAAGAGAGTGGAGTTACAGGCGTGACAATGAGAGATGGTGAAGAGAGTGGAGTTACAGGCGTGACAATGAGAGATGGTGAAGAGTGGAGCTACAGGCGTGACAATAAGAGATGGTGAAGAGAGTGGAGCTACAGGCGTGACAATGAGAGATGGTGAAGAGAGTGGAGTTACAGGCGTGACAATGAGAGATGGTGAAGAGAGTGGAGTTACAGGCGTGACAATGAGAGATGGTGAAGAGAGTGGAGCTACAGGCGTGACAATGAGATGGTGAAGAGAGTGGAGTTATAGGCGTGACAATGAGATGGTGAAGAGAGTGGAGTTACAGGCGTGACAATGAGAGATGGTGAAGAGAGTGGAGCTACAGGCGTGACAATGAGAGATGGTGAAGAGAGTGGAGTTACAGGCGTGACAATGAGAGATGGTGAAGAGAGTGGAGCTACAGGCGTGACAATGAGAGATGGTGAAGAGAGTGGAGTTACAGGCGTGACAATGAGAGATGGTGAAGAGAGTGGAGTTACAGGCGTGACAATGAGAGATGGTGAAGAGAGTGGAGCTACAGGCGTGACAATAAGAGATGGTGAAGAGAGTTGAGCTACAGGCGTGACAATGAGAGATGGTGAAGAGAGTGGAGTTACAGGCGTGACAATGAGAGATGGTGATGAGAGTGGAGTTACAGGCGTGACAATGAGAGATGGTGAAGAGAGTGGAGCTACAGGCGTGACAATGAGATGGTGAAGAGAGTGGAGTTATAGGCGTGACAATGAGATGGTGAAGAGAGTGGAGTTACAGGCGTGACAATGAGAGATGGGGAAGAGAGTGGAGTTACAGGCGTGACAATGAGAGATGGTGAAGAGAGTGGAGTTACAGGCGTGACAATGAGAGATGGTGAAGAGAGTGGAGTTACAGGCGTGACAATGAGAGATGGTGAAGAGAGTGGAGTTACAGGCGTGACAATGAGAGATGGGGAAGAGAGTGGAGTTACAGGCGTGACAATGAGAGATGGTGAAGAGAGTGGAGTTACAGGCGTGACAATGAGAGATGGTGAAGAGAGTGGAGTTACAGGCGTGACAATGAGAGATGGTGAAGAGAGTGGAGCTACAGGCGTGACAATGAGAGATGGTGAAGAGAGTGGAGCTACAGGCGTGACAATGAGAGATGGTGAAGAGGGTGGAGTTACAGGCGTGACAATGAGAGATGGTGAAGAGAGTGGAGTTACAGGCGTGACAATGAGAGATGGTGAAGAGAGTGGAGTTACAGGCGTGACAATGACAGATGGTGAAGAGAGTAGAGTTACAGGCGTGACAATGAGATGGTGAAGAGAGTGGAGCTACAGGCGTGACAATGAGAGATGGTGAAGAGAGTGGAGTTACAGGCGTGACAATGAGAGATGGTGAAGAGAGTGGAGCTACAGGCGTGACAATGAGAGATGGTGAAGAGAGTGGAGTTACAGGCGTGACAATGAGAGATGGTGAAGAGAGTGGAGTTACAGGCGTGACAATGAGAGATGGTGAAGAGAGTGGAGTTACAGGCGTGACAATGACAGATGGTGAAGAGAGTGGAGTTACAGGCGTGACAATGAGATGGTGAAGAGAGTGGAGCTACAGGCGTGACAATGAGAGATGGTGAAGAGAGTGGAGTTACAGGCGTGACAATGAGAGATGGTGAAGAGAGTGGAGTTACAGGCGTGACAATGAGAGATGGTGAAGAGAGTGGAGTTACAGGCGTGACAATGAGAGATGGTGAAGAGAGTAGAGTTACGGGCGTGACAATGAGAGATGGTGAAGAGAGTGGAGTTACAGGCGTGACAATGAGAGATGGTGAAGAGAGTGGAGTTACAGGCGTGACAATGAGAGATGGTGAAGAGTGGAGCTACAGGCGTGACAATAAGAGATGGTGAAGAGAGTGGAGCTACAGGCGTGACAATGAGAGATGGTGAAGAGAGTGGAGTTACAGGCGTGACAATGAGAGATGGTGAAGAGAGTGGAGTTACAGGCGTGACAATGAGAGATGGTGAAGAGAGTGGAGCTACAGGCGTGACAATGAGATGGTGAAGAGAGTGGAGTTATAGGCGTGACAATGAGATGGTGAAGAGAGTGGAGTTACAGGCGTGACAATGAGAGATGGTGAAGAGAGTGGAGCTACAGGCGTGACAATGAGAGATGGTGAAGAGAGTGGAGTTACAGGCGTGACAATGAGAGATGGTGAAGAGAGTGGAGTTACAGGCGTGACAATGAGAGATGGTGAAGAGAGTGGAGTTACAGGCGTGACAATGAGAGATGGTGAAGAGAGTGGAGTTACAGGCGTGACAATGAGAGATGGTGAAGAGAGTGGAGTTACAGGCGTGACAATGAGAGATGGTGAAGAGAGTGGAGTTATAGGCGTGACAATGAGAGATGGTGAAGAGAGTGGAGCTACAGGCGTGACAATGAGAGATGGTGAAGAGAGTGGAGCTACAGGCGTGACAATGAGAGATGGTGAAGAGAGTGGAGCTACAGGCGTGACAATGAGATGGTGAAGAGAGTGGAGTTACAGGCGTGACAATGAGAGATGGTGAAGAGAGTGGAGCTACAGGCGTGACAATGAGAGATGGTGAAGAGAGTGGAGCTACAGGCGTGACAATGAGAGATGGTGAAGAGAGTGGAGCTACAGGCGTGACAATGAGAGATGGTGAAGAGAGTGGAGCTACAGGCGTGACAATGAGATGGTGAAGAGAGTGGAGCTACAGGCGTGACAATGAGATGGTGAAGAGAGTGGAGCTACATGCGTGACAATGAGATGGTGAAGAGAGTGGAGTTACAGGCGTGACAATGAGAGATGGTGAAGAGAGTGGAGCTACAGGCGTGACAATGAGAGATGGTGAAGAGAGTGGAGCTACAGGCGTGACAATGAGAGATGGTGAAGAGAGTGGAGCTACAGGCGTGACAATGAGATGGTGAAGAGAGTGGAGCTACAGGCGTGACAATGAGAGATGGTGAAGAGAGTGGAGTTACAGGCGTGACAATGAGATGGTGAAGAGAGTGGAGCTACAGGCGTGACAATGAGAGATGGTGAAGAGAGTGGAGTTACAGGCGTGACAATGAGATGGTGAAGAGAGTGGAGCTACATGCGTGACAATGAGATGGTGAAGAGAGTGGAGTTACAGGCGTGACAATGAGAGATGGTGAAGAGAGTGGAGCTACAGGCGTGACAATGAGAGATGGTGAAGAGAGTGGAGCTACAGGCGTGACAATGAGAGATGGTGAAGAGAGTGGAGTTACAGGCGTGACAATGAGAGATGGTGAAGAGAGTGAAGTTACAGGCGTGACAATGAGAGATGGTGAAGAGAGTGGAGTTACAGGCGTGACAATGAAATGGTGAAGAGAGTGGAACTACAGGCGTGACAATGAGAGATGGTGAAGAGAGTGGAGCTACAGGCGTGACAATGAGATGGTGAAGAGAGTGGAGCTACAGGCGTGACAATGAGAGATGGTGAAGAGAGTGGAGTTACAGGCGTGACAATGAGAGATGGTGAAGAGAGTGGAGCTACAGGCGTGACAATGAGAGATGGTGAAGAGAGTGGAGTTACAGGCGTGACAATGAGAGATGGTGAAGAGAGTGGAGTTACAGGCGTGACAATGAGAGATGGTGAAGAGAGTGGAGTTACAGGCGTGACAATGACAGATGGTGAAGAGAGTGGAGTTACAGGCGTGACAATGGGATGGTGAAGAGAGTGGAGCTACAGGCGTGACAATGAGAGATGGTGAAGAGAGTGGAGTTACAGGCGTGACAATGAGAGATGGTGAAGAGAGTGGAGTTACAGGCGTGACAATGAGAGATGGTGAAGAGAGTGGAGTTACAGGCGTGACAATGAGAGATGGTGAAGAGAGTAGAGTTACGGGCGTGACAATGAGAGATGGTGAAGAGAGTGGAGTTACAGGCGTGACAATGAGAGATGGTGAAGAGAGTGGAGTTACAGGCGTGACAATGAGAGATGGTGAAGAGTGGAGCTACAGGCGTGACAATAAGAGATGGTGAAGAGAGTGGAGCTACAGGCGTGACAATGAGAGATGGTGAAGAGAGTGGAGTTACAGGCGTGACAATGAGAGATGGTGAAGAGAGTGGAGTTACAGGCGTGACAATGAGAGATGGTGAAGAGAGTGGAGCTACAGGCGTGACAATGAGATGGTGAAGAGAGTGGAGTTATAGGCGTGACAATGAGATGGTGAAGAGAGTGGAGTTACAGGCGTGACAATGAGAGATGGTGAAGAGAGTGGAGCTACAGGCGTGACAATGAGAGATGGTGAAGAGAGTGGAGTTACAGGCGTGACAATGAGAGATGGTGAAGAGAGTGGAGTTACAGGCGTGACAATGAGAGATGGTGAAGAGAGTGGAGTTACAGGCGTGACAATGAGAGATGGTGAAGAGAGTGGAGTTACAGGCGTGACAATGAGAGATGGTGAAGAGAGTGGAGTTACAGGCGTGACAATGAGAGATGGTGAAGAGAGTGGAGTTATAGGCGTGACAATGAGAGATGGTGAAGAGAGTGGAGCTACAGGCGTGACAATGAGAGATGGTGAAGAGAGTGGAGCTACAGGCGTGACAATGAGAGATGGTGAAGAGAGTGGAGCTACAGGCGTGACAATGAGATGGTGAAGAGAGTGGAGTTACAGGCGTGACAATGAGAGATGGTGAAGAGAGTGGAGTTACAGGCGTGACAATGAGAGATGGTGAAGAGAGTGGAGCTACAGGCGTGACAATGAGAGATGGTGAAGAGAGTGGAGCTACAGGCGTGACAATGAGAGATGGTGAAGAGAGTGGAGCTACAGGCGTGACAATGAGATGGTGAAGAGAGTGGAGCTACAGGCGTGACAATGAGATGGTGAAGAGAGTGGAGCTACATGCGTGACAATGAGATGGTGAAGAGAGTGGAGTTACAGGCGTGACAATGAGAGATGGTGAAGAGAGTGGACCTACAGGCGTGACAATGAGAGATGGTGAAGAGAGTGGAGCTACAGGCGTGACAATGAGAGATGGTGAAGAGAGTGGAGCTACAGGCGTGACAATGAGATGGTGAAGAGAGTGGAGCTACAGGCGTGACAATGAGAGATGGTGAAGAGAGTGGAGTTACAGGCGTGACAATGAGATGGTGAAGAGAGTGGAGCTACAGGCGTGACAATGAGAGATGGTGAAGAGAGTGGAGTTACAGGCGTGACAATGAGATGGTGAAGAGAGTGGAGCTACATGCGTGACAATGAGATGGTGAAGAGAGTGGAGTTACAGGCGTGACAATGAGAGATGGTGAAGAGAGTGGAGCTACAGGCGTGACAATGAGAGATGGTGAAGAGAGTGGAGCTACAGGCGTGACAATGAGAGATGGTGAAGAGAGTGGAGTTACAGGCGTGACAATGAGAGATGGTGAAGAGAGTGAAGTTACAGGCGTGACAATGAGAGATGGTGAAGAGAGTGGAGTTACAGGCGTGACAATGAAATGGTGAAGAGAGTGGAACTACAGGCGTGACAATGAGAGATGGTGAAGAGAGTGGAGCTACAGGCGTGACAATGAGATGGTGAAGAGAGTGGAGCTACAGGCGTGACAATGAGAGATGGTGAAGAGAGTGGAGTTACAGGCGTGACAATGAGATGGTGAAGAGAGTGGAGCTACAGGCGTGACAATGAGAGATGGTGAAGAGAGTGGAGTTACAGGCGTGACAATGAGATGGTAAAGAGAGTGGAGTTACAGGCGGGACAATGAGAGATGGTGAAGAGAGTGGAGTTACAGGCGTGACAATGAGAGATGGTGAAGAGAGTGGAGTTACAGGCGTGACAATGAGAGATGGTGAAGAGAATGGAGTTACAGGCGTGACAATGAGAGATGGTGAAGAGAGTGGAGCTACAGGCGTGACAATGAGAGATGGTGAAGAGAGTGAAGTTACAGGCGTGACAATGAGAGATGGTGAAGAGAGTGGAGTTACAGGCGTGACAATGAGAGATGGTGAAGAGAGTGGAGTTACAGGCGTGACAATGAGAGATGGTGAAGAGAGTGGAGCTACAGGCGTGACAATGAGAGATGGTGAAGAGAGTGGAGTTACAGGCGTGACAATGAGAGATGGTGAAGAGAGTGGAGTTACAGGCGTGACAATGAGAGATGGTGAAGAGAGTGGAGCTACAGGCGTGACAATGAGAGATGGTGAAGAGAGTGGAGTTACAGGCGTGACAATGAGAGATGGTGAAGAGAGTGGAGTTACAGGCGTGACAATGAGAGATGGTGAAGAGAGTGGAGTTACAGGCGTGACAATGAGAGATGGTGAAGAGAGTGGAGTTACAGGCGTGACAATGAGAGATGGTGAAGAGAGTGGAGCTACAGGCGTGACAATGAGAGATGGTGAAGAGAGTAGAGTTACGGGCGTGACAATGAGAGATGGTGAAGAGAGTGGAGTTACAGGCGTGACAATGAGAGATGGTGAAGAGAGTGGAGCTACAGGCGTGACAATGAGAGATGATGAAGAGAGTGGAGCTACAGGCGTGACAATGAGAGATGGTGAAGAGAGTGGAGTTACAGGCGTGACAATGAGAGATGGTGAAGAGAGTGGAGTTACAGGCGTGACAATGAGAGATGGTGAAGAGAGTGGAGCTACATACGTGACAATGAGAGATGGTGAAGAGAGTGGAGTTACAGGCGTGACAATGAGAGATGGTGAAGAGCGTGGAGTTACAGGCGTGACAATGAGAGATGGTGAAGAGAGTGGAGTTACAGGCGTGACAATGAGAGATGGTGAAGAGAGTGGAGTTATAGGCGTGACAATGAGAGATGGTGAAGAGAGTGGAGCTACAGGCGTGACAATGAGAGATGGTGAAGAGAGTGGAGCTACAGGCGTGACAATGAGAGATGGTGAAGAGAGTGGAGCTACGTGCGTGACAATGAGATGGTGAAGAGAGTGGAGTTACAGGCGTGACAATGAGAGATGGTGAAGAGAGTGGAGCTACAGGCGTGACAATGAGAGATGGTGAAGAGAGTGGAGCTACAGGCGTGACAATGAGAGATGGTGAAGAGAGTGGAGCTACAGGCGTGACAATGAGAGATGGTGAAGAGAGTGGAGCTACAGGCGTGACAATGAGAGATGGTGAAGAGAGTGGAGTTACAGGCGTGACAATGAGATGGTGAAGAGAGTGGAGCTACAGGCGTGACAATGAGAGATGGTGAAGAGAGTGGAGTTACAGGCGTGACAATGAGATGGTGAAGAGAGTGGAGCTACAGGCGTGACAATGAGAGATGGTGAAGAGAGTGGAGTTACAGGCGTGACAATGAGAGATGGTGAAGAGAGTGGAGCTACAGGCGTGACAATGAGATGGTGAAGAGAGTGGAGCTACAGGCGTGACAATGAGAGATGGTGAAGAGGGTGGAGTTACAGGCGTGACAATGAGAGATGGTGAAGAGAGTGGAGTTACAGGCGTGACAATGAGAGATGGTGAAGAGAGTGGAGTTACAGGCGTCACAATGACAGATGGTGAAGAGAGTGGAGTTACAGGCGTGACAATGAGAGATGGTGAAGAGAGTGGAGCTACAGGCGTGACAGTGAGAGATGGTGAAGAGAGTGGAGTTACAGGCGTGACAATGAGAGATGGTGAAGAGAGTGAAGTTACAGGCGTGACAATGAGAGATGGTGAAGAGAGTGGAGTTACAGGCGTGACAATGAAATGGTGAAGAGAGTGGAACTACAGGCGTGACAATGAGAGATGGTGAAGAGAGTGGAGCTACAGGCGTGACAATGAGAGATGGTGAAGAGAGTGGAGCTACAGGCGTGACAATGAGATGGTGAAGAGAGTGGAGCTACAGGCGTGACAATGAGAGATGGTGAAGAGAGTGGAGTTACAGGCGTGACAATGAGATGGTGAAGAGAGTGGAGCTACAGGCGTGACAATGAGAGATGGTGAAGAGAGTGGAGTTACAGGCGTGACAATGAGATGGTAAAGAGAGTGGAGTTACAGGCGGGACAATGAGAGATGGTGAAGAGAGTGGAGTTACAGGCGTGACAATGAGAGATGGTGAAGAGAGTGGAGTTACAGGTGTGACAATGAGAGATGGTGAAGAGAGTGGAGTTACAGGCGTGACAATGAGAGATGGTGAAGAGAGTGGAGCTACAGGCGTGACAATGAGAGATGGTGAAGAGAGTGAAGTTACAGGCGTGACAATGAGAGATGGTGAAGAGAGTGGAGTTACAGGCGTGACAATGAGAGATGGTGAAGAGAGTGGAGCTACAGGCGTGACAATGAGAGATGGTGAAGAGAGTGGAGTTACAGGCGTGACAATGAGATGGTGAAGAGAGTGGAGCTACAGGCGTGACAATGAAAGATGGTGAAGAGAGTGGAGTTACAGGCGTGACAATGAGATGGTGAAGAGAATGGAGTTACAGGCGTGACAATGAGAGATGGTGAAGAGAGTGGAGTTACAGGCGTGACAATGAGAGATGGTGAAGAGAGTGGAGTTACAGGCGTGACAATGGGAGATGGTGAAGAGAGTGGAGCTATAGGCGTGACAATGAGAGATGGTGAAGAGAGTGGAGCTACAGGCGTGACAATGAGAGATGGTGAAGAGGGTGGAGTTACAGGCGTGACAATGAGAGATGGTGAAGAGAGTGGAGTTACAGGCGTGACAATGAGAGATGGTGAAGAGAGTGGAGTTACAGGCGTGACAATGACAGATGGTGAAGAGAGTGGAGTTACAGGCGTGACAATGAGAGATGGTGAAGAGAGTGGAGCTACAGGCGTGACAGTGAGAGATGGTGAAGAGAGTGGAGTTACAGGCGTGACAATGAGAGATGGTGAAGAGAGTGAAGTTACAGGCGTGACATTGAGAGATGGTGAAGAGAGTGGAGTTACAGGCGTGACAATGAAATGGTGAAGAGAGTGGAACTACAGGCGTGACAATGAGAGATGGTGAAGAGAGCGGAGCTACAGGCGTGACAATGAGAGATGGTGAAGAGAGTGGAGCTACAGGCGTGACAATGAGATGGTGAAGAGAGTGGAGCTACAGGCGTGACAATGAGAGATGGTGAAGAGAGTGGAGTTACAGGCGTGACAATGAGAGATGGTGAAGAGAGTGGAGCTACAGGCGTGACAATGAGATGGTGAAGAGAGTGGAGTCATAGGCGTGACAATGAGATGGTGAAGAGAGTGGAGTTACAGGCGTGACAATGAGAGATGGTGAAGAGAGTGGAGTTACAGGCGGGACAATGAGAGATGGTGAAGAGAGTGGAGTTACAGGCGTGACAATGAGAGATGGTGAAGAGAGTGGAGTTACAGGCGTGACAATGAGAGATGGTGAAGAGTGGAGCTACAGGCGTGACAATAAGAGATGGTGAAGAGAGTGGAGCTACAGGCGTGACAATGAGAGATGGTGAAGAGAGTGGAGTTACAGGCGTGACAATGAGAGATGGTGAAGAGAGTGGAGTTACAGGCGTGACAATGAGAGATGGTGAAGAGAGTGGAGCTACAGGCGTGACAATGAGATGGTGAAGAGAGTGGAGTTATAGGCGTGACAATGAGATGGTGAAGAGAGTGGAGTTACAGGCGTGACAATGAGAGATGGTGAAGAGAGTGGAGCTACAGGCGTGACAATGAGAGATGGTGAAGAGAGTGGAGTTACAGGCGTGACAATGAGAGATGGTGAAGAGAGTGGAGCTACAGGCGTGACAATGAGAGATGGTGAAGAGAGTGGAGCTACGTGCGTGACAATGAGATGGTGAAGAGAGTGGAGTTACAGGCGTGACAATGAGAGATGGTGAAGAGAGTGGAGCTACAGGCGTGACAATGAGAGATGGTGAAGAGAGTGGAGCTACAGGCGTGACAATGAGAGATGGTGAAGAGAGTGGAGCTACAGGCGTGACAATGAGAGATGGTGAAGAGAGTGGAGCTACAGGCGTGACAATGAGAGATGGTGAAGAGAGTGGAGTTACAGGCGTGACAATGAGATGGTGAAGAGAGTGGAGCTACAGGCGTGACAATGAGAGATGGTGAAGAGAGTGGAGTTACAGGCGTGACAATGAGATGGTGAAGAGAGTGGAGCTACAGGCGTGACAATGAGAGATGGT
Organism: Arenicola marina; assembly: GCA_964019135.1. NCBI lineage: Eukaryota > Metazoa > Annelida > Polychaeta > Arenicolidae > Arenicola > Arenicola marina. The sequence continues at coordinate 34,077,842 of OZ025262.1, forward strand.
GAAGAGAGTGGAGTTACAGGCGTGACAATGAGAGATGGTGAAGAGAGTGGAGCTACAGGCGTGACAATGAGATGGTGAAGAGAGTGGAGCTACAGGCGTGACAATGAGAGATGGTGAAGAGAGTGGAGTTACAGGCGTGACAATGAGATGGTGAAGAGAGTGGAGCTACAGGCGTGACAATGAAAGATGGTGAAGAGAGTGGAGTTACAGGCGTGACAATGAGATGGTGAAGAGAGTGGAGTTACAGGCGTGACAATGAGAGATGGTGAAGAGAGTGGAGTTACAGGCGTGACAATGAGAGATGGTGAAGAGAGTGGAGTTACAGGCGTGACAATGGGAGATGGTGAAGAGAGTGGAGCTACAGGCGTGACAATGAGAGATGGTGAAGAGAGTGGAGCTACAGGCGTGACAATGAGAGATGGTGAAGAGGGTGGAGTTACAGGCGTGACAATGAGAGATGGTGAAGAGAGTGGAGTTACAGGCGTGACAATGAGAGATGGTGAAGAGAGTGGAGTTACAGGCGTCACAATGACAGATGGTGAAGAGAGTGGAGTTACAGGCGTGACAATGAGAGATGGTGAAGAGAGTGGAGCTACAGGCGTGACAGTGAGAGATGGTGAAGAGAGTGGAGTTACAGGCGTGACAATGAGAGATGGTGAAGAGAGTGAAGTTACAGGCGTGACAATGAGAGATGGTGAAGAGAGTGGAGTTACAGGCGTGACAATGAAATGGTGAAGAGAGTGGAACTACAGGCGTGACAATGAGAGATGGTGAAGAGAGTGGAGCTACAGGCGTGACAATGAGAGATGGTGAAGAGAGTGGAGCTACAGGCGTGACAATGAGATGGTGAAGAGAGTGGAGCTACAGGCGTGACAATGAGAGATGGTGAAGAGAGTGGAGTTACAGGCGTGACAATGAGATGGTGAAGAGAGTGGAGCTACAGGCGTGACAATGAGAGATGGTGAAGAGAGTGGAGTTACAGGCGTTACAATGAGATGGTAAAGAGAGTGGAGTTACAGGCGGGACAATGAGAGATGGTGAAGAGAGTGGAGTTACAGGCGTGACAATGAGAGATGGTGAAGAGAGTGGAGTTACAGGTGTGACAATGAGAGATGGTGAAGAGAGTGGAGTTACAGGCGTGACAATGAGAGATGGTGAAGAGAGTGGAGCTACAGGCGTGACAATGAGAGATGGTGAAGAGAGTGAAGTTACAGGCGTGACAATGAGAGATGGTGAAGAGAGTGGAGTTACAGGCGTGACAATGAGAGATGGTGAAGAGAGTGGACCTACAGGCGTGACAATGAGAGATGGTGAAGAGAGTGGAGTTACAGGCGTGACAATGAGATGGTGAAGAGAGTGGAGCTACAGGCGTGACAATGAAAGATGGTGAAGAGAGTGGAGTTACAGGCGTGACAATGAGATGGTGAAGAGAATGGAGTTACAGGCGTGACAATGAGAGATGGTGAAGAGAGTGGAGTTACAGGCGTGACAATGGGAGATGGTGAAGAGAGTGGAGTTACAGGCGTGACAATGAGAGATGGTGAAGAGAGTGGAGCTACAGGCGTGACAATGAGAGATGGTGAAGAGAGTGGAGCTACAGGCGTGACAATGAGAGATGGTGAAGAGAGTGGAGCTACAGGCGTGACAATGAGAGATGGTGAAGAGAGTGGAGCTACAGGCGTGACAATGAGATGGTGAAGAGAGTGGAGCTACAGGCGTGACAATGAGATGGTGAAGAGAGTGGAGCTACATGCGTGACAATGAGATGGTGAAGAGAGTGGAGTTACAGGCGTGACAATGAGAGATGGTGAAGAGAGTGGAGCTACAGGCGTGACAATGAGAGATGGTGAAGAGAGTGGAGCTACAGGCGTGACAATGAGAGATGGTGAAGAGAGTGGAGCTACAGGCGTGACAATGAGATGGTGAAGAGAGTGGAGCTACAGGCGTGACAATGAGAGATGGTGAAGAGAGTGGAGTTACAGGCGTGACAATGAGATGGTGAAGAGAGTGGAGCTACAGGCGTGACAATGAGAGATGGTGAAGAGAGTGGAGTTACAGGCGTGACAATGAGATGGTGAAGAGAGTGGAGCTACATGCGTGACAATGAGATGGTGAAGAGAGTGGAGTTACAGGCGTGACAATGAGAGATGGTGAAGAGAGTGGAGCTACAGGCGTGACAATGAGAGATGGTGAAGAGAGTGGAGCTACAGGCGTGACAATGAGAGATGGTGAAGAGAGTGGAGTTACAGGCGTGACAATGAGAGATGGTGAAGAGAGTGAAGTTACAGGCGTGACAATGAGAGATGGTGAAGAGAGTGGAGTTACAGGCGTGACAATGAAATGGTGAAGAGAGTGGAACTACAGGCGTGACAATGAGAGATGGTGAAGAGAGTGGAGCTACAGGCGTGACAATGAGATGGTGAAGAGAGTGGAGCTACAGGCGTGACAATGAGAGATGGTGAAGAGAGTGGAGTTACAGGCGTGACAATGAGAGATGGTGAAGAGAGTGGAGCTACAGGCGTGACAATGAGAGATGGTGAAGAGAGTGGAGTTACAGGCGTGACAATGAGAGATGGTGAAGAGAGTGGAGTTACAGGCGTGACAATGAGAGATGGTGAAGAGAGTGGAGTTACAGGCGTGACAATGACAGATGGTGAAGAGAGTGGAGTTACAGGCGTGACAATGAGATGGTGAAGAGAGTGGAGCTACAGGCGTGACAATGAGAGATGGTGAAGAGAGTGGAGTTACAGGCGTGACAATGAGAGATGGTGAAGAGAGTGGAGTTACAGGCGTGACAATGAGAGATGGTGAAGAGAGTGGAGTTACAGGCGTGACAATGAGAGATGGTGAAGAGAGTAGAGTTACGGGCGTGACAATGAGAGATGGTGAAGAGAGTGGAGTTACAGGCGTGACAATGAGAGATGGTGAAGAGAGTGGAGTTACAGGCGTGACAATGAGAGATGGTGAAGAGTGGAGCTACAGGCGTGACAATAAGAGATGGTGAAGAGAGTGGAGCTACAGGCGTGACAATGAGAGATGGTGAAGAGAGTGGAGTTACAGGCGTGACAATGAGAGATGGTGAAGAGAGTGGAGTTACAGGCGTGACAATGAGAGATGGTGAAGAGAGTGGAGCTACAGGCGTGACAATGAGATGGTGAAGAGAGTGGAGTTATAGGCGTGACAATGAGATGGTGAAGAGAGTGGAGTTACAGGCGTGACAATGAGAGATGGTGAAGAGAGTGGAGCTACAGGCGTGACAATGAGAGATGGTGAAGAGAGTGGAGTTACAGGCGTGACAATGAGAGATGGTGAAGAGAGTGGAGTTACAGGCGTGACAATGAGAGATGGTGAAGAGAGTGGAGTTACAGGCGTGACAATGAGAGATGGTGAAGAGAGTGGAGTTACAGGCGTGACAATGAGAGATGGTGAAGAGAGTGGAGTTACAGGCGTGACAATGAGAGATGGTGAAGAGAGTGGAGTTATAGGCGTGACAATGAGAGATGGTGAAGAGAGTGGAGCTACAGGCGTGACAATGAGAGATGGTGAAGAGAGTGGAGCTACAGGCGTGACAATGAGAGATGGTGAAGAGAGTGGAGCTACAGGCGTGACAATGAGATGGTGAAGAGAGTGGAGTTACAGGCGTGACAATGAGAGATGGTGAAGAGAGTGGAGTTACAGGCGTGACAATGAGAGATGGTGAAGAGAGTGGAGCTACAGGCGTGACAATGAGAGATGGTGAAGAGAGTGGAGCTACAGGCGTGACAATGAGAGATGGTGAAGAGAGTGGAGCTACAGGCGTGACAATGAGATGGTGAAGAGAGTGGAGCTACAGGCGTGACAATGAGATGGTGAAGAGAGTGGAGCTACATGCGTGACAATGAGATGGTGAAGAGAGTGGAGTTACAGGCGTGACAATGAGAGATGGTGAAGAGAGTGGACCTACAGGCGTGACAATGAGAGATGGTGAAGAGAGTGGAGCTACAGGCGTGACAATGAGAGATGGTGAAGAGAGTGGAGCTACAGGCGTGACAATGAGATGGTGAAGAGAGTGGAGCTACAGGCGTGACAATGAGAGATGGTGAAGAGAGTGGAGTTACAGGCGTGACAATGAGATGGTGAAGAGAGTGGAGCTACAGGCGTGACAATGAGAGATGGTGAAGAGAGTGGAGTTACAGGCGTGACAATGAGATGGTGAAGAGAGTGGAGCTACATGCGTGACAATGAGATGGTGAAGAGAGTGGAGTTACAGGCGTGACAATGAGAGATGGTGAAGAGAGTGGAGCTACAGGCGTGACAATGAGAGATGGTGAAGAGAGTGGAGCTACAGGCGTGACAATGAGAGATGGTGAAGAGAGTGGAGTTACAGGCGTGACAATGAGAGATGGTGAAGAGAGTGAAGTTACAGGCGTGACAATGAGAGATGGTGAAGAGAGTGGAGTTACAGGCGTGACAATGAAATGGTGAAGAGAGTGGAACTACAGGCGTGACAATGAGAGATGGTGAAGAGAGTGGAGCTACAGGCGTGACAATGAGATGGTGAAGAGAGTGGAGCTACAGGCGTGACAATGAGAGATGGTGAAGAGAGTGGAGTTACAGGCGTGACAATGAGATGGTGAAGAGAGTGGAGCTACAGGCGTGACAATGAGAGATGGTGAAGAGAGTGGAGTTACAGGCGTGACAATGAGATGGTAAAGAGAGTGGAGTTACAGGCGGGACAATGAGAGATGGTGAAGAGAGTGGAGTTACAGGCGTGACAATGAGAGATGGTGAAGAGAGTGGAGTTACAGGCGTGACAATGAGAGATGGTGAAGAGAATGGAGTTACAGGCGTGACAATGAGAGATGGTGAAGAGAGTGGAGCTACAGGCGTGACAATGAGAGATGGTGAAGAGAGTGAAGTTACAGGCGTGACAATGAGAGATGGTGAAGAGAGTGGAGTTACAGGCGTGACAATGAGAGATGGTGAAGAGAGTGGAGTTACAGGCGTGACAATGAGAGATGGTGAAGAGAGTGGAGCTACAGGCGTGACAATGAGAGATGGTGAAGAGAGTGGAGTTACAGGCGTGACAATGAGAGATGGTGAAGAGAGTGGAGTTACAGGCGTGACAATGAGAGATGGTGAAGAGAGTGGAGCTACAGGCGTGACAATGAGAGATGGTGAAGAGAGTGGAGTTACAGGCGTGACAATGAGAGATGGTGAAGAGAGTGGAGTTACAGGCGTGACAATGAGAGATGGTGAAGAGAGTGGAGTTACAGGCGTGACAATGAGAGATGGTGAAGAGAGTGGAGTTACAGGCGTGACAATGAGAGATGGTGAAGAGAGTGGAGCTACAGGCGTGACAATGAGAGATGGTGAAGAGAGTAGAGTTACGGGCGTGACAATGAGAGATGGTGAAGAGAGTGGAGTTACAGGCGTGACAATGAGAGATGGTGAAGAGAGTGGAGCTACAGGCGTGACAATGAGAGATGATGAAGAGAGTGGAGCTACAGGCGTGACAATGAGAGATGGTGAAGAGAGTGGAGTTACAGGCGTGACAATGAGAGATGGTGAAGAGAGTGGAGTTACAGGCGTGACAATGAGAGATGGTGAAGAGAGTGGAGCTACATACGTGACAATGAGAGATGGTGAAGAGAGTGGAGTTACAGGCGTGACAATGAGAGATGGTGAAGAGCGTGGAGTTACAGGCGTGACAATGAGAGATGGTGAAGAGAGTGGAGTTACAGGCGTGACAATGAGAGATGGTGAAGAGAGTGGAGTTATAGGCGTGACAATGAGAGATGGTGAAGAGAGTGGAGCTACAGGCGTGACAATGAGAGATGGTGAAGAGAGTGGAGCTACAGGCGTGACAATGAGAGATGGTGAAGAGAGTGGAGCTACGTGCGTGACAATGAGATGGTGAAGAGAGTGGAGTTACAGGCGTGACAATGAGAGATGGTGAAGAGAGTGGAGCTACAGGCGTGACAATGAGAGATGGTGAAGAGAGTGGAGCTACAGGCGTGACAATGAGAGATGGTGAAGAGAGTGGAGCTACAGGCGTGACAATGAGAGATGGTGAAGAGAGTGGAGCTACAGGCGTGACAATGAGAGATGGTGAAGAGAGTGGAGTTACAGGCGTGACAATGAGATGGTGAAGAGAGTGGAGCTACAGGCGTGACAATGAGAGATGGTGAAGAGAGTGGAGTTACAGGCGTGACAATGAGATGGTGAAGAGAGTGGAGCTACAGGCGTGACAATGAGAGATGGTGAAGAGAGTGGAGTTACAGGCGTGACAATGAGAGATGGTGAAGAGAGTGGAGCTACAGGCGTGACAATGAGATGGTGAAGAGAGTGGAGCTACAGGCGTGACAATGAGAGATGGTGAAGAGAGTGGAGTTACAGGCGTGACAATGAGATGGTGAAGAGAGTGGAGCTACAGGCGTGACAATGAAAGATGGTGAAGAGAGTGGAGTTACAGGCGTGACAATGAGATGGTGAAGAGAGTGGAGTTACAGGCGTGACAATGAGAGATGGTGAAGAGAGTGGAGTTACAGGCGTGACAATGAGAGATGGTGAAGAGAGTGGAGTTACAGGCGTGACAATGGGAGATGGTGAAGAGAGTGGAGCTACAGGCGTGACAATGAGAGGTGGTGAAGAGAGTGGAGCTACAGGCGTGACAATGAGAGATGGTGAAGAGGGTGGAGTTACAGGCGTGACAATGAGAGATGGTGAAGAGAGTGGAGTTACAGGCGTGACAATGAGAGATGGTGAAGAGAGTGGAGTTACAGGCGTCACAATGACAGATGGTGAAGAGAGTGGAGTTACAGGCGTGACAATGAGAGATGGTGAAGAGAGTGGAGCTACAGGCGTGACAGTGAGAGATGGTGAAGAGAGTGGAGTTACAGGCGTGACAATGAGAGATGGTGAAGAGAGTGAAGTTACAGGCGTGACAATGAGAGATGGTGAAGAGAGTGGAGTTACAGGCGTGACAATGAAATGGTGAAGAGAGTGGAACTACAGGCGTGACAATGAGAGATGGTGAAGAGAGTGGAGCTACAGGCGTGACAATGAGAGATGGTGAAGAGAGTGGAGCTACAGGCGTGACAATGAGATGGTGAAGAGAGTGGAGCTACAGGCGTGACAATGAGAGATGGTGAAGAGAGTGGAGTTACAGGCGTGACAATGAGATGGTGAAGAGAGTGGAGCTACAGGCGTGACAATGAGAGATGGTGAAGAGAGTGGAGTTACAGGCGTGACAATGAGATGGTAAAGAGAGTGGAGTTACAGGCGGGACAATGAGAGATGGTGAAGAGAGTGGAGTTACAGGCGTGACAATGAGAGATGGTGAAGAGAGTGGAGTTACAGGTGTGACAATGAGAGATGGTGAAGAGAGTGGAGTTACAGGCGTGACAATGAGAGATGGTGAAGAGAGTGGAGCTACAGGCGTGACAATGAGAGATGGTGAAGAGAGTGAAGTTACAGGCGTGACAATGAGAGATGGTGAAGAGAGTGGAGTTACAGGCGTGACAATGAGAGATGGTGAAGAGAGTGGAGCTACAGGCGTGACAATGAGAGATGGTGAAGAGAGTGGAGTTACAGGCGTGACAATGAGATGGTGAAGAGAGTGGAGCTACAGGCGTGACAATGAAAGATGGTGAAGAGAGTGGAGTTACAGGCGTGACAATGAGATGGTGAAGAGAATGGAGTTACAGGCGTGACAATGAGAGATGGTGAAGAGAGTGGAGTTACAGGCGTGACAATGAGAGATGGTGAAGAGAGTGGAGTTACAGGCGTGACAATGGGAGATGGTGAAGAGAGTGGAGCTATAGGCGTGACAATGAGAGATGGTGAAGAGAGTGGAGCTACAGGCGTGACAATGAGAGATGGTGAAGAGGGTGGAGTTACAGGCGTGACAATGAGAGATGGTGAAGAGAGTGGAGTTACAGGCGTGACAATGAGAGATGGTGAAGAGAGTGGAGTTACAGGCGTGACAATGACAGATGGTGAAGAGAGTGGAGTTACAGGCGTGACAATGAGAGATGGTGAAGAGAGTGGAGCTACAGGCGTGACAGTGAGAGATGGTGAAGAGAGTGGAGTTACAGGCGTGACAATGAGAGATGGTGAAGAGAGTGAAGTTACAGGCGTGACATTGAGAGATGGTGAAGAGAGTGGAGTTACAGGCGTGACAATGAAATGGTGAAGAGAGTGGAACTACAGGCGTGACAATGAGAGATGGTGAAGAGAGCGGAGCTACAGGCGTGACAATGAGAGATGGTGAAGAGAGTGGAGCTACAGGCGTGACAATGAGATGGTGAAGAGAGTGGAGCTACAGGCGTGACAATGAGAGATGGTGAAGAGAGTGGAGTTACAGGCGTGACAATGAGAGATGGTGAAGAGAGTGGAGCTACAGGCGTGACAATGAGATGGTGAAGAGAGTGGAGTCATAGGCGTGACAATGAGATGGTGAAGAGAGTGGAGTTACAGGCGTGACAATGAGAGATGGTGAAGAGAGTGGAGTTACAGGCGGGACAATGAGAGATGGTGAAGAGAGTGGAGTTACAGGCGTGACAATGAGAGATGGTGAAGAGAGTGGAGTTACAGGCGTGACAATGAGAGATGGTGAAGAGTGGAGCTACAGGCGTGACAATAAGAGATGGTGAAGAGAGTGGAGCTACAGGCGTGACAATGAGAGATGGTGAAGAGAGTGGAGTTACAGGCGTGACAATGAGAGATGGTGAAGAGAGTGGAGTTACAGGCGTGACAATGAGAGATGGTGAAGAGAGTGGAGCTACAGGCGTGACAATGAGATGGTGAAGAGAGTGGAGTTATAGGCGTGACAATGAGATGGTGAAGAGAGTGGAGTTACAGGCGTGACAATGAGAGATGGTGAAGAGAGTGGAGCTACAGGCGTGACAATGAGAGATGGTGAAGAGAGTGGAGTTACAGGCGTGACAATGAGAGATGGTGAAGAGAGTGGAGCTACAGGCGTGACAATGAGAGATGGTGAAGAGAGTGGAGCTACGTGCGTGACAATGAGATGGTGAAGAGAGTGGAGTTACAGGCGTGACAATGAGAGATGGTGAAGAGAGTGGAGCTACAGGCGTGACAATGAGAGATGGTGAAGAGAGTGGAGCTACAGGCGTGACAATGAGAGATGGTGAAGAGAGCGGAGCTACAGGCGTGACAATGAGAGATGGTGAAGAGAGTGGAGCTACAGGCGTGACAATGAGAGATGGTGAAGAGAGTGGAGTTACAGGCGTGACAATGAGATGGTGAAGAGAGTGGAGCTACAGGCGTGACAATGAGAGATGGTGAAGAGAGTGGAGTTACAGGCGTGACAATGAGATGGTGAAGAGAGTGGAGCTACAGGCGTGACAATGAGAGATGGTGAAGAGAGTGGAGTTACAGGCGTGACAATGAGAGATGGTGAAGAGAGTGGAGCTACAGGCGTGACAATGAGATGGTGAAGAGAGTGGAGCTACAGGCGTGACAATGAGAGATGGTGAAGAGAGTGGAGTTACAGGCGTGACAATGAGATGGTGAAGAGAGTGGAGCTACAGGCGTGACAATGAAAGATGGTGAAGAGAGTGGAGTTACAGGCGTGACAATGAGATGGTGAAGAGAGTGGAGTTACAGGCGTGACAATGAGAGATGGTGAAGAGAGTGGAGTTACAGGCGTGACAATGAGAGATGGTGAAGAGAGTGGAGTTACAGGCGTGACAATGGGAGATGGTGAAGAGAGTGGAGCTACAGGCGTGACAATGAGAGATGGTGAAGAGAGTGGAGCTACAGGCGTGACAATGAGAGATGGTGAAGAGGGTGGAGTTACAGGCGTGACAATGAGAGATGGTGAAGAGAGTGGAGTTACAGGCGTGACAATGAGAGATGGTGAAGAGAGTGGAGTTACAGGCGTCACAATGACAGATGGTGAAGAGAGTGGAGTTACAGGCGTGACAATGAGAGATGGTGAAGAGAGTGGAGCTACAGGCGTGACAGTGAGAGATGGTGAAGAGAGTGGAGTTACAGGCGTGACAATGAGAGATGGTGAAGAGAGTGAAGTTACAGGCGTGACAATGAGAGATGGTGAAGAGAGTGGAGTTACAGGCGTGACAATGAAATGGTGAAGAGAGTGGAACTACAGGCGTGACAATGAGAGATGGTGAAGAGAGTGGAGCTACAGGCGTGACAATGAGAGATGGTGAAGAGAGTGGAGCTACAGGCGTGACAATGAGATGGTGAAGAGAGTGGAGCTACAGGCGTGACAATGAGAGATGGTGAAGAGAGTGGAGTTACAGGCGTGACAATGAGATGGTGAAGAGAGTGGAGCTACAGGCGTGACAATGAGAGATGGTGAAGAGAGTGGAGTTACAGGCGTTACAATGAGATGGTAAAGAGAGTGGAGTTACAGGCGGGACAATGAGAGATGGTGAAGAGAGTGGAGTTACAGGCGTGACAATGAGAGATGGTGAAGAGAGTGGAGTTACAGGTGTGACAATGAGAGATGGTGAAGAGAGTGGAGTTACAGGCGTGACAATGAGAGATGGTGAAGAGAGTGGAGCTACAGGCGTGACAATGAGAGATGGTGAAGAGAGTGAAGTTACAGGCGTGACAATGAGAGATGGTGAAGAGAGTGGAGTTACAGGCGTGACAATGAGAGATGGTGAAGAGAGTGGACCTACAGGCGTGACAATGAGAGATGGTGAAGAGAGTGGAGTTACAGGCGTGACAATGAGATGGTGAAGAGAGTGGAGCTACAGGCGTGACAATGAAAGATGGTGAAGAGAGTGGAGTTACAGGCGTGACAATGAGATGGTGAAGAGAATGGAGTTACAGGCGTGACAATGAGAGATGGTGAAGAGAGTGGAGTTACAGGCGTGACAATGGGAGATGGTGAAGAGAGTGGAGCTATAGGCGTGACAATGAGAGATGGTGAAGAGAGTGGAGCTACAGGCGTGACAATGGGAGATGGTGAAGAGAGTGGAGCTATAGGCGTGACAATGAGAGATGGTGAAGAGAGTGGAGCTACAGGCGTGACAATGAGAGATGGTGAAGAGGGTGGAGTTACAGGCGTGACAATGAGAGATGGTGAAGAGAGTGGAGTTACAGGCGTGACAATGAGAGATGGTGAAGAGAGTGGAGTTACAGGCGTGACAATGACAGATGGTGAAGAGAGTGGAGTTACAGGCGTGACAATGAGAGATGGTGAAGAGAGTGGAGCTACAGGCGTGACAGTGAGAGATGGTGAAGAGAGTGGAGTTACAGGCGTGACAATGAGAGATGGTGAAGAGAGTGAAGTTACAGGCGTGACATTGAGAGATGGTGAAGAGAGTGGAGTTACAGGCGTGACAATGAAATGGTGAAGAGAGTGGAACTACAGGCGTGACAATGAGAGATGGTGAAGAGAGCGGAGCTACAGGCGTGACAATGAGAGATGGTGAAGAGAGTGGAGCTACAGGCGTGACAATGAGATGGTGAAGAGAGTGGAGCTACAGGCGTGACAATGAGAGATGGTGAAGAGAGTGGAGTTACAGGCGTGACAATGAGATGGTGAAGAGAGTGGAGCTACAGGCGTGACAATGAGAGATGGTGAAGAGAGTGGAGTTACAGGCGTGACAATGAGATGGTAAAGAGAGTGGAGTTACAGGCGGGACAATGAGAGATGGTGAAGAGAGTGGAGTTACAGGCGTGACAATGAGAGATGGTGAAGAGAGTGGAGTTACAGGCGTGACAATGAGAGATGGTGAAGAGAGTGGAGTTACAGGCGTGACAATGAGAGATGGTGAAGAGAGTGGAGCTACAGGCGTGACAATGAGAGATGGTGAAGAGAGTGAAGTTACAGGCGTGACAATGAGAGATGGTGAAGAGAGTGGAGCTACAGGCGTGACAATGAGATGGTGAAGAGAGTGGAGTTACAGGCGTGACAATGAGAGATGGTGAAGAGAGTGGAGCTACAGGCGTGACAATGAGATGGTGAAGAGAGTGGAGTCATAGGCGTGACAATGAGATGGTGAAGAGAGTGGAGTTACAGGCGTGACAATGAGAGATGGTGAAGAGAGTGGAGTTACAGGCGGGACAATGAGAGATGGTGAAGAGAGTGGAGTTACAGGCGTGACAATGAGAGATGGTGAAGAGAGTGGAGTTACAGGCGTGACAATGAGAGATGGTGAAGAGTGGAGCTACAGGCGTGACAATAAGAGATGGTGAAGAGAGTGGAGCTACAGGCGTGACAATGAGAGATGGTGAAGAGAGTGGAGTTACAGGCGTGACAATGAGAGATGGTGAAGAGAGTGGAGTTACAGGCGTGACAATGAGAGATGGTGAAGAGAGTGGAGCTACAGGCGTGACAATGAGATGGTGAAGAGAGTGGAGTTATAGGCGTGACAATGAGATGGTGAAGAGAGTGGAGTTACAGGCGTGACAATGAGAGATGGTGAAGAGAGTGGAGCTACAGGCGTGACAATGAGAGATGGTGAAGAGAGTGGAGTTACAGGCGTGACAATGAGAGATGGTGAAGAGAGTGGAGTTACAGGCGTGACAATGAGAGATGGTGAAGAGAGTGGAGTTACAGGCGTGACAATGAGAGATGGTGAAGAGAGTGGAGTTACAGGCGTGACAATGAGAGATGGTGAAGAGAGTGGAGTTACAGGCGTGACAATGAGAGATGGTGAAGAGAGTGGAGTTATAGGCGTGACAATGAGAGATGGTGAAGAGAGTGGAGCTACAGGCGTGACAATGAGAGATGGTGAAGAGAGTGGAGCTACAGGCGTGACAATGAGAGATGGTGAAGAGAGTGGAGCTACAGGCGTGACAATGAGATGGTGAAGAGAGTGGAGTTACAGGCGTGACAATGAGAGATGGTGAAGAGAGTGGAGCTACAGGCGTGACAATGAGAGATGGTGAAGAGAGTGGAGCTACAGGCGTGACAATGAGAGATGGTGAAGAGAGTGGAGCTACAGGCGTGACAATGTGAGATGGTGAAGAGAGTGGAGCTACAGGCGTGACAATGAGATGGTGAAGAGAGTGGAGCTACAGGCGTGACAATGAGATGGTGAAGAGAGTGGAGCTACATGCGTGACAATGAGATGGTGAAGAGAGTGGAGTTACAGGCGTGACAATGAGAGATGGTGAAGAGAGTGGAGCTACAGGCGTGACAATGAGAGATGGTGAAGAGAGTGGAGCTACAGGCGTGACAATGAGAGATGGTGAAGAGAGTGGAGCTACAGGCGTGACAATGAGATGGTGAAGAGAGTGGAGCTACAGGCGTGACAATGAGAGATGGTGAAGAGAGTGGAGTTACAGGCGTGACAATGAGATGGTGAAGAGAGTGGAGCTACAGGCGTGACAATGAGAGATGGTGAAGAGAGTGGAGTTACAGGCGTGACAATGAGATGGTGAAGAGAGTGGAGCTACATGCGTGACAATGAGATGGTGAAGAGAGTGGAGTTACAGGCGTGACAATGAGAGATGGTGAAGAGAGTGGAGCTACAGGCGTAACAATGAGAGATGGTGAAGAGAGTGGAGCTACAGGCGTGACAATGAGAGATGGTGAAGAGAGTGGAGTTACAGGCGTGACAATGAGAGATGGTGAAGAGAGTGAAGTTACAGACGTGACAATGAGAGATGGTGAAGAGAGTGGAGTTACAGGCGTGACAATGAAATGGTGAAGAGAGTGGAACTACAGGCGTGACAATGAGAGATGGTGAAGAGAGTGGAGCTACAGGCGTGACAATGAGATGGTGAAGAGAGTGGAGCTACAGGCGTGACAATGAGAGATGGTGAAGAGAGTGGAGTTACAGGCGTGACAATGAGATGGTGAAGAGAGTGGAGCTACAGGCGTGACAATGAGAGATGGTGAAGAGAGTGGAGTTACAGGCGTGACAATGAGATGGTAAAGAGAGTGGAGTTACAGGCGGGACAATGAGAGATGGTGAAGAGAGTGGAGTTACAGGCGTGACAATGAGAGATGGTGAAGAGAGTGGAGTTACAGGCGTGACAATGAGAGATGGTGAAGAGAATGGAGTTACAGGCGTGACAATGAGAGATGGTGAAGAGAGTGGAGCTACAGGCGTGACAATGAGAGATTGTGAAGAGAGTGAAGTTACAGGCGTGACAATGAGAGATGGTGAAGAGAGTGGAGTTACAGGCGTGACAATGAGAGATGGTGAAGAGAGTGGAGCTACAGGCGTGACAATGAGAGATGGTGAAGAGAGTGGAGCTACAGGCGTGACAATGAGAGATGGTGAAGAGAGTGGAGTTACAGGCGTGACAATGAGAGATGGTGAAGAGAGTGGAGTTACAGGCGTGACAATGAGAGATGGTGAAGAGAGTGGAGCTACAGGCGTGACAATGAGAGATGGTGAAGAGAGTGGAGTTACAGGCGTGACAATGAGAGATGGTGAAGAGAGTGGAGTTACAGGCGTGACAATGAGAGATGGTGAAGAGAGTGGAGTTACAGGCGTGACAATGAGAGATGGTGAAGAGAGTGGAGTTACAGGCGTGACAATGAGAGATGGTGAAGAGAGTGGAGCTACAGGCGTGACAATGAGAGATGGTGAAGAGAGTAGAGTTACGGGCGTGACAATGAGAGATGGTGAAGAGAGTGGAGTTACAGGCGTGACAATGAGAGATGGTGAAGAGAGTGGAGCTACAGGCGTGACAATGAGAGATGATGAAGAGAGTGGAGCTACAGGCGTGACAATGAGAGATGGTGAAGAGAGTGGAGTTACAGGCGTGACAATGAGAGATGGTGAAGAGAGTGGAGTTACAGGCGTGACAATGAGAGATGGTGAAGAGAGTGGAGCTACATGCGTGACAATGAGAGATGGTGAAGAGAGTGGAGTTACAGGCGTGACAATGAGAGATGGTGAAGAGCGTGGAGTTACAGGCGTGACAATGAGAGATGGTGAAGAGAGTGGAGTTACAGGCGTGACAATGAGAGATGGTGAAGAGAGTGGAGTTATAGGCGTGACAATGAGAGATGGTGAAGAGAGTGGAGCTACAGGCGTGACAATGAGAGATGGTGAAGAGAGTGGAGCTACAGGCGTGACAATGAGAGATGGTGAAGAGAGTGGAGCTACATGCGTGACAATGAGATGGTGAAGAGAGTGGAGTTACAGGCGTGACAATGAGAGATGGTGAAGAGAGTGGAGCTACAGGCGTGACAATGAGAGATGGTGAAGAGAGTGGAGCTACAGGCGTGACAATGAGAGATGGTGAAGAGAGTGGAGCTACAGGCGTGACAATGAGAGATGGTGAAGAGAGTGGAGCTACAGGCGTGACAATGAGAGATGGTGAAGAGAGTGGAGTTACAGGCGTGACAATGAGATGGTGAAGAGAGTGGAGCTACAGGCGTGACAATGAGAGATGGTGAAGAGAGTGGAGTTACAGGCGTGACAATGAGATGGTGAAGAGAGTGGAGCTACAGGCGTGACAATGAGAGTTGGTGAAGAGAGTGGAGTTACAGGCGTGACAATGAGAGATGGTGAAGAGAGTGGAGCTACAGGCGTGACAATGAGATGGTGAAGAGAGTGGAGCTACAGGCGTGACAATGAGAGATGGTGAAGAGAGTGGAGTTACAGGCGTGACAATGAGATGGTGAAGAGAGTGGAGCTACAGGCGTGACAATGAAAGATGGTGAAGAGAGTGGAGTTACAGGCGTGACAATGAGATGGTGAAGAGAGTGGAGTTACAGGCGTGACAATGAGAGATGGTGAAGAGAGTGGAGTTACAGGCGTGACAATGAGAGATGGTGAAGAGAGTGGAGTTACAGGCGTGACAATGGGAGATGGTGAAGAGAGTGGAGCTACAGGCGTGACAATGAGAGATGGTGAAGAGAGTGGAGCTACAGGCGTGACAATGAGAGATGGTGAAGAGGGTGGAGTTACAGGCGTGACAATGAGAGATGGTGAAGAGAGTGGAGTTACAGGCGTGACAATGAGAGATGGTGAAGAGAGTGGAGTTACAGGCGTCACAATGACAGATGGTGAAGAGAGTGGAGTTACAGGCGTGACAATGAGAGATGGTGAAGAGAGTGGAGCTACAGGCGTGACAGTGAGAGATGGTGAAGAGAGTGGAGTTACAGGCGTGACAATGAGAGATGGTGAAGAGAGTGAAGTTACAGGCGTGACAATGAGAGATGGTGAAGAGAGTGGAGTTACAGGCGTGACAATGAAATGGTGAAGAGAGTGGAACTACAGGCGTGACAATGAGAGATGGTGAAGAGAGTGGAGCTACAGGCGTGACAATGAGAGATGGTGAAGAGAGTGGAGCTACAGGCGTGACAATGAGATGGTGAAGAGAGTGGAGCTACAGGCGTGACAATGAGAGATGGTGAAGAGAGTGGAGTTACAGGCGTGACAATGAGATGGTGAAGAGAGTGGAGCTACAGGCGTGACAATGAGAGATGGTGAAGAGAGTGGAGTTACAGGCGTGACAATGAGATGGTAAAGAGAGTGGAGTTACAGGCGGGACAATGAGAGATGGTGAAGAGAGTGGAGTTACAGGCGTGACAATGAGAGATGGTGAAGAGAGTGGAGTTACAGGTGTGACAATGAGAGATGGTGAAGAGAGTGGAGTTACAGGCGTGACAATGAGAGATGGTGAAGAGAGTGGAGCTACAGGCGTGACAATGAGAGATGGTGAAGAGAGTGAAGTTACAGGCGTGACAATGAGAGATGGTGAAGAGAGTGGAGTTACAGGCGTGACAATGAGAGATGGTGAAGAGAGTGGACCTACAGGCGTGACAATGAGAGATGGTGAAGAGAGTGGAGTTACAGGCGTGACAATGAGATGGTGAAGAGAGTGGAGCTACAGGCGTGACAATGAAAGATGGTGAAGAGAGTGGAGTTACAGGCGTGACAATGAGATGGTGAAGAGAATGGAGTTACAGGCGTGACAATGAGAGATGGTGAAGAGAGTGGAGTTACAGGCGTGACAATGAGAGATGGTGAAGAGAGTGGAGTTACAGGCGTGACAATGGGAGATGGTGAAGAGAGTGGAGCTACAGGCGTGACAATGAGAGATGGTGAAGAGAGTGGAGCTACAGGCGTGACAATGAGAGATGGTGAAGAGGGTGGAGTTACAGGCGTGACAATGAGAGATGGTGAAGAGAGTGGAGTTACAGGCGTGACAATGAGAGATGGTGAAGAGAGTAGAGTTACAGGCGTGACAATGACAGATGGTGAAGAGAGTGGAGTTACAGGCGTGACAATGAGAGATGGTGAAGAGAGTGGAGCTACAGGCGTGACAGTGAGAGATGGTGAAGAGAGTGGAGTTACAGGCGTGACAATGAGAGATGGTGAAGAGAGTGAAGTTACAGGCGTGACATTGAGAGATGGTGAAGAGAGTGGAGTTACAGGCGTGACAATGAAATGGTGAAGAGAGTGGAACTACAGGCGTGACAATGAGAGATGGTGAAGAGAGCGGAGCTACAGGCGTGACAATGAGAGATGGTGAAGAGAGTGGAGCTACAGGCGTGACAATGAGATGGTGAAGAGAGTGGAGCTACAGGCGTGACAATGAGAGATGGTGAAGAGAGTGGAGTTACAGGCGTGACAATGAGATGGTGAAGAGAGTGGAGCTACAGGCGTGACAATGAGAGATGGTGAAGAGAGTGGAGTTACAGGCGTGACAATGAGATGGTAAAGAGAGTGGAGTTACAGGCGGGACAATGAGAGATGGTGAAGAGAGTGGAGTTACAGGCGTGACAATGAGAGATGGTGAAGAGAGTGGAGTTACAGGCGTGACAATGAGAGATGGTGAAGAGAGTGGAGTTACAGGCGTGACAATGAGAGATGGTGAAGAGAGTGGAGTTACAGGCGTGACAATGAGAGATGGTGAAGAGAGTGAAGTTACAGGCGTGACAATGAGAGATGGTGAAGAGAGTGGAGTTACAGGCGTGACAATGAGAGATGGTGAAGAGAGTGGAGCTACAGGCGTGACAATGAGAGATGGTGAAGAGAGTGGAGCTACAGGCGTGACAATGAGAGATGGTGAAGAGAGTGGAGTTACAGGCGTGACAATGAGAGATGGTGAAGAGAGTGGAGTTACAGGCGTGACAATGAGAGATGGTGAAGAGAGTGGAGCTACAGGCGTGACAATGAGAGATGGTGAAGAGAGTGGAGTTACAGGCGTGACAATGAGAGATGGTGAAGAGAGTGGAGTTACAGGCGTGACAATGAGAGATGGTGAAGAGAGTGGAGTTACAGGCGTGACAATGAGAGATGGTGAAGAGAGTGGAGTTATAGGCGTGACAATGAGAGATGGTGAAGAGAGTGGAGCTACAGGCGTGACAATGAGAGATGGTGAAGAGAGTGGAGCTACAGGCGTGACAATGAGAGATGGTGAAGAGAGTGGAGCTACAGGCGTGACAATGAGATGGTGAAGAGAGTGGAGCTACAGCCGTGACAATGAGAGATGGTGAAGAGAGTGGAGTTACAGGCGTGACAATGAGATGGTGAAGAGAGTGGAGCTACAGGCGTGACAATGAGAGATGGTGAAGAGAGTGGAGTTACAGGCGTGACAATGAGATGGTGAAGAGAGTGGAGCTACAGGCGTGACAATGAGAGATGGTGAAGAGAGTGGAGTTACAGGCGTGACAATGAGAGATGGTGAAGAGAGTGGAGCTACAGGCGTGACAATGAGATGGTGAAGAGAGTGGAGCTACAGCCGTGACAATGAGAGATGGTGAAGAGAGTGGAGTTACAGGCGTGACAATGAGATGGTGAAGAGAGTGGAGCTA
Organism: Arenicola marina; assembly: GCA_964019135.1. Classification (NCBI taxonomy): domain Eukaryota; kingdom Metazoa; phylum Annelida; class Polychaeta; family Arenicolidae; genus Arenicola; species Arenicola marina. Next base: position 34,096,557 of record OZ025262.1, read on the forward strand.
CAGGCGTGACAATGAGAGATGGTGAAGAGAGTGGAGTTACAGGCGTGACAATGAGATGGTGAAGAGAGTGGAGCTACAGGCGTGACAATGAGAGATGGTGAAGAGAGTGGAGTTACAGGCGTGACAATGAGAGATGGTGAAGAGAGTGGAGCTACAGGCGTGACAATGAGATGGTGAAGAGAGTGGAGCTACAGGCGTGACAATGAGAGATGGTGAAGAGAGTGGAGTTACAGGCGTGACAATGAGATGGTGAAGAGAGTGGAGCTACAGGCGTGACAATGAGAGATGGTGAAGAGAGTGGAGCTACAGGCGTGACAATGAGAGATGGTGAAGAGGGTGGAGTTACAGGCGTGACAATGAGAGATGGTGAAGAGAGTGGAGTTACAGGCGTGACAATGAGAGATGGTGAAGAGAGTGGAGTTACAGGCGTGACAATGACAGATGGTGAAGAGAGTGGAGTTACAGGCGTGACAATGAGAGATGGTGAAGAGAGTGGAGCTACAGGCGTGACAGTGAGAGATGGTGAAGAGAGTGGAGTTACAGGCGTGACAATGAGAGATGGTGAAGAGAGTGAAGTTACAGGCGTGACATTGAGAGATGGTGAAGAGAGTGGAGTTACAGGCGTGACAATGAAATGGTGAAGAGAGTGGAACTACAGGCGTGACAATGAGAGATGGTGAAGAGAGTGGAGCTACAGGCGTGACAATGAGAGATGGTGAAGAGAGTGGAGCTACAGGCGTGACAATGAGATGGTGAAGTGAGTGGAGCTACAGGCGTGACAATGAGAGATGGTGAAGAGAGTGGAGTTACAGGCGTGACAATGAGATGGTGAAGAGAGTGGAGCTACAGGCGTGACAATGAGAGATGGTGAAGAGAGTGGAGTTACAGGCGTGACAATGAGATGGTAAAGAGAGTGGAGTTACAGGCGGGACAATGAGAGATGGTGAAGAGAGTGGAGTTACAGGCGTGACAATGAGAGATGGTGAAGAGAGTGGAGTTACAGGCGTGACAATGAGAGATGGTGAAGAGAGTGGAGTTACAGGCGTGACAATGAGAGATGGTGAAGAGAGTGGAGCTACAGGCGTGACAATGAGAGATGGTGAAGAGAGTGAAGTTACAGGCGTGACAATGAGAGATGGTGAAGAGAGTGGAGTTACAGGCGTGACAATGAGAGATGGTGAAGAGAGTGGAGCTACAGGCGTGACAATGAGAGATGGTGAAGAGAGTGGAGCTACAGGCGTGACAATGAGAGATGGTGAAGAGAGTGGAGTTACAGGCGTGACAATGAGAGATGGTGAAGAGAGTGGAGTTACAGGCGTGACAATGAGAGATGGTGAAGAGAGTGGAGCTACAGGCGTGACAATGAGAGATGGTGAAGAGAGTGGAGTTACAGGCGTGACAATGAGAGATGGTGAAGAGAGTGGAGTTACAGGCGTGACAATGAGAGATGGTGAAGAGAGTGGAGTTACAGGCGTGACAATCAGAGATAGTGAAGAGAGTGGAGTTATAGGCGTGACAATGAGAGATGGTGAAGAGAGTGGAGCTACAGGCGTGACAATGAGAGATGGTGAAGAGAGTGGAGCTACAGGCGTGACAATGAGAGATGGTGAAGAGAGTGGAGCTACAGGCGTGACAATGAGATGGTGAAGAGAGTGGAGCTACAGCCGTGACAATGAGAGATGGTGAAGAGAGTGGAGTTACAGGCGTGACAATGAGATGGTGAAGAGAGTGGAGCTACAGGCGTGACAATGAGAGATGGTGAAGAGAGTGGAGTTACAGGCGTGACAATGAGATGGTGAAGAGAGTGGAGCTACAGGCGTGACAATGAGAGATGGTGAAGAGAGTGGAGTTACAGGCGTGACAATGAGAGATGGTGAAGAGAGTGGAGCTACAGGCGTGACAATGAGATGGTGAAGAGAGTGGAGCTACAGCCGTGACAATGAGAGATGGTGAAGAGAGTGGAGTTACAGGCGTGACAATGAGATGGTGAAGAGAGTGGAGCTACAGGCGTGACAATGAGAGATGGTGAAGAGAGTGGAGTTACAGGCGTGACAATGAGATGGTGAAGAGAGTGGAGCTACAGGCGTGACAATGAGAGATGGTGAAGAGAGTGGAGTTACAGGCGTGACAATGAGAGATGGTGAAGAGAGTGGAGCTACAGGCGTGACAATGAGATGGTGAAGAGAGTGGAGCTACAGGCGTGACAATGAGAGATGGTGAAGAGAGTGGAGTTACAGGCGTGACAATGAGATGGTGAAGAGAGTGGAGCTACAGGCGTGACAATGAGAGATGGTGAAGAGAGTGGAGTTACAGGCGTGACAATGAGATGGTGAAGAGAGTGGAGTTACAGGCGTGACAATGAGAGATGGTGAAGAGAGTGGAGTTACAGGCGTGACAATGAGAGATGGTGAAGAGAGTGGAGTTACAGGCGTGACAATGAGAGATGGTGAAGAGAGTGGAGCTACAGGCGTGACAATGAGAGATGGTGAAGAGAGTGGAGCTACAGGCGTGACAATGAGAGATGGTGAAGAGGGTGGAGTTACAGGCGTGACAATGAGAGATGGTGAAGAGAGTGGAGTTACAGGCGTGACAATGAGAGATGGTGAAGAGAGTGGAGTTACAGGCGTGACAATGACAGATGGTGAAGAGAGTAGAGTTACAGGCGTGACAATGAGATGGTGAAGAGAGTGGAGCTACAGGCGTGACAATGAGAGATGGTGAAGAGAGTGGAGTTACAGGCGTGACAATGAGAGATGGTGAAGAGAGTGGAGTTACAGGCGTGACAATGAGAGATGGTGAAGAGAGTGGAGTTACAGGCGTGACAATGAGAGATGGTGAAGAGAGTGGAGCTACAGGCGTGACAATGAGAGATGGTGAAGAGAGTGGAGTTACAGGCGTGACAATGAGAGATGGTGAAGAGAGTGGAGTTACAGGCGTGACAATGAGAGATGGTGAAGAGAGTGGAGCTACAGGCGTGACAATAAGAGATGGTGAAGAGAGTTGAGCTACAGGCGTGACAATGAGAGATGGTGAAGAGAGTGGAGTTACAGGCGTGACAATGAGAGATGGTGATGAGAGTGGAGTTACAGGCGTGACAATGAGAGATGGTGAAGACAGTGGAGCTACAGGCGTGACAATGAGATGGTGAAGAGAGTGGAGTTATAGGCGTGACAATGAGATGGTGAAGAGAGTGGAGTTACAGGCGTGACAATGAGAGATGGTGAAGAGAGTGGAGCTACAGGCGTGACAATGAGAGATGGTGAAGAGAGTGGAGTTACAGGCGTGACAATGAGAGATGGGGAAGAGAGTGGAGTTACAGGCGTGACAATGAGAGATGGTGAAGAGAGTGGAGTTACAGGCGTGACAATGAGAGATGGTGAAGAGAGTGGAGTTACAGGCGTGACAATGAGAGATGGTGAAGAGAGTGGAGTTACAGGCGTGACAATGAGAGATGGTGAAGAGAGTGGAGCTACAGGCGTGACAATGAGAGATGGTGAAGAGAGTGGAGTTACAGGCGTGACAATGAGAGATGGTGAAGAGAGTGGAGTTACAGGCGTGACAATGAGAGATGGTGAAGAGAGTGGAGCTACAGGCGTGACAATGAGAGATGGTGAAGAGAGTGGAGCTACAGGCGTGACAATGAGATGGTGAAGAGAGTGGAGCTACAGGCGTGACAATGAGAGATGGTGAAGAGAGTGGAGTTACAGGCGTGACAATGAGATGGTGAAGAGAGTGGAGCTACAGGCGTGACAATGAGAGATGGTGAAGAGAGTGGAGTTACAGGCGTGACAATGAGATGGTGAAGAGAGTGGAGTTACAGGCGTGACAATGAGAGATGGTGAAGAGAGTGGAGTTACAGGCGTGACAATGAGAGATGGTGAAGAGAGTGGAGTTACAGGCGTGACAATGAGAGATGGTGAAGAGAGTGGAGTTACAGGCGTGACAATGAGAGATGGTGAAGAGAGTGGAGCTACAGGCGTGACAATGAGCGATGGTGAAGAGGGTGGAGTTACAGGCGTGACAATGAGAGATGGTGAAGAGAGTGGAGTTACAGGCGTGACAATGAGAGATGGTGAAGAGAGTGGAGTTACAGGCGTGACAATGACAGATGGTGAAGAGAGTGGAGTTACAGGCGTGACAATGAGATGGTGAAGAGAGTGGAGCTACAGGCGTGACAATGAGAGATGGTGAAGAGAGTGGAGTTACAGGCGTGACAATGAGAGATGGTGAAGAGAGTGGAGTTACAGGCGTGACAATGAGAGATGGTGAAGAGAGTGGAGTTACAGGCGTGACAATGAGAGATGGTGAAGAGAGTAGAGTTACGGGCGTGACAATGAGAGATGGTGAAGAGAGTGGAGTTACAGGCGTGACAATGAGAGATGGTGAAGAGAGTGGAGTTACAGGCGTGACAATGAGAGATGGTGAAGAGAGTGGAGCTACAGGCGTGACAATAAGAGATGGTGAAGAGAGTGGAGCTACAGGCGTGACAATGAGAGATGGTGAAGAGAGTGGAGTTACAGGCGTGACAATGAGAGATGGTGAAGAGAGTGGAGCTACAGGCGTGACAATGAGAGATGGTGAAGAGAGTGGAGCTACAGGCGTGACAATGAGATGGTGAAGAGAGTGGAGTTATAGGCGTGACAATGAGATGGTGAAGAGAGTGGAGTTACAGGCGTGACAATGAGAGATGGTGAAGAGAGTGGAGCTACAGGCGTGACAATGAGAGATGGTGAAGAGAGTGGAGTTACAGGCGTGACAATGAGAGATGGTGAAGAGAGTGGAGTTACAGGCGTGACAATGAGAGATGGTGAAGAGAGTGGAGTTACAGGCGTGACAATGAGAGATGGTGAAGAGAGTGGAGTTACAGGCGTGACAATGAGAGATGGTGAAGAGAGTGGAGTTACAGGCGTGACAATGAGAGATGGTGAAGAGAGTGGAGTTATAGGCGTGACAATGAGAGATGGTGAAGAGAGTGGAGCTACAGGCGTGACAATGACAGATGGTGAAGAGAGTGGAGCTACAGGCGTGACAATGAGAGATGGTGAAGAGAGTGGAGCTACAGGCGTGACAATGAGATGGTGAAGAGAGTGGAGTTACAGGCGTGACAATGAGAGATGTTGAAGAGAGTGGAGCTACAGGCGTGACAATGAGAGATGGTGAAGAGAGTGGAGCTACAGGCGTGACAATGAGAGATGGTGAAGAGAGTGGAGCTACAGGCGTGACAATGAGAGATGGTGAAGAGAGTGGAGCTACAGGCGTGACAATGAGATGGTGAAGAGAGTGGAGCTACAGGCGTGACAATGAGATGGTGAAGAGAGTGGAGCTACATGCGTGACAATGAGATGGTGAAGAGAGTGGAGTTACAGGCGTGACAATGAGAGATGGTGAAGAGAGTGGAGCTACAGGCGTGACAATGAGAGATGGTGAAGAGAGTGGAGCTACAGGCGTGACAATGAGAGATGGTGAAGAGAGTGGAGCTACAGGCGTGACAATGAGATGGTGAAGAGAGTGGAGCTACAGGCGTGACAATGAGAGATGGTGAAGAGAGTGGAGTTACAGGCGTGACAATGAGATGGTGAAGAGAGTGGAGCTACAGGCGTGACAATGAGAGATGGTGAAGAGAGTGGAGTTACAGGCGTGACAATGAGATGGTGAAGAGAGTGGAGCTACATGCGTGACAATGAGATGGTGAAGAGAGTGGAGTTACAGGCGTGACAATGAGAGATGGTGAAGAGAGTGGAGCTACAGGCGTGACAATGAGAGATGGTGAAGAGAGTGGAGCTACAGGCGTGACAATGAGAGATGGTGAAGAGAGTGGAGTTACAGGCGTGACAATGAGAGATGGTGAAGAGAGTGAAGTTACAGGCGTGACAATGAGAGATGGTGAAGAGAGTGGAGTTACAGGCGTGACAATGAAATGGTGAAGAGAGTGGAACTACAGGCGTGACAATGAGAGATGGTGAAGAGAGTGGAGCTACAGGCGTGACAATGAGATGGTGAAGAGAGTGGAGCTACAGGCGTGACAATGAGAGATGGTGAAGAGAGTGGAGTTACAGGCGTGACAATGAGATGGTGAAGAGAGTGGAGCTACAGGCGTGACAATGAGAGATGGTGAAGAGAGTGGAGTTACAGGCGTGACAATGAGATGGTAAAGAGAGTGGAGTTACAGGCGGGACAATGAGAGATGGTGAAGAGAGTGGAGTTACAGGCGTGACAATGAGAGATGGTGAAGAGAGTGGAGTTACAGGCGTGACAATGAGAGATGGTGAAGAGAATGGAGTTACAGGCGTGACAATGAGAGATGGTGAAGAGAGTGGAGCTACAGGCGTGACAATGAGAGATGGTGAAGAGAGTGAAGTTACAGGCGTGACAATGAGAGATGGTGAAGAGAGTGGAGTTACAGGCGTGACAATGAGAGATGGTGAAGAGAGTGGAGCTACAGGCGTGACAATGAGAGATGGTGAAGAGAGTGGAGCTACAGGCGTGACAATGAGAGATGGTGAAGAGAGTGGAGTTACAGGCGTGACAATGAGAGATGGTGAAGAGAGTGGAGTTACAGGCGTGACAATGAGAGATGGTGAAGAGAGTGGAGCTACAGGCGTGACAATGAGAGATGGTGAAGAGAGTGGAGTTACAGGCGTGACAATGAGAGATGGTGAAGAGAGTGGAGTTACAGGCGTGACAATGAGAGATGGTGAAGAGAGTGGAGTTACAGGCGTGACAATGAGAGATGGTGAAGAGAGTGGAGTTATAGGCGTGACAATGAGAGATGGTGAAGAGAGTGGAGCTACAGGCGTGACAATGAGAGATGGTGAAGAGAGTGGAGCTACAGGCGTGACAATGAGAGATGGTGAAGAGAGTGGCGTTACAGGCGTGACAATGAGATGGTGAAGAGAGTGGAGCTACAGCCGTGACAATGAGAGATGGTGAAGAGAGTGGAGTTACAGGCGTGACAATGAGATGGTGAAGAGAGTGGAGCTACAGGCGTGACAATGAGAGATGGTGAAGAGAGTGGAGTTACAGGCGTGACAATGAGATGGTGAAGAGAGTGGAGCTACAGGCGTGACAATGAGAGATGGTGAAGAGAGTGGAGTTACAGGCGTGACAATGAGAGATGGTGAAGAGAGTGGAGCTACAGGCGTGACAATGAGATGGTGAAGAGAGTGGAGCTACAGCCGTGACAATGAGAGATGGTGAAGAGAGTGGAGTTACAGGCGTGACAATGAGATGGTGAAGAGAGTGGAGCTACAGGCGTGACAATGAGAGATGGTGAAGAGAGTGGAGTTACAGGCGTGACAATGAGATGGTGAAGAGAGTGGAGCTACAGGCGTGACAATGAGAGACGGTGAAGAGAGTGGAGTTACAGGCGTGACAATGAGAGATGGTGAAGAGAGTGGAGTTACAGGCGTGACAATGAGAGATGGTGAAGAGAGTGGAGTTACAGGCGTGACAATGAGAGATGGTGAAGAGAGTAGAGTTACGGGCGTGACAATGAGAGATGGTGAAGAGAGTGGAGTTACAGGCGTGACAATGAGAGATGGTGAAGAGAGTGGAGTTACAGGCGTGACAATGAGAGATGGTGAAGAGAGTGGAGCTACAGGCGTGACAATAAGAGATGGTGAAGAGAGTGGAGCTACAGGCGTGACAATGAGAGATGGTGAAGAGAGTGGAGTTACAGGCGTGACAATGAGAGATGGTGAAGAGAGTGGAGTTACAGGCGTGACAATGAGAGATGGTGAAGAGAGTGGAGCTACAGGCGTGACAATGAGATGGTGAAGAGAGTGGAGTTATAGGCGTGACAATGAGATGGTGAAGAGAGTGGAGTTACAGGCGTGACAATGAGAGATGGTGAAGAGAGTGGAGTTACAGGCGTGACAATGAGAGATGGTGAAGAGAGTGGAGTTACAGGCGTGACAATGAGAGATGGTGAAGAGAGTGGAGTTACAGGCGTGACAATGAGAGATGGTGAAGAGAGTGGAGTTACAGGCGTGACAATGAGAGATGGTGAAGAGAGTGGAGTTACAGGCGTGACAATGAGAGATGGTGAAGAGAGTGGAGTTATAGGCGTGACAATGAGAGATGGTGAAGAGAGTGGAGCTACAGGCGTGACAATGAGAGATGGTGAAGAGAGTGGAGCTACAGGCGTGACAATGAGAGATGGTGAAGAGAGTGGAGCTACAGGCGTGACAATGAGATGGTGAAGAGAGTGGAGTTACAGGCGTGACAATGAGAGATGGTGAAGAGAGTGGAGCTACAGGCGTGACAATGAGAGATGGTGAAGAGAGTGGAGCTACAGGCGTGACAATGAGAGATGGTGAAGAGAGTGGAGCTACAGGCGTGACAATGAGAGATGGTGAAGAGAGTGGAGCTACAGGCGTGACAATGAGATGGTGAAGAGAGTGGAGCTACAGGCGTGACAATGAGATGGTGAAGAGAGTGGAGCTACATGCGTGACAATGAGATGGTGAAGAGAGTGGAGTTACAGGCGTGACAATGAGAGATGGTGAAGAGAGTGGAGCTACAGGCGTGACAATGAGAGATGGTGAAGAGAGTGGAGCTACAGGCGTGACAATGAGAGATGGTGAAGAGAGTGGAGCTACAGGCGTGACAATGAGATGGTGAAGAGAGTGGAGCTACAGGCGTGACAATGAGAGATGGTGAAGAGAGTGGAGTTACAGGCGTGACAATGAGATGGTGAAGAGAGTGGAGCTACAGGCGTGACAATGAGAGATGGTGAAGAGAGTGGAGTTACAGGCGTGACAATGAGATGGTGAAGAGAGTGGAGCTACATGCGTGACAATGAGATGGTGAAGAGAGTAGAGTTACAGGCGTGACAATGAGAGATGGTGAAGAGAGTGGAGCTACAGGCGTGACAATGAGAGATGGTGAAGAGAGTGGAGCTACAGGCGTGACAATGAGAGATGGTGAAGAGAGTGGAGTTACAGGCGTGACAATGAGAGATGGTGAAGAGAGTGAAGTTACAGGCGTGACAATGAGAGATGGTGAAGAGAGTGGAGTTACAGGCGTGACAATGAAATGGTGAAGAGAGTGGAACTACAGGCGTGACAATGAGAGATGGTGAAGAGAGTGGAGCTACAGGCGTGACAATGAGATGGTGAAGAGAGTGGAGCTACAGGCGTGACAATGAGAGATGGTGAAGAGAGTGGAGTTACAGGCGTGACAATGAGATGGTGAAGAGAGTGGAGCTACAGGCGTGACAATGAGAGATGGTGAAGAGAGTGGAGTTACAGGCGTGACAATGAGATGGTAAAGAGAGTGGAGTTACAGGCGGGACAATGAGAGATGGTGAAGAGAGTGGAGTTACAGGCGTGACAATGAGAGATGGTGAAGAGAGTGGAGTTACAGGCGTGACAATGAGAGATGGTGAAGAGAATGGAGTTACAGGCGTGACAATGAGAGATGGTGAAGAGAGTGGAGCTACAGGCGTGACAATGAGAGATGGTGAAGAGAGTGAAGTTACAGGCGTGACAATGAGAGATGGTGAAGAGAGTGGAGTTACAGGCGTGACAATGAGAGATGGTGAAGAGAGTGGAGCTACAGGCGTGACAATGAGAGATGGTGAAGAGAGTGGAGCTACAGGCGTGACAATGAGAGATGGTGAAGAGAGTGGAGTTACAGGCGTGACAATGAGAGATGGTGAAGAGAGTGGAGTTACAGGCGTGACAATGAGAGATGGTGAAGAGAGTGGAGCTACAGGCGTGACAATGAGAGATGGTGAAGAGAGTGGAGTTACAGGCGTGACAATGAGAGATGGTGAAGAGAGTGGCGTTACAGGCGTGACAATGAGAGATGGTGAAGAGAGTGGAGTTACAGGCGTGACAATGAGAGATGGTGAAGAGAGTGGAGCTACAGGCGTGACAATGAGAGATGGTGAAGAGAGTGGAGCTACAGGCGTGACAATGAGATGGTGAAGAGAGTGAAGCTACAGCCGTGACAATGAGAGATGGTGAAGAGAGTGGAGTTACAGGCGTGACAATGAGATGGTGAAGAGAGTGGAGCTACAGGCGTGACAATGAGAGATGGTGAAGAGAGTGGAGTTACAGGCGTGACAATGAGATGGTGAAGAGAGTGGAGCTACAGGCGTGACAATGAGAGATGGTGAAGAGAGTGGAGTTACAGGCGTGACAATGAGAGATGGTGAAGAGAGTGGAGCTACAGGCGTGACAATGAGATGGTGAAGAGAGTGGAGCTACAGCCGTGACAATGAGAGATGGTGAAGAGAGTGGAGTTACAGGCGTGACAATGAGATGGTGAAGAGAGTGGAGCTACAGGCGTGACAATGAGAGATGGTGAAGAGAGTGGAGTTACAGGCGTGACAATGAGATGGTGAAGAGAGTGGAGCTACAGGCGTGACAATGAGAGATGGTGAAGAGAGTGGAGTTACAGGCGTGACAATGAGAGATGGTGAAGAGAGTGGAGCTACAGGCGTGACAATGAGATGGTGAAGAGAGTGGAGCTACAGGCGTGACAATGAGAGATGGTGAAGAGAGTGGAGTTACAGGCGTGACAATGAGATGGTGAAGAGAGTGGAGCTACAGGCGTGACAATGAGGGATGGTGAAGAGAGTGGAGTTACAGGCGTGACAATGAGATGGTGAAGAGAGTGGAGTTACAGGCGTGACAATGAGAGATGGTGAAGAGAGTGGAGTTACAGGCGTGACAATGAGAGATGGTGAAGAGAGTGGAGTTACAGGCGTGACAATGAGAGATGGTGAAGAGAGTGGAGCTACAGGCGTGACAATGAGAGATGGTGAAGAGAGTGGAGCTACAGGCGTGACAATGAGAGATGGTGAAGAGGGTGGAGTTACAGGCGTGACAATGAGAGATGGTGAAGAGAGTGGAGTTACAGGCGTGACAATGAGAGATGGTGAAGAGAGTGGAGTTACAGGCGTGACAATGACAGATGGTGAAGAGAGTAGAGTTACAGGCGTGACAATGAGATGGTGAAGAGAGTGGAGCTACAGGCGTGACAATGAGAGATGGTGAAGAGAGTGGAGTTACAGGCGTGACAATGAGAGATGGTGAAGAGAGTGGAGTTACAGGCGTGACAATGAGAGATGGTGAAGAGAGTGGAGTTACAGGCGTGACAATGAGAGATGGTGAAGAGAGTGGAGCTACAGGCGTGACAATGAGAGATGGTGAAGAGAGTGGAGTTACAGGCGTGACAATGAGAGATGGTGAAGAGAGTGGAGTTACAGGCGTGACAATGAGAGATGGTGAAGAGAGTGGAGCTACAGGCGTGACAATAAGAGATGGTGAAGAGAGTGGAGCTACAGGCGTGACAATGAGAGATGGTGAAGAGAGTGGAGTTACAGGCGTGACAATGAGAGATGGTGATGAGAGTGGAGTTACAGGCGTGACAATGAGAGATGGTGAAGAGAGTGGAGCTACAGGCGTAACAATGAGATGGTGAAGAGAGTGGAGTTATAGGCGTGACAATGAGATGGTGAAGAGAGTGGAGTTACAGGCGTGACAATGAGAGATGGTGAAGAGAGTGGAGCTACAGGCGTGACAATGAGAGATGGTGAAGAGAGTGGAGTTACAGGCGTGACAATGAGAGATGGTGAAGAGAGTGGAGTTACAGGCGTGACAATGAGAGATGGTGAAGAGAGTGGAGTTACAGGCGTGACAATGAGAGATGGTGAAGAGAGTGGAGTTACAGGCGTGACAATGAGAGATGGTGAAGAGAGTGGAGCTACAGGCGTGACAATGAGAGATGGTGAAGAGAGTGGAGTTACAGGCGTGACAATGAGATGGTGAAGAGAGTGGAGCTACAGGCGTGACAATGAGAGATGGTGAAGAGAGTGGAGCTACAGGCGTGACAATGAGATGGTGAAGAGAGTGGAGCTACAGGCGTGACAATGAGAGATGGTGAAGAGAGTGGAGTTACAGGCGTGACAATGAGATGGTGAAGAGAGTGGAGCTACAGGCGTGACAATGAGAGATGGTGAAGAGAGTGGAGTTACAGGCGTGACAATGAGATGGTGAAGAGAGTGGAGTTACAGGCGTGACAATGAGAGATGGTGAAGAGAGTGGAGTTACAGGCGTGACAATGAGAGATGGTGAAGAGAGTGGAGTTACAGGCGTGACAATGAGAGATGGTGAAGAGAGTGGAGCTACAGGCGTGACAATGAGAGATGGTGAAGAGAGTGGAGCTACAGGCGTGACAATGAGCGATGGTGAAGAGGGTGGAGTTACAGGCGTGACAATGAGAGATGGTGAAGAGAGTGGAGTTACAGGCGTGACAATGAGAGATGGTGAAGAGAGTGGAGTTACAGGCGTGACAATGACAGATGGTGAAGAGAGTGGAGTTACAGGCGTGACAATGAGATGGTGAAGAGAGTGGAGCTACAGGCGTGACAATGAGAGATGGTGAAGAGAGTGGAGTTACAGGCGTGACAATGAGAGATGGTGAAGAGAGTGGAGTTACAGGCGTGACAATGAGAGATGGTGAAGAGAGTGGAGTTACAGGCGTGACAATGAGAGATGGTGAAGAGAGTGGAGCTACAGGCGTGACAATGAGAGATGGTGAAGAGAGTGGAGTTACAGGCGTGACAATGAGAGATGGTGAAGAGAGTGGAGTTACAGGCGTGACAATGAGAGATGGTGAAGAGAGTGGAGCTACAGGCGTGACAATGAGAGATGGTGAAGAGAGTGGAGCTACAGGCGTGACAATGAGAGATGGTGAAGAGAGTGGAGTTACAGGCGTGACAATGAGAGATGGTGAAGAGAGTGGAGTTACAGGCGTGACAATGAGAGATGGTGAAGAGAGTGGAGCTACAGGCGTGACAATGAGATGGTGAAGAGAGTGGAGTTATAGGCGTGACAATGAGATGGTGAAGAGAGTGGAGTTACAGGCGTGACAATGAGAGATGGTGAAGAGAGTGGAGCTACAGGCGTGACAATGAGAGATGGTGAAGAGAGTGGAGTTACAGGCGTGACAATGAGAGATGGTGAAGAGAGTGGAGTTACAGGCGTGACAATGAGAGATGGTGAAGAGAGTGGAGTTACAGGCGTGACAATGAGAGATGGTGAGGAGAGTGGAGTTACAGGCGTGACAATGAGAGATGGTGAAGAGAGTGGAGCTACAGGCGTGACAATGAGAGATGGTGAAGAGAGTGGAGTTACAGGCGTGACAATGAGAGATGGTGAAGAGAGTGGAGTTACAGGCGTGACAATGACAGATGGTGAAGAGAGTGGAGTTACAGGCGTGACAATGAGATGGTGAAGAGAGTGGAGCTACAGGCGTGACAATGAGAGATGGTGAAGAGAGTGGAGTTACAGGCGTGACAATGAGAGATGGTGAAGAGAGTGGAGTTACAGGCGTGACAATGAGAGATGGTGAAGAGAGTGGAGTTACAGGCGTGACAATGAGAGATGGTGAAGAGAGTGGAGCTACCGGCGTGACAATGAGAGATGGTGAAGAGAGTGGAGTTACAGGCGTGACAATGAGAGATGGTGAAGAGAGTGGAGTTACAGGCGTGACAATGAGAGATGGTGAAGAGAGTGGAGCTACAGGCGTGACAATAAGAGATGGTGAAGAGAGTGGAGCTACAGGCGTGACAATGAGAGATGGTGAAGAGAGTGGAGTTACAGGCGTGACAATGAGAGATGGTGAAGAGAGTGGAGTTACAGGCGTGACAATGAGAGATGGTGAAGAGAGTGGAGCTACAGGCGTGACAATGAGATGGTGAAGAGAGTGGAGTTATAGGCGTGACAATGAGATGGTGAAGAGAGTGGAGTTACAGGCGTGACAATGAGAGATGGTGAAGAGAGTGGAGTTACAGGCGTGACAATGAGAGATGGTGAAGAGAGTGGAGTTACAGGCGTGACAATGAGAGATGGTGAAGAGAGTGGAGTTACAGGCGTGACAATGAGAGATGGTGAAGAGAGTGGAGTTACAGGCGTGACAATGAGAGATGGTGAAGAGAGTGGAGTTACAGGCGTGACAATGAGAGATGGTGAAGAGAGTGGAGCTACAGGCGTGACAATGAGAGATGGTGAAGAGAGTGGAGTTACAGGCGTGACAATGAGAGATGGTGAAGAGAGTGGAGTTACAGGCGTGACAATGAGAGATGGTGAAGAGAGTGGAGCTACAGGCGTGACAATAAGAGATGGTGAAGAGAGTGGAGCTACAGGCGTGACAATGAGAGATGGTGAAGAGAGTGGAGTTACAGGCGTGACAATGAGAGATGGTGATGAGAGTGGAGTTACAGGCGTGACAATGAGAGATGGTGAAGAGAGTGGAGCTACAGGCGTGACAATGAGATGGTGAAGAGAGTGGAGTTATAGGCGTGACGATGAGATGGTGAAGAGAGTGGAGTTACAGGCGTGACAATGAGAGATGGTGAAGAGAGTGGAGCTACAGGCGTGACAATGAGAGATGGTGAAGAGAGTGGAGTTACAGGCGTGACAATGAGAGATGGTGAAGAGAGTGGAGTTACAGGCGTGACAATGAGAGATGGTGAAGAGAGTGGAGTTACAGGCGTGACAATGAGGGATGGTGAAGAGAGTGGAGTTACAGGCGTGACAATGAGAGATGGTGAAGAGAGTGGAGCTACAGGCGTGACAATGAGAGATGGTGAAGAGAGTGGAGTTACAGGCGTGACAATGAGATGGTGAAGAGAGTGGAGCTACAGGCGTGACAATGAGAGATGGTGAAGAGAGTGGAGCTACAGGCGTGACAATGAGATGGTGAAGAGAGTGGAGCTACAGGCGTGACAATGAGAGATGGTGAAGAGAGTGGAGTTACAGGCGTGACAATGAGATGGTGAAGAGAGTGGAGCTACAGGCGTGACAATGAGAGATGGTGAAGAGAGTGGAGTTACAGGCGTGACAATGAGATGGTGAAGAGAGTGGAGTTACAGGCGTGACAATGAGAGATGGTGAAGAGAGTGGAGTTACAGGCGTGACAATGAGAGATGGTGAAGAGAGTGGAGTTACAGGCGTGACAATGAGAGATGGTGAAGAGAGTGGAGCTACAGGCGTGACAATGAGAGATGGTGAAGAGAGTGGAGCTACAGGCGTGACAATGAGCGATGGTGAAGAGGGTGGAGTTACAGGCGTGACAATGAGAGATGGTGAAGAGAGTGGAGTTACAGGCGTGACAATGAGAGATGGTGAAGAGAGTGGAGTTACAGGCGTGACAATGACAGATGGTGAAGAGAGTGGAGTTACAGGCGTGACAATGAGATGGTGAAGAGAGTGGAGCTACAGGCGTGACAATGAGAGATGGTGAAGAGAGTGGAGTTACAGGCGTGACAATGAGAGATGGTGAAGAGAGTGGAGTTACAGGCGTGACAATGAGAGATGGTGAAGAGAGTGGAGTTACAGGCGTGACAATGAGAGATGGTGAAGAGAGTGGAGTTACAGGCGTGACAATGAGAGATGGTGAAGAGAGTGGAGCTACAGGCGTGACAATGAGAGATGGTGAAGAGAGTGGAGTTACAGGCGTGACAATGAGAGATGGGGAAGAGAGTGGAGTTACAGGCGTGACAATGAGAGATGGTGAAGAGAGTGGAGTTACAGGCGTGACAATGAGAGATGGTGAAGAGAGTGGAGTTACAGGCGTGACAATGAGAGATGGTGAAGAGAGTGGAGTTACAGGCGTGACAATGAGAGATGGTGAAGAGAGTGGAGTTATAGGCGTGACAATGAGAGATGGTGAAGAGAGTGGAGCTACAGGCGTGACAATGAGAGATGGTGAAGAGAGTGGAGCTACAGGCGTGACAATGAGAGATGGTGAAGAGAGTGGAGCTACAGGCGTGACAATGAGATGGTGAAGAGAGTGGAGTTACAGGCGTGACAATGAGAGATGGTGAAGAGAGTGGAGCTACAGGCGTGACAATGAGAGATGGTGAAGAGAGTGGAGCTACAGGCGTGACAATGAGAGATGGTGAAGAGAGTGGAGCTACAGGCGTGACAATGAGAGATGGTGAAGAGAGTGGAGCTACAGGCGTGACAATGAGATGGTGAAGAGAGTGGAGCTACAGGCGTGACAATGAGATGGTGAAGAGAGTGGAGCTACATGCGTGACAATGAGATGGTGAAGAGAGTGGAGTTACAGGCGTGACAATGAGAGATGGTGAAGAGAGTGGAGCTACAGGCGTGACAATGAGAGATGGTGAAGAGAGTGGAGCTACAGGCGTGACAATGAGAGATGGTGAAGAGAGTGGAGCTACAGGCGTGACAATGAGATGGTGAAGAGAGTGGAGCTACAGGCGTGACAATGAGAGATGGTGAAGAGAGTGGAGTTACAGGCGTGACAATGAGATGGTGAAGAGAGTGGAGCTACAGGCGTGACAATGAGAGATGGTGAAGAGAGTGGAGTTACAGGCGTGACAATGAGATGGTGAAGAGAGTGGAGCTACATGCGTGACAATGAGATGGTGAAGAGAGTGGAGTTACAGGCGTGACAATGAGAGATGGTGAAGAGAGTGGAGCTACAGGCGTGACAATGAGAGATGGTGAAGAGAGTGGAGCTACAGGCGTGACAATGAGAGATGGTGAAGAGAGTGGAGCTACAGGCGTGACAATGAGATGGTGAAGAGAGTGGAGCTACAGGCGTGACAATGAGAGATGGTGAAGAGAGTGGAGTTACAGGCGTGACAATGAGATGGTGAAGAGAGTGGAGCTACAGGCGTGACAATGAGAGATGGTGAAGAGAGTGGAGTTACAGGCGTGACAATGAGATGGTGAAGAGAGTGGAGCTACAGGCGTGACAATGAGAGATGGTGAAGAGAGTGGAGTTACAGGCGTGACAATGAGAGATGGTGAAGAGAGTGGAGCTACAGGCGTGACAATGAGATGGTGAAGAGAGTGGAGCTACAGGCGTGACAATGAGAGATGGTGAAGAGAGTGGAGTTACAGGCGTGACAATGAGATGGTGAAGAGAGTGGAGCTACAGGCGTGACAATGAGAGATGGTGAAGAGAGTGGAGTTACAGGCGTGACAATGAGATGGTGAAGAGAGTGGAGTTACAGGCGTGACAATGAGAGATGGTGAAGAGAGTGGAGTTACAGGCGTGACAATGAGAGATGGTGAAGAGAGTGGAGCTACAGGCGTGACAATGAGAGATGGTGAAGAGAGTGGAGCTACAGGCGTGACAATGAGAGATGGTGAAGAGAGTGGAGCTACAGGCGTGACAATGAGAGATGGTGAAGAGGGTGGAGTTACAGGCGTGACAATGAGAGATGGTGAAGAGAGTGGAGTTACAGGCGTGACAATGAGAGATGGTGAAGAGAGTAGAGTTACAGGCGTGACAATGACATATGGTGAAGAGAGTGGAGTTACAGGCGTGACAATGAGAGATGGTGAAGAGAGTGGAGCTACAGGCGTGACAATGAGAGATGGTGAAGAGAGTGGAGCTACAGGCGTGACAATGAGATGGTGAAGAGAGTGGAGCTACAGGCGTGACAATGAGAGATGGTGAAGAGAGTGGAGCTACAGGCGTGACAATGAGATGGTGAAGAGAGTGGAGCTACAGGCGTGACAATGAGCGATGGTGAAGAGAGTGGTGTTACAGGCGTGACAATGAGCTGGTGAAGAGAGTGGAGTTACAGGCGTGACAATGAGAGATGGTGAAGAGAGTGGAGTTACAGGCGTGACAATGAGAGATGGTGAAGAGAGTGGAGCTACAGGCGTGACAATGAGAGATGGTGAAGAGAGTGGAGCTACAGGCGTGACAATGAGAGATGGTGAAGAGAGTGGAGTTACAGGCGTGACAATGAGAGATGGTGAAGAGAGTGGAGTTACAGGCGTGACAATGAGAGATGGTGAAGAGAGTAGAGTTACAGGCGTGACAATGACATATGGTGAAGAGAGTGGAGTTACAGGCGTGACAATGAGAGATGGTGAAGAGAGTGGAGCTACAGGCGTGACAATGAGAGATGGTGAAGAGAGTGGAGCTACAGGCGTGACAATGAGATGGTGAAGAGAGTGGAGCTACAGGCGTGACAATGAGAGATGGTGAAGAGAGTGGAGCTACAGGCGTGACAATGAGATGGTGAAGAGAGTGGAGCTACAGGCGTGACAATGAGCGATGGTGAAGAGAGTGGTGTTACAGGCGTGACAATGAGCTGGTGAAGAGAGTGGAGTTACAGGCGTGACAATGAGAGATGGTGAAGAGAGTGGAGTTACAGGCGTGACAATGAGAGATGGTGAAGAGAGTGGAGCTACAGGCGTGACAATGAGAGATGGTGAAGAGAGTGGAGCTACAGGCGTGACAATGAGAGATGGTGAAGAGAGTGGAGTTACAGGCGTGACAATGAGAGATGGTGAAGAGAGTGGAGTTACAGGCGTGACAATGAGAGATGGTGAAGAGAGTGGAGCTACAGGCGTGACAATGAGAGATGGTGAAGAGAGTGGAGTTACAGGCGTGACAATGAGAGATGGTGAAGAGAGTGGAGTTACAGGCGTGACAATGAGAGATGGTGAAGAGAGTGGAGCTACAGGCGTGACAATGAGAGATGGTGAAGAGAGTGGAGCTACAGGCGTGACAATGAGAGATGGTGAAGAGAGTGGAGTTACAGGCGTGACAATGAGAGATGGTGAAGAGAGTGGAGTTACAGGCGTGACAATGAGAGATGGTGAAGAGAGTGGAGCTACAGGCGTGACAATGAGAGATGGTGAAGAGAGTGGAGTTACAGGCGTGACAATGAGAGATGGTGAAGAGAGTCGAGTTACAAGCGTGACAATGAGAGATGGTGAAGAGAGTGGAGTTACAGGCGTGACAATGAGAGATGGTGAAGAGAGTGGAGTTATAGGCGTGACAATGAGAGATGGTGAAGAGAGGGGAGCTACAGGCGTGACAGTGAGAGATGGTGAAAAGAGTGGAGCTACAGGCGTGACAATGAGAGATGGTGAAGAGAGTGGAGCTACATGCGTGACAATGAGATGGTGAAGAGAGTGGAGTTACAGGCGTGACAATGAGAGATGGTGAAGAGAGTGGAGCTACAGGCGTGACAATGAGAGATGGTGAAGAGAGTGGAGCTACAGGCGTGACAATGAGAGATGGTGAAGAGAGTGGAGCTACAGGCGTGACAATGAGATGGTGAAGAGAGTGGAGCTACAGGCGTGACAATGAGAGATGGTGAAGAGAGTGGAGTTACAGGCGTGACAATGAGATGGTGAAGAGAGTGGAGCTACAGGCGTGACAATGAGAGATGGTGAAGAGAGTGGAGTTACAGGCGTGACAATGAGATGGTGAAGAGAGTGGAGCTACAGGCGTGACAATGAGAGATGGTGAAGAGAGTGGAGTTACAGGCGTGACAATGAGAGATGGTGAAGAGAGTGGAGCTACAGGCGTGACAATGAGATGGTGAAGAGAGTGGAGCTACAGGCGTGACAATGAGAGATGGTGAAGAGAGTGGAGTTACAGGCGTGACAATGAGAGATGGTGAAGAGAGTGGAGTTACAGGCGTGACAATGAGAGATGGTGAAGAGAGTGGAGCTACAGGCGTGACAATGAGAGATGGTGAAGAGAGTGGAGTTACAGGCGTGACAATGAGAGATGGTGAAGAGAGTGGAGTTACAGGCGTGACAATGAGAGATGGTGAAGAGAGTGGAGTTACAGGCGTGAAAATGAGAGATGGTGAAGAGGGTGGAGTTACAGGCGTGACAATGAGAGATGATGAAGAGAGTGGAGCTACAGGCGTGACAATGAGAGATGGTGAAGAGAGTGGAGCTACAGGCGTGACAATGAGAGATGGTGAAGAGAGTATAGTTACAGGCGTGACAATGAGAGATGGTGAAGAGAGTGGAGCTACAGGCGTGACAATGAGATGGTGAAGAGAGTGGAGCTACAGGCGTGACAATGCGAGATGGTGAAGAGAGTGGAGTTACAGGCGTGACAATGAGAGATGGTGAAGAGAGTGGAGCTACAGGCGTGACAATGAGATGGTGAAGAGAGTGGAGCTACAGGCGTGACAATGAGAGATGGTGAAGAGAGTGGAGTTACAGGCGTGACAATGAGATGGTGAAGAGAGTGGAGTTACAGGCGTGACAATGAGAGATGGTGAAGAGAGTGGAGTTACAGGCGTGACAATGAGAGATGGTGAAGAGGGTGGAGTTACAGGCGTGACAATGAGAGATGGTGAAGAGAGTGGAGCTACAGGCGTGACAATGAGAGATGGTGAAGAGAGTGGAGCTACAGACGTGACAATGAGAGATGGTGAAGAGGGTGGAGTTACAGGCGTGACAATGAGAGATGGTGAAGAGAGTGGAGTTACAGGCGTGACAATGACAGATGGTGAAGAGGGTGGAGTTACAGGCGTGACAATGAGAGATGGTGAAGAGAGTGGAGTTACAGGCGTGACATTGAGAGATGGTGAAGAGAGTAAAGTTACAGGCGTGACAATGAGAGATGGTGAAGAGAGTGGAGTTACAGGCGTGACAATGAGATGGTGAAGAGAGTAGAGCTACAGGCGTGACAATGAGAGATGGTGAAGAGAGTGGAGCTACAGGCGTGACAATGAGAGATGGTGAAGAGAGTGCAGCTACAGGCGTGACAATGAGATGGTGAAGAGAGTGGAGCTACAGGCGTGACAATGAGAGATGGTGAAGAGAGTGGAGTTACAGGCGTGACAATGAGATGGTGAAGAGAGTGGAGCTACAGGCGTGACAATGAGAGATGGTGAAGAGAGTGGAGTTACAGGCGTGACAATGAGATGGTGAAGAGAGTGGAGTTACAGGCGTGACAATGAGAGATGGTGAAGAGAGTGGAGTTACAGGCGCGACAATGAGAGATGGTGAAGAGAGTGGAGCTACAGGCGTGACAATGAGAGATGGTGAAGAGAGTGGAGCTACAGGCGTGACAATGAGAGATGGTGAAGAGAGTGGAGTTACAGGCGTGACAATGAGAGATGGTGAAGAGAGTGGAGTTACAGGCGTGACAATGAGAGATGGTGAAGAGAGTGGAGCTACAGGCGTGACAATGAGAGATGGTGAAGAGAGTGGAGCTACAGGCGTGACAATGAGATGGTGAAGAGAGTGGAGCTACAGGCGTGACAATGAGAGATGGTGAAGAGAGTGGAGTTACAGGCGTGACAATGAGAGATGGTGAAGAGAGGAGTTACAGGCGTGACAATGAGAGATGGTGAAGAGAGTGGAGCTACAGGCGTGACAATGAGAGATGGTGAAGAGAGTGGAGTTACAGGCGTGACAATGAGAGATGGTGAAGAGAGTGGAGTTACAGGCGTGACAATGAGAGATGGTGAAGAGAGTGGAGTTACAGGCGTGACAATGAGAGATGGTGAAGAGAGTGGAGTTACAGGCGTGACAATGAGAGATGGTGAAGAGAGTGGAGCTACAGGCGTGACAATGAGAGATGGTGAAGAGAGTGGAGCTACAGGCGTGACAATGAGAGATGGTGAAGAGAGTGGAGTTACAGGCGTGACAATGAGAGATGGTGAAGAGAGTGGAGTTACAGGCGTGACAATGAGAGATGGTGAATAGAGTGGAGTTACAGGCGTGACAATGAGAGATGGTGAAGAGAGTGGAGCTACAGGCGTGACAATGAGAGATGGTGAAGAGAGTGGAGCTACAGGCGTGACAATGAGAGATGGTGAAGAGAGTGGAGCTACAGGCGTGACAATGAGAGATGGTGAAGAGAGTGGAGTTACAGGCGTGACAATGAGAGATGGTGAAGAGAGTGGAGTTACAGGCGTGACAATGAGAGATGGTGAAGAGAGTGGAGCTACAGGCGTGACAATGAGAGATGGTGAAGAGAGTGGAGTTACAGGCGTGACAATGAGAGATGGTGAAGAGAGTGGAGTTACAGGCGTGACAATGAGAGATGGTGAAGAGAGTGGAGTTACCGGCGTGACAATGAGAGATGGTGAAGAGAGTGGAGTTACAGGCGTGACCATGAGAGATGGTGAAGAGAGTGGAGCTACAGGCGTGACAATGAGAGATGGTGAAGAGAGTGGAGCTACAGGCGTGACAATGAGAGACGGTGAAGAGAGTGGAGTTACAGGCGTGACAATGAGAGATGGTGAAGAGAGTGGAGTTACAGGCGTGACAATGAGAGATGGTGAAGAGAGTGGAGCTACAGGCGTGACAATGAGAGATGGTGAAGAGAGTGGAGCTACAGGCGTGACAATGAGATGGTGAAGAGAGTGGAGCTACAGGCGTGACAATGAGAGATGGTGAAGAGAGTGGAGCTACAGACGCGACAATGAGAGATGGTGAAGTGAGTGGAGTTACAGGCGTGACAATGAGAGATGGTGAAGAGAGTGGAGCTACAGGCGTGACAATGAGAGATGGTGAAGAGAGTGGAGTTACAGGCGTGACAATGAGAGATGGTGAAGAGAGTGGAGTTACAGGCGTGACAATGAGAGATGGTGAAGAGAGTGGAGTTACAGGCGTGACAATGAGATGGTGAAGAGATTGGAGTTACAGGCGTGACAATGAGAGATGGTGAAGAGAGTGGAGTTACAGGCGTGACAATGAGAGATGGTGAAGAGAGTGGAGTTACAGGCGTGACAATGAGAGATGGTGAAGAGAGTGGAGTTACAGGCGTGACAATGAGAGATGGTGAAGAGAGTGGAGCTACAGGCGTGACAATGAGATGGTGAAGAGAGTGGAGCTACAGGCGTGACAATGAGAGATGGTGAAGAGAGTGGAGCTACAGGCGTGACAATGAGGGATGGTGAAGAGAGTGGAGTTACAGGCGTGACAATGAGAGATGGTGAAGAAAGTGGAGTTACAGGCGTGACAATGAGATGGTGAAGAGAGTGGAGTTACAGGCGTGACAATGAGAGATAGTGAAGAGAGTGGAGTTACAGGCGTGACAATGAGAGATGGTGAAGAGAGTGGAGTTACAGGCGTGACAATGAGAGATGGTGAAGAGAGTGGAGCTACAGGCGTGACAATGAGAGATGGTGAAGAGAGTGGAGTTACAGGCGTGACAATGAGAGATGGTGAAGAGAGTGGAGCTACAGGCGTGACAATGAGAGATGGTGAAGAGAGTGGAGTTACAGGCGTGACAATGAGAGATGGTGAAGAGAGTGGAGCTACAGGCGTGACAATGAGAGATGGTGAAGAGGTTGGAGTTACAGGCGTGACAATGAGATGGTGAAGAGAGTGGAGCTACAGGCGTGACAATGAGAGATGGTGAAGAGAGTGGAGCTACAGGCGTGACAATGAGATGGTGAAGAGAGTGGAGTTACAGGCGTGACAATGAGAGATGGTGAAGAGAGTGGAGTTACAGGCGTGACAATGAGAGATGGTGAAGAGAGTGGAGCTACAGGCGTGACAATGAGAGATGGTGAAGAGAGTGGAGCTACAGGCGTGACAATGAGAGATGGTGAAGAGAGTGGAGTTACAGGCGTGACAATGAGAGATGGTGAAGAGAGTGGAGCTACAGGCGTGACAATGAGAGATGGTGAAGAGAGTGGAGCTACAGGCGTGACAATGAGATGGTGAAGAGAGTGGAGTTACAGGCGTGACAATGAGAGATGGTGAAGAGAGTGGAGCTACAGGCGTGACAATGAGAGATGGTGAAGAGAGTGGAGTTACAGGCGTGACAATGAGAGATGGTGAAGAGAGTGGAGTTACAGGCGTGACAATGAGAGATGGTGAAGAGAGTGGAGTTATAGGCGTGACAATGAGAGATGGTGAAGAGAGTGGAGTTATAGGCGTGACAATGAGAGATGGTGAAGAGAGCTAACTACAGTGTATCACAGTGTCTCAATCGCCTCTAGTGTCTCAAGCGCCTCGAGCGTCTCAAGCGTCTCAAGCGTCTCAAGCGCCTCAAGCGTCTCAAGTGTCTCAAGCGTCTAGAGCGTCTCAAGTGTCTAAGTGTCTCAAGCGTCTCAAGCCCCTCAAGCGTCTCAAGCGTCTCAAGCGCCTCAAGCGTCTCAAGCGTCTCAAGTGTCTCAAGCGCCTCGAGCGTCTCAAGCGCCTCGAGCGTCTCAAGCCCCTCAAGCGTCTCAAGCGCCTCGAGCGTCTCAAGCCCCTCAAGCGCCTCAAGCGTCTCAAGTGTCTCAAGCGCCTCGAGCGTCTCAAGCGCCTCGAGCGTCTCAAGCGTCTCAAGCGCCTCAAGCGTCTCAAGTGTCTCAAGCGCCTCGAGCGTCTCAAGCGCCTCGAGCGTCTCAAGCGCCTCAAGCGTCTCAAGCGTCTCAAGCGCCTCGAGCGCCTCAAGCGTCTTAAGCGTCTCAAGCGCCTCAAGCGTCTCAAGTGTCTCAAGCGTCTAGAGCGTCTCAAGTGTCTAAGTGTCTCAAGCGTCTCAAGCGCCTCAAGCGTCTCAAGTGTCTCAAGTGCCTCGAGCGTCTCAAGCGCCTCAAGCGTCTCAAGCCCCTCAAGCGTCTCAAGCGTCTCAAGCGTCTCAAGCGCCTCAAGCGTCTCAAACGTCTCAAGTGTCTCAAGCGCCTCGAGCGTCTCAAGCGCCTCGAGCGTCTCAAGCCCCTCAAGCGTCTCAAGCGCCTCGAGCGTCTCAAGCCCCTCAAGCGCCTCAAGCGTCTCAAGTGTCTCAAGCGCCTCGAGCGTCTCAAGCGCCTCGAGCGTCTCAAGCGCCTCAAGCGTCTCAAGCGCCTCGAGCGTCTCAAGCGCCTAGAGCGTCTCAAGTGTCTAAGTGTCGCGAGCGTCTCAAGTGTCTCGAGCGCCTCAAGCGCCTGGAGTGTCTCAAGTGTCTAAGTGTCTCGAGCGTCTCAAGTGTCTCGGGCGTCTCAAGCGCCTGGAGTGTCTCAAGTGTCTAAGTGTCTCGAGCGTCTCAAGTGTCTCGAGCGCCTCAAGCGCCTGGAGTGTCTCAAGTGTCTAAGTGTCTCGAGCGTCTCAAGTGTCTCGGGCGTCTCAAGCGCCGGTGTAATTGCAATATAATAAGGATTCAAGTGGCAAGCGCCTTAAATGGCGTTACTCTCAATCGGCGGCTAATTGATAGCCTAGTCGATATAAGTAGCAATGGAACTAGGAGTTAAATACAACATTGGTTAACTGTTGGAATCCTGTCGTTCTCGATCCAGTCGATTCTGTCGTGCTCGAGCCATTCTGCTACATCACACACACCACAGCGACAAACAAAGCTAACTCGTATTTTC
Source organism: Arenicola marina (assembly GCA_964019135.1). Lineage (NCBI taxonomy): Eukaryota > Metazoa > Annelida > Polychaeta > Arenicolidae > Arenicola > Arenicola marina. Next base: position 34,121,611 of record OZ025262.1, read on the forward strand.
TATAGCACTCGGCTGTTACAATACTTTCAGGGTTTTAGTAATGACTAGTTGAATTATTGAGATTTAACTTTAAGCGGGTGTCCAACCTAATTTAACCGCTTTCTGGATCAAAAGTTTACATCTTAAAATTAAATTTGCGAGTGTTAACACTTCGTTTCGGCCGACTGGTAAGGAGAAAAAAATTAAGGCAACCCGCCCCCACCAATGTCGAGCAGCGCGCCATTTTGCCGGGAGCAGTGACGCATATTTTGACTATTCATATGGCGCCGCCTTACGTTATAACTCGCGGAGAGAGAGATCAGGACCGCGATTTACAGATGAACAACGGCAGTTCCAAACCGCGCAGTAGCGCAAGATCTTAGTGTTTCATGAAAAAGTACCGTCCAAACAAATTGACGACGATTGACTCCGCAACAATGCCATGATTGGAGTTAGAATCGCAGCTATTTATATTAGCGATTATCACGCGCTCTTGTTTTGCCTTGGTTTTGCTCACACAATAGGTGTAATTTCCGGTTTGAATAAATTAGAGTATCGCCTCCTGATTGGTCATTCGCGAACACGCCTCCTGGCTAGGCGGCGATATCCTTCCTGGCAGTTACTTCTAAATTTTATTGTGAGCTACAGATGGAACAAAAAATAATGTAATTTGGAGGATAGACAATTGGGTATTATATGAATCGGTAACGCAGCGTTTGAGGCCAGGCTGGCTCATTGACATAGCCGTAGCCGGCTAAACTCCTTTTGTAAAATCCGCCACAGGTCGCAGCTAAAATATATCCCTTCCGAGCGGCTTTTGGCGGTCAACCCCCGATCTTAATTTAGGCAATCGCTTCGTGTTTTGGTCCATTTCGACATTCCGTATGTAATTACCCGTATTTATTGTAGAAAGAACGCGTGTTCTCGTTAAACAGACCCTAATTTAGGCAATCGCTTCGTGTTTTGGTCTATTTCGACATTCCGTATGTAATTACCCGTATTTATTGTAGAAAGAACGCATTTTCTCGTTAAACAGACCATAATTTAGGCAATCGCTGCGTGTTTTGGTCTATTTCGACATTTCGTATGTAATTACCGGAATTTATTGTAGAAAGAACGCGTTTTCTCGTTAAATGGACCCTAATGGGGTTGTATAGGGAAGTGTCGTACAACCAATGGGTCGCATACGGTCTTACAACCAATGAAGGTCTTACAACCAATGGGGTTGTATAGGTAAGTGTCTTACAACCAATGGGGATGTATAGGGAAGTGTCTTACAACCAATGGGGGTGTATAGGGAAGTGTCTTACAACCAATGGGGGTGTATAGGGAAGTGTCTTACAACCAATGGGTCGCATACGGTTTACAACCAATGAAGGTCTTACAACCAATGGGGGTGTATAGGGAAGTGTCTTACAACCAATGGGTCGCATACGGTTTACAACCAATGAAGGTCTTACAATCAATGGGGGTGTATAGGGAAGTGTCTTACAACCAATGGGTCGTATACGGTCTTACAACCAATGAAGGTCTTACAATCAATGGGGGTGTATAGGGAAGTGTCTTACAATCAATGGGGGTGTATAGGGAAGTGTCTTACAATCAATGGGGGTGTATAGGGAAGTGTCTTACAACCAATGGGTCGTATACGGTCTTACAACCAATGGGTCGTATACGGTTTACAACCAATGAAGGTCTTACAATCAATGGGGGTGTATAGGGAAGTGTCTTACAACCAATGGGTCGTATACGGTCTTACAACCAACGGGTCGTATACGGTCTTACAACAAATGGGGGCGTATAGGGAAGTGTCTTCCAACCAATCTGTCGTATACGGTCTTACAACCAATGAGGGTGTTTAGGGAAGTGTCTTACAACCAATGGGTCGTATACGGTCTTACAACCAATGGGGGTGTATAGGGAAGTGTCTTACAACCAATGGGGGTGTATGGGGAAGTGTCTTACAACCAATGGGGGTGTATGGGGAAGTGTCTTACAACCAATGGGTCGTATACGGTCTTACAACCAATGGGTCGTATACGGTCTTACAACCAATGGGGGTGTATAGGGAAGTGTCTTACAACCAATGGGGGTGTATAGGGATGTGTCTTACAACCAATGGGGGTGTATGGGGAAGTGTCTTCCAACCAATCTGTCGTATACGGTCTTACAACCAATGAGGGTGTTTAGGGAAGTGTCTTACAACCAATGGGGGTGTATAGGGAAGTGTCTTCTAACCAATCTGTCGTATACGGTCTTACAACCAATGAGGGTGTTTAGGGAAGTGTCTTACAACCAATGGGTCGTATACGGTCTTACAACCAATGGGGGTGTATAGGGAAGTGTCTTACAACCAATGGGGGTGTATGGGGAAGTGTCTTACAACCGATGGGGGTGTATGGGGAAGTGTCTTACAACCAATGGGTCGTATACGGTCTTACAACCAATGGGGGTGTATAGGGAAGTGTCTTACAACCAATGGGGGTGTATGGGGAAGTGTCTTACAACCAATGGGGGTGTATGGGGAAGTGTCTTACAACCAATGGGTCGTATACGGTCTTACAACCAATGAGGGTGTTTAGGGAAGTGTCTTTCAACCAATGGGTCGTATACGGTCTTACAACCAATGGGGGTGTATAGGGAAGTGTCTTACAACCAATGGGGGTGTATGGGGAAGTGTCTTACAACCAATGGGGGTGTATGGGGAAGTGTCTTACAACCAATGGGTCGTATACGGTCTTACAACCAATGGGGGTGTATAGGGAAGTGTCTTACAACCAATGGGGGCGTATAGGGAAGTGTCTTCCAACCAATCTGTCGTATACGGTCTTACAACCAATGAGGGTGTTTAGGGAAGTGTCTTACAACCAATGGGGGTGCATAGGGAAGTGTCTTGCAACCAATGGGTCGTATACGGTCTTACAACCAACGGGGTGTTTAGGGAAGTGTCTTACAACCAATGGGGGTGTATAGGGAAGTGTCTTCCAACCAATCTGTCGTATACGGTCTTACAACCAATGAGGGTGTTTAGGGAAGTGTCTTACAACCAATGGGTCGTATACGGTCTTACAACCAATGGGGGTGTATAGGGAAGTGTCTTACAACCAATGGGGGTGTATGGGGAAGTGTCTTACAACCAATGGGTCGTATACGGTCTTACAACCAATGGGGGTGTATAGGGAAGTGTCTTACAACCAATGGGGGTGTATAGGGAAGTGTCTTACAACCAATGGGGGTGTATAGGGAAGTGTCTTACAACCAATGGGTCGTATACGGTCTTACAACCAATGGGGGTGTATAGGGAAGTGTCTTACAACCAATTGGTCATATACGGCCTTACAACCAATGGGTCATATACGGTCTTACAACCAATGGGGGTGTATAGGGAAGTGTCTTACATAACCAATGGGTCATATACGGTCTTACAACCAATGTGGGTCTATAGGGAAGCGTCTTACAACCAATGGGTCGTATACGGTCTTACAAGCAATAAAGGTCTTACAACCAATGGGGTTGTATAGGTAAGTGTCTTACAACCAATGGGGATGTATAGGGAAGTGTCTTACAACCAATGGGGGTGTATAGGGAAGTGTCTTACAACCAATGGGGGTGTATAGGGAAGTGTCTTACAACCAATGGGTCGCATACGGTTTACAACCAATGAAGGTCTTACAACCAATGGGGGTGTATAGGGAAGTGTCTTACAACCAATGGGTCGCATACGGTTTACAACCAATGAAGGTCTTACAATCAATGGGGGTGTATAGGGAAGTGTCTTACAACCAATGGGTCGTATACGGTCTTACAACCAATGAAGGTCTTACAATCAATGGGGGTGTATAGGGAAGTGTCTTACAATCAATGGGGGTGTATAGGGAAGTGTCTTACAATCAATGGGGGTGTATAGGGAAGTGTCTTACAACCAATGGGTCGTATACGGTCTTACAACCAATGGGTCGTATACGGTTTACAACCAATGAAGGTCTTACAATCAATGGGGGTGTATAGGGAAGTGTCTTACAACCAATGGGTCGTATACGGTCTTACAACCAACGGGTCGTATACGGTCTTACAACAAATGGGGGCGTATAGGGAAGTGTCTTCCAACCAATCTGTCGTATACGGTCTTACAACCAATGAGGGTGTTTAGGGAAGTGTCTTACAACCAATGGGTCGTATACGGTCTTACAACCAATGGGGGTGTATAGGGAAGTGTCTTACAACCAATGGGGGTGTATGGGGAAGTGTCTTACAACCAATGGGGGTGTATGGGGAAGTGTCTTACAACCAATGGGTCGTATACGGTCTTACAACCAATGGGTCGTATACGGTCTTACAACCAATGGGGGTGTATAGGGAAGTGTCTTACAACCAATGGGGGTGTATAGGGATGTGTCTTACAACCAATGGGGGTGTATGGGGAAGTGTCTTCCAACCAATCTGTCGTATACGGTCTTACAACCAATGAGGGTGTTTAGGGAAGTGTCTTACAACCAATGGGGGTGTATAGGGAAGTGTCTTCCAACCAATCTGTCGTATACGGTCTTACAACCAATGAGGGTGTTTAGGGAAGTGTCTTACAACCAATGGGTCGTATACGGTCTTACAACCAATGGGGGTGTATAGGGAAGTGTCTTACAACCAATGGGGGTGTATGGGGAAGTGTCTTACAACCGATGGGGGTGTATGGGGAAGTGTCTTACAACCAATGGGTCGTATACGGTCTTACAACCAATGGGGGTGTATAGGGAAGTGTCTTACAACCAATGGGGGTGTATGGGGAAGTGTCTTACAACCAATGGGGGTGTATGGGGAAGTGTCTTACAACCAATGGGTCGTATACGGTCTTACAACCAATGAGGGTGTTTAGGGAAGTGTCTTTCAACCAATGGGTCGTATACGGTCTTACAACCAATGGGGGTGTATAGGGAAGTGTCTTACAACCAATGGGGGTGTATGGGGAAGTGTCTTACAACCAATGGGGGTGTATGGGGAAGTGTCTTACAACCAATGGGTCGTATACGGTCTTACAACCAATGGGGGTGTATAGGGAAGTGTCTTACAACCAATGGGGGCGTATAGGGAAGTGTCTTCCAACCAATCTGTCGTATACGGTCTTACAACCAATGAGGGTGTTTAGGGAAGTGTCTTACAACCAATGGGGGTGCATAGGGAAGTGTCTTACAACCAATGGGTCGTATACGGTCTTACAACCAACGGGGTGTTTAGGGAAGTGTCTTACAACCAATGGGGGTGTATAGGGAAGTGTCTTCCAACCAATCTGTCGTATACGGTCTTACAACCAATGAGGGTGTTTAGGGAAGTGTCTTACAACCAATGGGTCGTATACGGTCTTACAACCAATGGGGGTGTATAGGGAAGTGTCTTACAACCAATGGGGGTGTATGGGGAAGTGTCTTACAACCAATGGGTCGTATACGGTCTTACAACCAATGGGGGTGTATAGGGAAGTGTCTTACAACCAATGGGGGTGTATAGAGAAGTGTCTTACAACCAATGAGGGTGTATAGGGAAGTGTCTTACAACCAATGGGTCGTATACGGTCTTACAACCAATGGGGGTGTATAGGGAAGTGTCTTACAACCAATTGGTCATATACGGCCTTACAACCAATGGGTCATATACGGTCTTACAACCAATGGGGGTGTATAGGGAAGTGTCTTACATAACCAATGGGTCATATACGGTCTTACAACCAATGTGGGTCTATAGGGAAGCGTCTTACAACCAATGGGTCGTATACGGTCTTACAAGCAATAAAGGTCTTACAACCAATGGGGGTGTATAAGGGAAGTGTCTTACAACCAATGGGTCATATACGGTCTTACAACCAATGGGGGTGTATAGGGAAGTGTCTTACAACCAATGGCGGTGTATAGGGAAGTGTCTTACAACCAATGGGTCGCATACGGTCTTACAACCAATGACGGTCTTACAACCAATGGGGGTGTATAGGGAAGTGTCTTACAACCAATGGGTCGTATACGGCCTTACAACCAATCGGGGTGTATAGCGAAGTGTCTTACAACCAATGGGTCGTATACGGTCTTACAACCAATGGGGGCGTATAGGGAAGTGTCTTACAACCAGTGGGTCGTATACGGCCTTACAACCAATGCAGGTCTTACAACCAATGGGGGTGTATAAGGAAGTGTCTTACAACCAATGGGTCGTATACGGCCTTACAACCAATGGAGGGTGTATAGGGAAGTGTCTTACAACCAATGAGGGTGTATAGGGAAGTGTCTTACAACCAATGGGTAATATACGGTCTTACAATCAATTGGGGTCGGGCCGAAATGGGGTTTCGGGAGCATTTAGCAACTGGCATATCATAACTGGCATATCATATCATAACTGGCATATCATAACTGGCAGACTCCGGCGCGAAAGTTCCGCACTGGGATCGGGCCGCTTGGATACCCTTGGATTTCCTGTGGTTGTTGATCAGCTGTTTAGTCACAGGGTTCATTACATTTTTAATATGAAATGTCGAACCAATTATTACATTTAAATGGTATATTTGCCGTCATTAAGAGGCCTGGTATCACCTGTGCAAAACTTGTTGAACAAATTAGAGTCTTTCTCCTCAACGGTGTGTAGCCTGAAATGCTGAGCGATAATATGAAATTTTCATCATGATCCCCCCCCCCCCCTGCCCCTGTATATGCCTTGCAATTGCGGATCCTGGACTCAAATTACGCATCCTTGCAGAATATAAGGACAGCAGTGGCCTAGGTTGGCGCTAGCCTTATGACAAGCCAGTCACAGGCTCGCACTAAAGCTCTGGTAAGCGCTAGCCCTGGTACATGCCTCTCTGACCACGCCCGTAAATGGAGCAAGGGTGAGAGCCATGCCACTTACCAGGCCTAAAATTAGAAATTGCAGACCGGTGGCTCAAGTCGAAAGTTCTTACAGAATAAATATGCAGTGCCTACCCATTAATGTGCTTTACTATATTCCTGAAGCTTTTATGACTTTGTTGGACATTCATTTCTTTGGTCAGTAATATATTTTCTTGTAATTAATTCGGGAGATTTTTGTCACCTCTCGCTTCATTTTCAATGCTCTGCCATTCGCCGGATGTAAGCAAATGCCGCCTGGCAGCGGTTGTGCTCCTGCTAAGTTTATTTACTTCCGGCGAGTGGTGGAGCATTAAAAACGAAGCGAGAGACAACACAAATCGCCGGGATTACATGAAAATACACTACCGACCAAAGAAATGACTGTCCGGCGTAAGTCATAAAAGCCTGTCCCCTCCCGCCCCACCCACGATTGAGGCACATGTGGTGCAAGTACCCCCAGGCAAGCCCCTTTCTCTAGGGCTTGCCTGGAAGCACTTGCGCTAATAGCCTAGGCTGCTAGGGGGCCTCCAGGGCGTCGGTGGCCTGGGGGCCGGTGATTTATGCCCCTCTCATTTCTATGAGTTGGCTCCCAGCACTGAGAACAGACCGGGCGCATCTCGCTCACCAGCGATGAAGGCGGTCCACAGGGCTTGCAGGCATTGGTCCGCGGCCGTAGCCCCTGCCCGCCTCTTGTTACGCCAGTGCCACATGTGCAGTACTGATTTTGACTTGTCAGGTCTTCTGCTGTACACCCTTGAAATAACAGTACATGATCTGTGCCTTGATGTGGATTTGTCAGATATATCTTCTACTTCACGCAATGCAAATAACAATACACGATTACTGTGGTAGATTACACATCACCCTACCTTCCATCTTAATGGCATCCTACTAATTAATCCCTAGACCCATTCAACCCCCCACCTGCCCCTCCACCACCACCTTCCCCCGGCGGCCAGGGTTTTGATAAGTAAGCTGGGTATCATTTTCTTGTCGCAGTCAGTTGGAAGTATATATGGAAAAAAAGTTCTTTGTTAGAAGGATAGTCACACACCTGTTCTGAATCCTTGAATGTCACCATAAGGTAAATATGCCTTTCTTTCCCCAACAAAAAGTGACAGTAAAAATTAGGATTTTTTCCATTTAAATAAAACCAAAACACTGGTTTGTGCACTGACTGTTCGACAGGAGAAGAACCTAAGCTGGCTTCCTTGAAACTTCTGGGCAAAAGTATGAGACTAATTTATTCCCAGATAGTCCAATCACGGGTAAAAAATTAAACACATGTTATATTTATGGATTCATAAGCCCATAGCCATTGCCTCAATACATCTCATGCTGAAACTGTAAACAAATGAAACAATGCGTTTGCCTTTAGGTGGGCAAACTTGTTTCAAAAACAGTTTTTCGGTCTTGCCCTTAATTTATATCATTGCACAGGTGGACACCTTCAGTGTTATCAGCCATATTGATCTGTCAATCATGACATCCAAAGAGAGATACCCAGAAGGCACTGCATCCCTAAATAAAGAAAGTAAAGGCAGTATATGAGTAAAGTACAGTTGAAGTCAACTTCCCTGACAGTGTGACTCATCAACAGTGCCTAATTGACTGGTGTTAAGCTGGTGCCGCTGAAACTGCACTCTGAGGATGCATCAAATAAACACAGATCTTGTTCAGTTCTTAAGGGCTTAATCCAACTAGCTACCAACAACAACCATTAGCACAGTATTACACGCAATTACAGGCAATAGTTAACAAACCCTGTGATTATATGGTGCGCTTCAATGCGCGTGTGAATCCACCTGGTGAATCTCAGACCAACAGTGCGATTTATGGTGTGACTTATATATGGCTTACATGAGATTATTTCTCCAAATTGAAAGGTGTGACTTATGCACTGGTGCGACTTATAACCCGAAAATTACAGTGGTCAAATTATGTCCACAATGTCAAACAGAAAAAGGTGTGACTGTTAAATGCAAGATACTCAAGGATAATACATGATACCAAATATAATAGGCTATTGAAATGCCCCGGAGGCGAACAGCTGCCAGACCCATATCACAGGAAAATCTTCAACATTGTTTAAAATTAAGTTACCCAATCAGATGATTTATTTATTAACAATCGGTTATTATTTATTAACAATCTGTTATTGGTACGTACAACATCAACATCTTTCTGGTAAACTGTGACCCACTTCCTACTGATATGTAAATGCCTGTGGGCATGTATATCACTAGGCACCAAAGAAGACTCCATTCCATTCCACATAAATCGTGTGACCTGTTGTTTTCAGAGGCTCAGGTCCAGTACAGAGGGGATGGCAGGGACTGCCTTACAATTGGCCATGGGGGAACACTGGACAGCGATGCCCATGGTGTAATGGTCCTTGGGATTGGAGCTGGCACCAAGGCGCTGAAAACATTTTTAAGGGGAAACAAGGTACATGATGAACAAGGCTTTTGTGATGAAATGATTATTTATCATTTTGGCATTAATTCGCAAATAGAAATTCATCCAATTAAGTGGCAAATGTTGTGGTAAGACGCAGTAAAATATTACCAGGTGCCTGCCGCTATGGTGGATAAATATGGCTACTGTTCAACCTGAAAATTATGATTGATTTTTGTTTAAATGCCTTAATATTCTATTGTATTTGTAAGTAGTTGTTTCTTATACATATAATAGTATGTGGTGGATATACGCATGTTACGATAACAATCTTCCAATTAGATTATATATCCTACAGAAGTATACATGCATAGCAAAGCTGGGAGAAGAACGAGACACCTATAATGCCCTTGGCGATGTTATGGAAGAGCTTCCCTATGGTAGGTAACATCACATGTTGTTTATGTAAGGCACAGAGGAACTGTAACAAAATAGGGGCTAGACAGCCTTTTTGTGGCAAGAATTATGGCTTTAAACCCTCACAGAATGAGACAGATTGAAGCACAAGACATGGCCAAATAATGACCTGTCACACTTCAATTTCAAGTTATGCAGACTAGTATAGAAGATGATCTTAACTCGGTTTTTTTATTATCTAGTTGTTTAAAAAAAATCCTTCTAAAGTAGCTTAAAGTACAGTCTTCATTTTGTGTTGAATGCATTACAATCTTACTTACCGGTCACATTGTACGTTTCAGATCATGTCACCAGGGATATGCTCGTCAACTCATTGGTGACGTTTAAGGGAAGCAAGAGTCAAGTCCCCCCCAAGTAATTTTCATGCGAATTCAAACTGGTATTGAATACATCTTTTTTGTACCTAATATTATCAGTAATCAGTGCATTTACAGATGTTACTGCAGACCTGTGATGGCTTCCTACGTTACTAATTGCTCCCTACAATTATCGTGTTCTCCCTATTTTCTTTATAATTTTTTGGAGGGATCCCTACTGTTTCACTACTCTTTTCAAGTTCAGATTTAACCATGTGAAATGGAACTCTAGGAATCAAGGACATCAGATAAAATCACTTGGCGCAATGGTTTTGGTTTAATCACACAGATGTTTGTTTTAATCACTCGAGTGCACGGATTGAGTGTATGCATTTTGCCTGGTCGAGCTTTTGAAGGCCATATCTCAGGTCAGTCTATACTATGGAATTTCAAAATCGACAAAAATTTTAATGTAACATAAGTAAAATTATGAAGGGGCATAGCGAAGCACTGATCATCAGCTAACCGGGGTAGGGTGCTACCATTTTTCATATGTAAATGGTCACATCCCCTACTGTAGTTAATGGAATGAGTCTTTAAGAAGTGATTTACATTAAAACAATGAGGAGGCGTTGAATAACGATTGTTGTAGTGGCAAAATGACCTCAATCTGTCAGTTCTGGAGTGTCAAGTGTGAGTAATAAGTGAGTTACGAGAGACAAAGGGGGACAAGAAGTCTGGAAACCCCCTGTTCACGTATTTTGATCCGAATTGTAAGAAGCAGCATATGTATTAGAATGTATTACTCTGGGTATGGTTTTATACTGACAAATAGTATCGTATCAAGTGGCCAATAAATATCCACCATGGTTGTACCTTGATGCATAATACTCGTCAGAATGACCTACTTTTTCAACATACATCCCTACTTTTTCTTACTTTTGCCCCAACGTTTTAGGCAATAGTAGCCAAACATTATCCCCACTTCTTTGCGAGAGGTAAATTACAGGCCTGTTATTGCAAAAAACGTGAACAGACTGAACCGTATGAACTGATCTTCTGGTGAGATTTAATCACATATTTCAGGATCAAGGATTACCGCTCAATCCTACGCTTAATCGCATTTATTGACGGACCTAGCAGCCTTCATCGTGATTTGCCTCTGAGCTCACGAAACTGTCATAGTTCCTTTAATGATAATTGATATATTTGGGCTACGCCTCGAAGTTCTCAGTTCCTAAATAATGAACCTGTAACTCATTTATTATGTATCACATAATACAACTTCTCTTTCCGGTCTCTATTTGTATGCTTTGTACCGTTAGTCTTCTAAGCTAGAGCCTACGAAATGGTTTATTGTAATAAATGGTAGGCCAACGTGACCTATACCGAAACAATGACTGATTCGGCTTTTAATGATTGGCTGATGAAAGACCTCACAATCTGTCCATGTTATCTACTCAGATATTCGGCGTTGAAGTATGGCGGCGTCAGGCTATCGGATATCGCCAGGTCCGGCTTGCCTATGCCGGAGCCAGAGGCGCGCAAAGTCGCCTTGTACAATGCAGATTGTATGGACTTCGACCCTCCGTATTTTACCTTAGGTAAGCCATCTCCTTTCTACGATTACAACAAATAACTTTACCTAATGTGCATTCAATGCCCTTTGAGTCTCTGGCTGAAGTGTCTCGAGTGATCAGATTACGCTACAATTACGTAATTTGTATTTGTGGTTGCATACGGAAATGTAAATATCAACCTCGTACGTATGTCACGGTCATTGTAAACGCTCTGTTTTACAGAAGTTCACTGTGGTGGAGGTTTCTACGTACGAAGTTTGGTGCACGACCTTGGCAGAGGTGAGTTCATGACTACAACTTTTGAAAATGTTCTCCGTGAAAGGGAACATGCACTTGGTTTGATAGGATATACGTAATTTAATAGTATGAACATAAACATTTCGCATCCGCACAAGCAAATGCCCATAAAACTGCAATTTCACATATCATTTGTGAGTGGTTATTTGATTTATCTAACTTGAGTATATAAATTTATTTATATAATAAATAGAAAACATTTTCTACCAGGAAAGCACTCCTAGTTACTTCTGCTCAAGGGGGCAGAACTGACCGTGCCATACCAAAAATGAACTATCAATAAAAATAATCAAATCATAAAAAGGATAAAACATGTGGAGGGAGTAAAATCGCGAATATACTTTAGAAGAACACCGAAATGCGCTCGAAAATTTTGAACGAAAAGATATACCTGCAATTTGACACCGTCCATAGCTAAGACCGCTGACAAGTCTGTAATATATCGCTTTCCCTTTCCAGCCATGACCACGTGTGCACACGTTGTTGATCTGGAGAGAACCCAGCATGGCGCACTCACTACCACTGATTCCATACCGATCCACGAGGTGTCGCTTGAAACAGTCCAAAAAATGCTAAACGCCACTAATGAAAAATTCCCAGATCTTCTCAAGGACATAAACAAAAAGAAATCTCGACGGAAAGGTGGATATATAACTCCTACCCATAGCAGTTTTGTATGATGACCGAGAAAATAAAGTACATTTTTATGATCATATGGTTAATTATTTTATTTGTACACGTAATTGTCATATATCCTAACTTGGCAATCAACAGAATATATGCATTATCACGATCGCTTTCGTATTAATCACTGTTATCCATACAATTTTACACATGCTTATAATACATTTACATATATCTAAACGAAATCCAATGGCCGGGAGTCGTTCTCCTGCATGAGAAAGTTCCGCCGTATTCACGCATTTGCTGGGGGGTAAATTACCGATCATTCCTATCCATTAAGCACCTGAAATGGATTTGAATGATTACGTGTGATAATTACACATCCAAACCGGTATATCCACGTCCCGTTAGAGCGCGACGCCATGACAGGTCCGTGGAAATCCTCAACCAAGCCGGTCATAATTGTCTGTTCCTTGGACTACCTTATATAGCCACCATATAGCTGTGCGTCTTGTGAGCCGCGTTATGAGTGGAGGGGCCGCTATAATCACCGACTCGCCTCAGCAACAACTCTAGGTCCTGGCGCTCGGTCGCCTCCGGTCGCCTGTGGTCCGCGTGACCTGTCGGGGGTATCAGGAGCGCGCTCCGGAAGAGACGCGAGGTGGTGTCATTGGTCAGGTGGATCCCGCTCTCACTGCGGGGCTGACTATCCGGAACCGCGTGCTTCTTGCCGCGTACGTCCTGAATATGCTTACACTTGTACACGACGGGTCTCTCGTAGCTGCCGGGCGGGGCCAGCGTCTTCGCGATGACGTCCTTCGGCAACTGCGGTATCTTGTCCATGTGTAGTTTGTCACCACCGCCGCCAAAGGACTCTACGAGTCCTTCGATCGGGTTTTTAAGGTCCAGTAATGTCGCGCCGCGCTTGGGAGGGTTCTTTGGTAGCATAGAGTACTCGTCACGTGGGTAGTGATCCTCGAGGATCGGAGTGTAGGGCGCGCCCGGCAGCTTGGTGGACTTGTTCCACGCCTGAGAGTGGGTGTACAACCCACATTGGCCATCACCTGCCACGGTGGCCGGCCGGGCGCCGCGGGGACTACCCGCTCCTTCATCCGGCTCTTTGATGTTGGCGGCTGACGTGGAAGACCTGGGGTGACTGTCTGGTACCGTCAACTGCTGCTGCCGTGTCTGCCTCTGGTCGCCACATCCACTTGCGGATACGTTCTCCATCTTGTCCGGTTGCATAGCAGTGACCTTGACCGAAGTCCCGCGTAGACTGTTCGGCTTGGCTAGCATGTTCCGGCCTCCGCCGGGAGATGGAGCCACCAGGCGGACCACGTTGGCGGAGGTTCGACCACGACTCGTTCTGTCCTTGGTAGAGGAAGGCGCCCTCTGGGGAGGTTGCCGCACGCCGTGCTTCTCAAGCCACTCGTTGAAGGCGAGGTTTCCGTAGAACTCCTGGTGCGCCTTGTTCTGCTCGTCGACTTCCATCTCGTGGAGCACGTGTTGTATCTTCAACCTGTGCAGCTGCTTCATCTCTGCCGAGAGGAAATCTTTCTCCTGGTGCCATTGCACCGAAGCCAATAATCTAGAAAATATTTTTAAATACATCTGTATATATATTTATCGTATTACAACTATCGTGTCGGTACAGATGTGCATATATACATGTGTCTTTCATATTAATGTAAAACTAGTAATAAAATATCGTATTTGCGAAGTTGAAACTGATAGCTATCAACATTTCATGTGAGCTATTTCAATGTCTTTATGAGCCGTTGACCGTTTGCGAACTTCTGCCATGTGGATAATTACGATGTCATACCGTGCGCACTTCCTGTGACCCCAGAGTTTGGCGAGGTCAATAGGTCGGTGACCTCTATTGTCCTGGCCGTCTACTTGACATCCGGTGTCGATGAGTGCCTTGAGGCACTGGACGTGACCCTCGCTGGCGGCTTGGTGCATGGGAGAGATCCCGTCCTCGTTAACTCTGCATCGGGGAACATGAAGCAGTGTACACCATATAAGTACGATGTACAAAATGCTTCAGTACATAATAAAGTAACAGTAATAACAACATGCAATCGATATCAATGTGAATCGAAACTGTGAAGAAGTCTTATTAAAAACTGAAAACTAGATGCTTAACATGACAAATTAAAAATAGCAACTAGATACCGGCTAATCAAACCATAATCTTTTTAAAGCAATACTTGTATATTGTATAAACATTGCCCATTTGATTTCTTCCATGGTTGAAGTTCGCTTATAGGTAACATAATGAGATAAATACAGGTTCAAATATAGAATGGACATATCCGAAAGAAGGATATTAATCTTCGACTGATACTATATATGGCTCGTAATAACTACTTTTTGTGTTTAAGTTCTCTTTCAAGTGAAGAGATGCGTTGATGTGTTACCTACTAACTTCTCGAAGATGCGATACGCAGCGGGGTGTAACAGAGAAATACATACACTGACGGATCTGCTTCTTTCTCCAGTAAATACATCATACACTGAAAAGCTCTCTTCCCTGTTGTGTTACTGATGACAAGATGCAGCGGCCTCCACCCGTTTGTGCTGGGCAGATTAACATCTATGTTGAATTTCTCTATCAATATCTTCAAACATTGGAGCCGTCCATATACTGCAGCAATATGCACAGAAGCAAGGCCCTGAAATTTCATTCAATTAAAACATAGTTAGTATCCAGCAATACATTAAGACTACCAGTAGATAAAATCCTGAAATACATACTTGATATTGTAGTCATTATTTTTATAAATACTGTACATACATTTTAAATATAATTTTGACCAAAGTACTGATAGGAAGTCCATTCACATATTTCGCTTGAAATTATATAACTATATAAATAATGTCCATGCAGTTTATCAGCATACAGCACCACAGTTCACTGTTTGCTAGTATTATTGGGTGTAAATTTCAAAATGTTCAGTGCTGAAACAGTACAATAACATCACACTGACTTGCATATGAAAAAAGTCTTCCAACAACACTACCGGTACTACAGATTCCCAACAACACATGCTGTAAATATGGTAAAGAAGCAGTTTATTATTCAAGTAATATGTGCCATTCACAATTTATGGGAACTAAAAGATGCATGTGTGACATCAAAGTGACTTATATGATATGCATACCAGGATAAAGAACGACTAATCCAATAAGTATATTGATGCAAATATATCCAAAAGTAGGTGAAATAAATGTAACTGTGTGTATATTTTCACGAATATGAATATCTTACTTAATTATTTTAATACAGTTTAATAAAAAAAAATTAAAAGTGAAAAGATAAAATGTGTAGAGTGTATTTAGTAGATTACAGCACATAACATTATAGTTGAAGTATTTTTCAAGCAAGACATTATTATGTCACAATATTCATGCAGAAAATGGGACAGAGAAACCTTTATGAAGATCACACTTATTTCTTCTTCCCTGAAGGAAAGGATGATTAATCATTAGTAAACAAAAATGTTATAATGTAGACCTGTTCACGATCTGATTATGTTACCCAGTTGAGTAATAGACATAATGTAGTTAACAACCCAAGCTTAATTTTTTTTAAAGCTATCCTAACAAATTGAAATAATTTTCTCTTTAATGTGAAGTATAAGATAAATGATATAAAGAATGGCATAAGAAAGTATTCTCTCTGAATGAAATGGTCAGAACTTTCATCAGTTACCATGTTTCAATTTAGGGAATACTTTAATATGTATATCCTTTACTTTTTTTTTCACTTGCCTTTGATAATAAATATCTATAATCATAACAATAGATGTCAAATACATCCCTATTTTTGCCTTAAACAAAAGAAAATTATATCCATATCAAATATGCTTGACTGGCAAGCAATAATAAGGATGAGATCGAAAATTTCATAATTACCTAATAAACAAATTAGGCTGCAGATATTTCTATAGATTATAGAGTAGAACTTGAGTTAATTAAACCACAGAAAACCTGTAGAAGGGTTTCTGTAGCAAGGACAGTGGCAGATACACACATCATCGATGTGATCTGAAAGATTTACTCGATTAAAAGCTGTAAAAGAAAATCCAACATATTTATTATCTATTTGACCAACATATATCCACTTGTGTCGAGGGCTGTTATTCAAATAAACTATCACCCGTTGGAGGCATGACCAAAATCTTGTTTGCCCCTGAAATCTCAAACCTCTAGCTGCTAACCAGGTTGTCTAGCCACACACTATAGACTCGGTGTAGTCACGGAAGGTGCGTGACATATCTAATTTGGGAGCAGACTGCGTTTAATTTGTTGAACTACCAACCAGGTGGGAGGGGGTGGATGATTACTGGCCATGCTGATCCTCGCTGGCCTTCCACCCTACGCCAACAGCATTCTGTGTTTTATTGTTGCCCATGGAAATTTTATCTGAGTAAGCTTACTTTATTTATACTTACTTTTTTGTCATAATTGATTCTTCCCCGATATCCACGGAGGCTGTGCTTCAGCCATTCATCATCACCAATTGCAGCAGCCATGAATTCATCCTCTGCTATTTTCTTGTCTTGTGTCATTTGCTTCAGTGATTTCTTTTGTCCCCGTGGGCCGGAGACGGAGGAGCCGCTCTGCCTCTGGCGAGTCTCAGAGAAGTCAGAGTGTGAGACGGTCGTTTTCGGCGTGGAAATAGCTGAAGTCTTTCGCCACTTGTCGTACATTTCTTCCATAGTTTCAACCGACATATTTTTGTTTTAGTATGGTAAATGATCTTCGCTATAAGAACTCGTAAGTTACAACTCTGCCGACACAAAATAATAGAGATTTAATACTCGCAACTCATTTGACAGTTCTTTGTTTACATATGGCGGCCGTAACCATTTCCGCCGCATTTTAGCTCGCTAGATGGCGCTGAATACACTAAGTAGAAACGCACGTGGACACAGGTTATACGTTGTGAAGATATTATTTGGCGCTCACCTTGACGGTGTCTTTCTGAGACTCGATCATATGATCCCCAAGGACGGACCCAGTTTTTTTTACTTCTTGGGTAAATTGGATTAATGTGGCATTCTCAAGCAAACCAAACCAAATCGTACGGTATAGCTATAGGTCGCTTTCTCCGTTCCTAAACATATCTGGCGCGATAGGGCTATAAAGTCTCGTTCGCCTAGACTTCCGGTTTACTCATTTTGGGGACAAACAAACGAAGCACGTGTTTGGAACGAGTTTAGAATCTCTGCGCACACTGGTATCCTGACTATCTGTGACGTAGGTGTGACGTGTATGTTACGCAAAGAGAGAGACTGGGAACCAGACTACCTGCGCAAAAGCCAGGCGCTGAGGGGTGGGCCCATTGCGGAAGGCCTGGCGATAAAATTAAGAATATTTAAGAAATATAGCTGCCCAAAACGGATAGACGACATATTTTTCATTCATTTGCGCCACCACAATGACTAATATCTGTTACGACGGGACAACACGGCTGAGAAACTCACGTTTTTTTGCATTTCCTACGAAAACGAGACATTATGACGTCACGCGGATTCTCCCTGAGTGACAACGTTGGCGCAACGCTTCAAACAGAAAACTTACAAAGAATGAAGAACTTTGTCTTTTCGTGATCCAAAAGTGATACGAAAACATCCTACTGGTCTTAATTTACCTTTACCATGTGGTTTAATGACGCGTCCGTGTGTTGCTACTCCATGCGCTGCACATTTTGACAGCGGAATGGTTAAGTCGATCACTTGCTCTCGCCATTTTTGTTACCGCGGAGGCACGTGAAACTCTGTGACGTCACTCGCACTTTGGAGAACTCGCGAAAGCCCGGGTGCAGGGCTAAATTTAGAACGCTATTTTTAGCTTTCGAGTGTTGTGAAGACGGGTTTTTCCTTATATATTCTGAAAGTTCTGCGCTCCATCGCCTCCAAATATTTTAACGTCTATCTCCCATAGCCATGTTTAGTGAAATGGTACTCATTGTCTTTAGAATAAACCTGGAAAGAAATTGACTTATAGCTGCCTATAGTTCAACATGGAGCACGTGGGTTTGTTTGTCCCCAAAATTGAAATCTCGCGGCCCGATCGCGAGAACTGTATAGCCCTATTGCTCGTCAACGCCAATTAATATGAAACAAGGTAGGGTGATATCATGTTTACGGATATCCATATATCCTCGTCTGACGTATGGACTGCTCTTCGATCGTTCCCAATATTTTCGCTTATTTGTGTGCAGGCGTGAATAGTACTTATGTTAGCCTTGTAATCTGCATTCATCGTGGCAGTTAACATGCGTTTGGGTCATTGGCTTTGTATCACACTTAGCATGTTGTTTATGTAAATTATGAGGAGGCCTGACCACAGGACACTGCTTTGCAGTATGTCACTCGTAACCTCTGCCCAAGCTGGAGAGTAGCCAGTGTTTATTCTCACTCCTTGTTAGCGGCCGAGGCAGATGGGTCCGAATATTTTGTCTGAAGTAATTACATCGGCGCCGAGGAAAAAATGTAGCGCCGATGTAGCAGGGGGAGGCTTCCACAAAAAATCTGTCACATTATTATCAAAGATCCTACCTCAGAGAAACAGAAAATGTTAAGTCCAATGAATTTGGTATCCGAATAAGTGTGTTATGGCGTATAAACCGTTCCTGTTGGCAGCTTCAGCTCAAATGGCTGCCTCCTCGGCATGCCGTAATCTCGCCAGGTGCGAAGTCTCGCGGACCAAGGAGGGGGGGGGGGGTGCATATGTGTGCGGTCGCGTGCAACGGTGGGTGGCTCAGACGGCATGCAGGGGTGGGGGGTAATTTACATCGGCGCCGAGGAAAAATGATGCAGGGGTGGGGGGTGCACTTCGAAGTGTTACTGGGCATTGGTCCGAGGATCCCCCTGCTACATCGGCACTACATTTTTCCTTGGCGCCGATGTAAATTACTTCAGACAAAATGTGGCTCAGACAGCATGCAGGGGTGTCAAATTGTAGGCAATTAGCCGTCGTAGTCATCAAAGGGACACTCGGACAAGTGGAATTGAATTCGTTCCATTAACTATAGCCGCCTTCTCCGATTTTTGACTTCGGGTGTTTGAGTCAATTAGTCATCGAAGGCGGACTGGTTACGAACCACACAGTCAATGTGGTTGGTTAATGTGGTTTATAGGTTTATAGGTGTTGACCTGGCTTCCAACCTTCATAAGCCACCAGCTCAAAAGTGTGTTAACAAGTGTGCCCCTCGTCCGGCTCCTCGCTCCTATTCTCGGTCCGCCCCTCCGGCTCCTCGCTCCTATTCTCGGCCCGCCCCTCCGGCTCCTCGCTCCTATTCTCGGCCCGCCCCTCCGGCTCCTCGCTTCTATTCTCGCCCCCCCCCCCTCCGGCTCCTCGCTCCTATTCTCGGCCCGCCCCTCCGGCTCCGTATTGGACGAAGGTCGTACGTTCTCGACGCAGTTTCGGTTCGTGGCCATCCCTACCGAAGAAGGAAGTGAAGCCGGTGCCTACTGGTAATAAGTTTTCACTCCTTCGTTCGTCTTCGGTGTCTCGGCCTGCCCGTCCGGCGCCACCCGCTCAAAAGTGTGTTAACTTGACGAAAGCTAAGATGGATAGGGATTTCTTTTGTTCGGCTTGCTCATGATTAATCAAAATAAAACAAAATAAAATGCTTCATTTAACTTACACATTGTTGTTTGTGTCTGTTCTTTCACTTGCTCAGGTTTTTATTTTATTTCTATTAACTTCGCCGCGCGCCCTCATGCCTTTCGTACTATAAACACCAATCGACCTTAAGCCACCAGTCATAACGGCTTTTTCAGACATAACAAGTTCACGCTCCCCGACACATTCTCATTAACAACGCGATACCCCAGCCCACACCACGCTTAATGGCTTCTTTCTAAATGAAACGGTAGCGAGACGCCTCCCCCGTCTCCTCTCCTCGGTCCTACTTGGTTCCTCGGACCAATGCCCAGTAACACCCCCACCCCTCTCCCCCGCCTCTTGACTTCGAAGTGCACCCCCCACCCCTGCATGCCGTCTGAGCCACATTTTGTCTGAAGTAATTTACATCGGCGCCGAGGAAAAATGTAGTGCCGATGTAGCAGGGGGATCCTCGGACCAATGCCCAGTAACACTTCGAAGTGCACCCCCCACCCCTGCATCATTTTTCCTCGGCGCCGATGTAAATTACCCCCCACCCCTGCATGCCGTCTGAGCCACCCACCGTTGCACGCGACCGCACACATATGCACCCCCCCCACCCCCCCCCCCTTGGTCCGCGAGACTTCGCACCTGGCGAGATTACGGCATGCCGAGGAGGCAGCCATTTGAGCTGAGGCTGCCAACAGGAACGGTTTATACGCCATAACACACTTATTCGGATACCAAATTCATTGGACTTAACATTTTCTGTTTCTCTGAGGTAGGATCTTTGATAATAATGTGACAGATTTTTTGTGGAAGCCTCCCCCTGCTACATCGGCACTACATTTTTCCTCGGCGTCGATGTAAATTACTTCAGACAAAATATCCGGGCATGCTTGGGCATTTTCTGACAGTCCGTAGCTGTTTAATTTTTACTGATTCAGGTGAGCCACACATATTGTCATGCACTGTGAGAAGAACAGTTGTGACTGGCGCACAGGTCCTCAACTAGCGCGACAGACAATTTTAAGTCGCGACGAGCGGACGCCAATTTGTTTGGTTTTTGGCTAAAAAGCGGATCAAATTTGCCAATGCTTGTGTTGCCAACTTAGAATCAACGTTGGGCCGATACTGCCATGCTGGCTGGGTTCTCAACGTACAAGTCGACCACTTGCGTATGCCCCTCCTGTTTTCATGGCGACGCGTCATCATGGTGGCTTCCGCAGTAGCCTGAGTAGGGTGAATAAGTGACATTGGTTATTTGGTATGGCCTAAATGATCCCATTTTTGTACTAAGAGATATTAGGCCTAGATATACGCATACGCGGATGCGACTGTCCTCTTGATCACGGAAAATGGCTGGTAACCAAAGAGAATCGTCGGAACTGAAGGAGCTCAAACAAAAAACAGCTCAATTTTACACCGAAAATGGGGTTCCACAAAAAATGGAGGAAATTTTGAACAGTACATTTTATGACAACCCCCAAGATGTCTATGGTCATGTGGTAGGTGTTGCCTGTTATGCTGCGAATAGCTTTCACTGAAGTCAAATTTGTAAGTGCTAAATAGCTGGACCAGTAATAAAAATAACGTATGAACTTCTCATACTGTTTAAAGTTGCATGTTGAGCTCTTTCCCGCCAAAACTAAAGAGGTCAAAATACAAATAAGAATCAGTCCTTGAATCATTCAAGATTGGTTTTGTGTATACTCCACCCATGCCAGACTGCCAAATAGTATCTCTTAGCCTTGCCCGTGATATCAATTAACCACAAATTTTCATTTCAGTGGTAAACGTCATCAGTTTGTATGCTTTGCGTTGCTTTGTTATAAGTAGCAGTGCCGCGACAGAGTGCTGTGGTGTCGCGGGATAGATACGTTTGCCACACCACAGCCGAAACAGCGAGGTTTATCAGGTTTCTGAATTTATGGAATGGAACAATCAAGTTTTCTGCAAATTTTGATATAAATTTCGCCTGGGCTTAGTTTTGGCGGGAAAGAACTCACCATGCAACTTTAAAACACTAAAAGTAAAACAGTAGCTAACGTCTTATTTTCAGACCAACCTATGCTAAAATAGAGAATGCCCAAATGTCACATCACAAAGAATGGTGGAACCGTGTGGTTGAGAGAAGCAAAAGCATATATAGTGCTATACTCATTTGCCCAAACACACTTTCATTATATTATTCATATGAAATCTTGTTTAAACTTTTACGGGACAGATGTCTTCATGTGTGATAGCTACCTTGACATCCATTTTGTAAGATTTCCAGCCATCTGCATATTATTTTAACCATCTTTTGCTTTGTGCGCAATCATTACTACCTGCACAATCACTGGCTAATAACTATGTCTGTATCCTTATCATTCACCATTGCTTAGCAATATATATCATATCCAGTCTGGCAGATTTGCTTTCTTTATAACAAAAATAGTAATCTTGATATTAGTGCAGTATGTGCTAACTAGGTAAAAGCTAAAATTACATGATTCTTAAATAGATTTAGATCTATTAGTTGCACTAAATATATTGCCTACCTTACCTTTAAAGTTGCATATCGAGCTGTTTCCCGCCAAAACTAAAGAGGTCAAAATACAAGTAAGAACCAGTCCTCGATTCATTTAAGATTTCTTTTGTCTATACTCCACGCATGCCAGACTGCTAAATGGAGTCTCTTAGTCTTGACCGTGATATCAATTTACCACAAGTTTTCATTTTAGTGGTAAACGTCATCTGCCCAAATGGCGATGTTTATCAGGTTTCTGAATTTACAGAATTAAACAATCAAATTTTCTGCAATTTTGGATATCAATTTCGCCTGGGCTTAGTTTTGGGGGGAAAGAACTCGATATGCAACTTTAATTATTATACTTCCATTACAGGCATCCTACTTTGAATCTTTTGCAAAGGAACCCATTATCTCTAAAGTAAGTAACTCCATTAAATAACAATTATTTGTGCAAGAGGCATTAGCATAGGCAATTGCCTGTTTTCAAATTGTAAATGTAATAAGAAATATGTTGAAATTACTATTACTTTAATATATAATAGTTTTCTTTTGAAACTGTTTGATAAAGGATTTGAATCCTTCTGTTCTTGAGTAAATGTATTTAATCCTTATATATTATATCGATTATGTTACATTACTTACAGGTCAAGAGCATTGAAGCTCTTGATAGTAAAGGGCAAACAGCTATTCATACAGAAATATTCTGCACTGTGAAAAATAAAGAAAAGGTAACTTGGAATCTGTATGTAATATGAACAGGTTATCATAATTACACTGAACTTTATATTAAAATTGATGATTTTTTTTTTTTTTTTTAATATTACTTCCGGTACATCCAGTACTTCCGGACTGATGGCCAAGACTACAAATAAGCCTTTAACTTTAGAAGAAACACTTCTTTGTAAATTATTCTTCGTATTACATATAACGAGGAACATATGCATGTGAAAGACCATTGTCTCTGATGAGTAATTTATACTGTGGTCATTCTTTCAGCTGGTGGCATCATATACCTCTGGTAATGAGTCACACCTTCATGATGGTGTCAAACAGGAGGACAGAGATGCAGCCGAACAGGAGAGACAGACATTTGTCACTGAGGCAATTAATATCATTAACAGCAATATCACTGAAGTCTTGTTGGGTGTCAACCCCAGGGACCAGCAACAGGTCGATGATGTCCTTCTGTAAGTAAACATCGACAGCCGTGAACAGACCGATGGTATCATGACATCTGAAGACATTGCAGTCTTAATTGGATCTTTGATATTCAAATTCACTGGATTGAAGGTGTGATAGTCCTGGCTAATTCACCAGCACTTAATAAATTGTCAATATCTGCTAGCGGATTTGAATTCATTTCAACGATGTTATGTAATGTTCTTAGTGTTCATATGCGTGCATTTACACCTGTAATTGTTTTTGTCTTCATGACATAATACAATCGCGTACTCTATTTCTTTAAAGGAGTGTCTTCAATAAATTGCGAAGTGACGAAGATGAAAGAGCAAAGGAAAGTCAAGGTGGAGTTGAAGGTGCTGCAACGGAAGCTCCTGTCCAAAGTCCAAAGCCGCCATCTGACTCTCCATCCAAAGCCAAGGGCACTAAGTCGCCGAAGTAACTATCGTTAATTGCTGCATATAACAACAGTATAAGAAATTTAGTCCTAGTACTAACGCCTTTTGGGATTCAATTCTGAACGCTCCTTTAATTATTATAGCCTTTATAGGTCATTATCAACATTATCATTATCGCAAAGTCGCGAGGTAAAGGCTTATATATATATATGTCCTCTGCTATACATCTGCCGAAGTATTCCTTAGCACAGTGTAGCTGATATGAGCACCAAGGTGGCTCAAACACCAATCTGTCACCATCGCTACGTATCTGGATGATAATGTCTTCGACATTTCAGGGGTAAAGGCAAAGGTCCCGCGGTGGTCATCGTTCCCGATGAGCCACGAGAGAACTTTCTGTGTGGCTGCAATGCTATATCGGCGGTGTCCCAAGCCGTGTGTGAAGCCGCCGCGGCGATCCAGGGTGGGCCTATCTACAGGCACGTGGCGACACTCAAGTCTCTCGAGGTGAGCGAACGAGGGTTCACACAGACACGCTGGATTCACACGGACACGCTGGGTTCACACGGACACGCTGGGTTCACACGGACGCGCTGGGTTCACACGGACACGCTGGGTTCACACGGACACGCTGGGTTCACACGGACACGCTGGGTTCACACGGACACGCTGGGTTCACACGGACACGCTGGGTTCACACGGACACGCTGGGTTCACACGGACACGCAGTGTTCACGCGGACACTCTGGGTTCACACGGACACGCAATGTTCACACGGACACGCTGGGTTCACACGGACACGCTATGTTCACACGGACACTCTGGGTTCACACGGACACGCAGGGTTCACACGGACACGCTGGGTTCACATGGACACGCAGGGTTCACACGGACACGCTGGGTTCACACGGACACGCTGGGTTCACACGGACACTCTGGGTTCACACGGACACGCTATGTTCACACGGACACTCTGGGTTCACACGGACACGCAGGGTTCACACGGACACGCTGGGTTCACACGGACACGCAGGGTTCACACGGACACGCTGGGTTCACACGGACACGCTGGGTTCACACGGACACGCTGGGTTCACACTGACACACTGGGTTCACACGGACACGCAGGGTTCACACGGACACGCTGAGTTCACACGGACACGCTGGGTTCACACGGACACGCTGGGTTCACACGGACACGCAGTGTTCACGCGGACACGCTGGGTTCACACGGACACGCAATGTTCACACGGACACGCTGGGTTCACACAGACACGCTATGTTCACACGGACACGCTGGGTTCACACAAACACGCTGGGTTCACACGGACACGCAGGGTTCACACGCACACGCTGGGTTCACACGGACACGCTGGGTTCACACGGACACGCAGGGTTCACACGCACACGCTGGGTTCACACGGACACGCTGGGTTCACACGGACACGCTATGTGCACACGGACACTACTAGTAAACTAAACTATTAGTATACAGCGTGAGTATATTTGTACAGCTATTACTGCATATTAATGATAATATCATTTTCAGGTTTCAGAACCATTGTCGGTCCCGTTGCCAATGGTAACTATATTTGCCGGTGGGAAGTGTGCCCCGGGAAAGCTGAACTGCATAAAGGACTTATGTATCATTCCGCGACCTGGGATGCCGTTGTCGGAGGTAAATAGGCGGGGTCAAATACAAAGTCGTTGTTCCCTTGGTAACGCTACGACGAACTAAGCGGAAACTCAGCATAGCCTGAAGGTAAACTTTTTGATTCAGTTTGAAAAATTCTTGGTCCTACCTCGCTTGACAAAAACATAAATGGTATGTATAATTTATGTATTTCGCACAATCTTGGTTGTGTCTGGCGCATTACGTAGTCCGCGCGTAAATGTTGAAGTCTATTGTTGATCTGAATTTTTTTTTTTTTATTAATTTCTGTAATTGCCATCCTTCAGTGAAAAATATTGATCTGTCGTAGTATGCTCAGCAGCTTCGTCCTCACTATTTAAAAATCTAAATATATCCATTTCAGAGTCTTAAGCATATAGCTGAGATACACAAACACTGTGTCCGTAGTGTATCATCCAAAGCAGGGGTAAGTGACGGAACAAGTGTCTATTTAGGAAATTATTGAAGTTAATATTAAGAATAACGCAGGCCAAATCACATAAAATTCTGTCCAACGATTTTCTGCACGATTCATGTTTTTTTTTTCGACACCCACGTCCGTACTATGGATGGCATAGACCGCCATTTATCGCAACTGATATAGTACAGTACGGCTGATAAATTATACGTTATGCGTGTTCATAACATGCAAATGGCCGTTTCAGGCGACGGGTCTGCCGACGAGCGACTACGGGGCTGTGTGGGCGCCCTTTGACCGCCCAGAGCAGGCCCTGGACCTCCTGCAGGAGGCAGTCTCCCAGCGGGGACTCACTGTCGGAGAGGACTTCCACATGGCCATCAACTGCGCTGGACACGAGATATTTGACTACGTACGTAGGGCTTTCAGCCGACGGATCCCCCCCCCACCAAAAAAAAATCGCGTCATACCGTTGGTGTTGAGAAGCTGCTCAATGTATGGGGTACTTCTATAGATAGCCAGATGCATTTATTGCTAAGGCCACCGGAAATTATGATATTGCATTCACCATGTAACAGCAATTTACATCTGCCTGTATACAGAAACAACATAGACATGTATTTGCGCAGCTGGGGTTTGAATCACATTGGGCTGGCCTAGTAGATCACACTCGACAATAGCCGAACGTGCTGTATAATTGAGCACGAGGTGACCGACCCCAGTCTGTGAAATCGACGCTCAATGGACGGGAGGGAATAACTTTTCCGATCTCCGAGATGGGCATCCAGGAATTCTTGGAGATTCGCGATTAGCTGTTGGCAATATCTGGGAACCGTTATCCGTACAATTCCTGGTTCAACGCGAAGACCCTTTCCTTATTTACCGCGATCCGTTATTATAGCAGTCTGTGAATTCCTCGATATTCGCGATATCACTTTTAAGTAGTTTTTTTTATCTAGAACAATCCTCATCTTGGAGATTCGATATTGCTCTCCCTAATTCTCGGGGATTCGCGATGTTAACTGTCGGTGTTGACTGTGTTACCACCAGGACAAGGGGAAGTACGAGGTGACGACGGGTCAGCTGAAGGCGGCTGATGACCTGGCGGAGTACTGGGCCGACATCCTGGCCAGGTACCCCGCCGTCATCGCCCTCATCGACCCCATGAGGAAACAGGTCAGTCCGCATGGCATTATACGCCCATGTTGTCCTGGTTAGCGCCATGCATGTCCACGTACTTCAATGGGATCAGCAGGGGGCCATTTCACTAAGCTCTCGTAACTTTTGCTTGTAAAATTTTGAAAATTTAAATTGCCCGCTCGGAAAAAAAGACAAATGTTGAATTTATTGCAAATGTATGGCAAACTTAGTTTTTAATAATATGAGTGAAAAATAAATTGCACGAAGATGGCTGCCCCGCAATATTCGCACAATAACGCTTATTTCCGTTGCTTTAAAAAAAAGTAAAATATATGGTTACGAGCTCGTAACTCCAGAACTCCAGGGCGAACGCGTTGGCAGTCAAAACGAACCTCGATCCGTCCGTGATCCATGTTTTCTGTCTTGGTGAATCGACGTCGCCTACGTACGAATCATATGAATGATGTCAATCCAACAGCAACTACCCAACAGGCTCAGTTTAGCGTAATGTGACGCAATGCGTTCAACAACTGCTTTATTATGCACGTCGTTTTGTGGGTCATTCTTGTGTATGTAGACAGATGTTGAAAATGCGGTCTAAGAATAAAGTTCTAAGATAAAAGTATAATAAATCCAATGGACACATCATCACCTTGTGGTTTTTATGATCACTTCCATGTAGGATTCAAGGGCTAAATGCCCTATGGAAAACCGCAGATACAACACATAAAAATGTAATTTCAGGAGAAGGAAGCGTGGACGAAGTTGTGCGAGAGGGTCTCAGAACAGTGTTACGTCATAGGAGATCACGTGCTTCCCCGCCCGGGGCTGCTGAGGGCTCACGGAAAGCCCGAAGACTGCCCGACAAGTGGCGCCATCTTGCGACTCGAGCAGGCGGACAGTGTCAGTGACGTCATGGCAGCCAGTAAACTGATGGAGGGTATGTTACTGGTTCATTGATGATTATTAAATAAGTATGGATAATAGGAGTGACTGTCATGGGGATATGTGGTTATTCCTCCTGTCCAATATTGAAATATATGTGTATCACTTTCAAATAATGTATTTATAATTAAGATGCATTAGTTTTTCATGA
The DNA here is from genome assembly GCA_964019135.1 of Arenicola marina. Taxonomy (NCBI): domain Eukaryota; kingdom Metazoa; phylum Annelida; class Polychaeta; family Arenicolidae; genus Arenicola; species Arenicola marina. The sequence continues at coordinate 34,150,168 of OZ025262.1, forward strand.
TATCTGGCATGTGTATTAACGCGCAGATTCTAAATATACTAAATAAAAGATAATGAGTAAATAAGATATAATGAAGTACTTTCGTATTTTTACGGGGTGAGGGGGTGTTGTTCGGCTGCTTTCCGGATACACTCACACACCCCAGCAAAGTGGCATTGACTTGGACTTTATTTAGGGTCAGTGGAAAAACCAGGAGTTGTGGCCGAGTAGTCCGAACGAGTAAAAGAAGTTTCCTAGTGACTCAAGTTTTTGATTTGCGTGTTCTATCTCTGGATCCTCAGCAGCAAGTGACTCTCTGGGCACCACCGGAATCTGGCGCACCGGAAGCCCGCGAAACCCCGCACAAAATTACCATAAATAAACCAAATACCGAAAACCGCTGAGACTATACCCGGCAGCAGTATGAACAAATTATCCAGAAACCACAAGGCACATTGACAATATTTGCGAAGCTTGTAACTCAACGGGCTCAAATACAGAAATTCTGGGGATTATTAATTTACGTTCCTCTTCCCCTTGTCAACGCCGTGTGAAGCAGCAATGGCAGAATGACCATCATTGGAGTTATGGATTCACTTTCCCAATCTGTTTAGGTTTCTTATCTGGATGACATTGATTTTGCCTTTCAGATGCCGGGAATCAGATTATCATATGCTGCGGCACAGGGGAGTCACCGGGCAGCTTTCTCGCCGATCTCGTGAGTAGATGTCGCTCTTTGATATCGTCTTGTCACTGCTAGTCTATGCCCATTACATCGCATGGAAACCTCAGTCTCACCCCACACATAATCAGTAGTCGGCCCAACATGAAACCTCGTACCCCTCATCAGCAAAGCGACCCCCGTCAAGGACCACTCAACTAAATGTGTATGTGGCTGTATGTGTTGCAGGCCGTCGGGTGCCAGGCCCGGTTCCTGAAGGTTGGCGCCCCGTGCCGAGGGGAGCGGGTGGTCAAGTTAAACCGTCTGGCGGCGATCGAGGCGGCGCTGGGGGCGGCAGGGCGGCTCGGCACCCTCCCCCAGCACGCCTTCCCGTCTCTGAAGCCGCCCTCCCCGACCCCGACACCCCCTGACGGCGATGGGGACGCAGGTCCGGGACAGGACGGAGAGGTGGAGAACGCGGGCTGATCCAGCACCCCCTGCTGACCCGGCACAACAGGCACACTCCGTACGCCAACCAGAAAGACGACCTGATGTTCCATAGTTGGAATCAACACATTATCACAACTCCCGTGATAAAAGTCTCGCATGAACGTAATCTCGCTCGTTCCAGTAAGACTTCTCGTTCCAATGCGACTGATAGTCCGACCCCTTCGTGGCAGAGCAGGGAACTAATCTGTTGGCGTTTATGCAGAAAACAAATAAAACAAACAAATAAAAGCGTTTACTCTTTTTTTTTTACAAAAACGTCTTTTTATTCGGTCAGTATGCTGGCTCTTTATACACGAGCGTCACACTGGGACTAATCAGCAGTCAGTTTTGACGCCATGTTACGTCCATGGCACTCGTCGTTAGTAATGGAATAACCCTTAGTCTAGTACTTGTTCATACACTGCAATAAACCGAAACCTTTCTAAATATCATTCATGGACACCACCTTTAGGTAGTCCGCTACGCAACTAGTCGTGGCACTTTCAGTCATATTCCAGAAGTTTTGTAATTTGTTCAGTTCCTTCGAAAATGAATGGCCTTTGTGTTGCTGCAAAGAAAAATTACCGGCTGTCCAGCACATCCATATGAAAATGTAGTAGAAATGAAACTATAGAATGTGTTTGAAAAAAGTAGAACTGAAACTAAAATACGTTGGACAAAAATAGAACTGAAGCAGCAAGTACATTGTGTATGTGATGCTGTATGTGAAGTTTGTCAGCTTGTACCTAGACTTTCGTTATCGAAAATAATATGAATAAACGTTGTTATATATATGTATTTATCCAGATAAATACGTTTTCCAGCATGTACTATATAATTCATACACACACACACGTGATGTTCTACTATAAAGCTGATAATTAGAACAATTCTTAGCCAGTGAGTATTTTAAACAATCATAAACAGCTAACCTACAACAATTTATAAATTATACTGGATTGGCAATGCAATGTCTACAATTTCGAATTACACGTTTATGCTCCATGTAGTAGTGCTATTGCTCCAGTACTCGGCAGACAGATTGACCTGAATATAGAACGAGCCCAATAGACCTGGAAAAAGACCGATAATATAATGTAACTTTCTGCCGACCAAAGTTCCTGGCCATGAGAGATTGCTGTGAAGCGTTCCCTAAGTTCACTTCATCGAGAATTTAATTATACAATTTTAAATTAAATTCGATCTTGAGAGTATAAATTTAATACGTTGAAGTCGTATAGTGCTCTAAATTGGAAAATATATCATGCCGCAAAAAGTATTTTTTCACAATGCAAGAGCTTTCACAGCAAGTTGCAGCATTTTAAAATGACGTGCAGCATATAGCACCAAAAAAGAATATGTTAGAAAAAAAAGTAGGAAAATATAACAAAAGCAGGATCGCTGGACAGGCTGAAATAACAGCAAGAGGAGTAACCTTTATTTAAACACGTTGCATTTGCCATCGAGCTATTAACACTGGCCCAAGAAATGTTGATAAACCATCCACTAGTTAGAGAAAAGACCAGTCACACATTCGGTCACAGTTCTCGTGCGTTCTTTGCCATGCTTTGAAGCCAATAAGAGCTCACGGGGTTTAGGGTTATTGTGTCGCTGACAGAACGCCTCACAATAAAGGGTTAGTGTTTCGGACATAATGCCTCACAGTAGAGGGTTAATGTGACTGACATACCGCCTCATATAGTAGAGGGTTAATGTGTCTGACATAACGCCTCACAGTTGAGTAACATTATTAAAGTGTAAAGTCACAAGATTTGTTCAGTTACATACCGATTCTTATAGCACAGTGGCATAAATAGCGGCAAGCAAACTAGACCGCTTAAACAAGCTCTCACATTACATGATATTCATTCATAACCTGTGCGTGTACAGACATGGGTTACGTTACCACTACCAGCTTCGGAGAGGAAGGCTCACCAGTCCCCTCCATGTCAAAGTAATAAGCGATATGGTAGCCGAGAGAAACGGGAGTGAGGGACCAAGGACGTATTGCCATCCCACTAGAACATCGCGGCACCCCACACACACTAATGCATACAGTAATTGACAACCACATGGATAGACCGTATGCGTACCCTTCCCGTGACATCTCAATCATAAAACAATATTTTTATCAAGCATTGCGAAATAACTTCTGGAATGTGTTTTGTTCGATATTTAAAGCTTCCCGAAAGGTGCGAATGTTAATCAGGGTTCGGAAACCACAGACATATAGGCTGCCTACCATCAACAGTAAAGAGTGTTGTCCATAATCAACAACAGCTCCTCGGCTGAGTGAAAGATTTCAATACGTGGAATGGAAACTACTAAAGGTCCAGAGAGAAATACGCTTGTAACACGTGATCTGGAATGTGCATCATAGGTCCTATATGTAGTAAATGTCGTAACATTTTACTAATTGATACTAATTATACCGTAACAACATAGTACCACAAACAATCCGCGAGATAGTATTAATTATCACACGTGCGCTGATATGCAAAGCGATACCATAGGAAATAAATACTCGAATTGGATAGGCAGCCACCATGTTTGGTAGGTTAAACAAACTTGCTTGGCGTAATTCAAAACTTACCATTCGAGGTAAAGCCAAGAAAGTAAATTGAATAACTTCCATTTTCGTTGCCTGCGAAACATTTTAGGCGTCCTAGGCGTCTAGGCGTCCACCAGCGAGCACAAACCAAGATCTATCGACAGGTCACCGATGACTGCGGAAAGCTCTGTCGATCAGAGATAGGCTTACTCAGTCATCAGCGTAAATGCCGCGTTACGAATCGTATAACTTAAACCAAACAAAGCTGCAAATCCATCGTCTTTCGCAGACGGACGGATGCCAACAACCATAGGATTTCACACACATCCGATTCGACACAACGCGTGGTAACTGAATGGGGATGAGAGTGCTCACCACGTGGTCACTGAATGTGGATGAGAGTGCTCACCACGTGGTCACTGAATGGGGATGAGAGTGCTCACCACGTGGTCACTGAATGTGGATGAGAGTGCTCACCACGTGGTCACTGAATAGGGATAAGTGCTCACCACGTGGTCACTGAATGTGGATGAGAGTGCTCACCACGTGGTCACTGAATAGGGATAAGTGCTCACCACGTGGTCACTGAATAGGGATAAGTGCTCACCACGTGGTCACTGAATAGGGATAAGTGCTCACAACGTGGTCACTGAATATGGATAAGTGCTCACAACGTGGTCACTGAATAGGGATAAGTGCTCACTACGTGGTCACTGAATGGGGATAACTGCTCACCACGTGGTCACTGAATAGGAATAACTGCTCACCACGTGGTCTAAAAAAGAGAACAGTGCAGTGTTCAGCACGAATAAATCGGGTGCCAATATGAGACCTCCAGCAAAACCTCGACTCTCACCTTGCAGTGGACCACTCGCAAGAGGAAACGTTTCAGCCAATTACATGAGCCGTAACTCGCCAATTACAGAAATCGACAACTAACGTGAGCTTAACGTAGCTTTCTACTTGCTGGTCGTTCTTCCATTTCCGGATGAACCATTCTTTTCAGCATAGCTCACGTATGAATCACGCCTACCATATACTACAATGATCCAGTTCGTGGGCTCACTAGATCATTGAAGATGAACCCATTAGCTAGGGCCTGATTCAACGCAGGGGTCACACCCAAAATACTGTATGTACAAGACAATATTGCAGGGGAAAGGTCTAAACCTCGTCAACGTCTTCTTGTTTTTTATATTCTTTTATCGCCATCTGTGATTTATCACATGTCGTCATATAGATGACGCGATCATGATACAAATTCTATATCTCAGTTTGTTATAAAGCGGCTCATGCTACCATGGTAATGTCAGTCCTTGTTTTAGCATAGCTCAGTTACTACTCATGCCTGGCGTTCACAGCAATGGTCGCATGTGTAAACCCTGACATGAGGAATGTATCGCAGAAGTTACCGTACATGGAGGCGCCGAGACCAATGTTAACCAAACGGTTCCATAGAGATTATCTCCTTATCCCCACACTTTGTAGGCTTTTTCTCTCTTGTCGGACTCATTTCATCACCGGGGAATACATCGAGAGTGAACACTTTTGAACTTAATACCAAACGTTTCCGTGGCTGCAATTTACACTTAACAATGCATACTGTAAACTATTTACCGCATGAAAACTACAAATAATTACAACAACGCGGCTATGTACCCAGCTACCTGTTGGTAACAGTTCATTATAAAGCCAAAGCACCCTGTAAGTGGGATACTAAGTACACTCTGGGGCCACAGTAACGGCGGCGTCAAGGTTACAGATACAGATTTAAATGCTTTACAGAAGAACCTGTATAAACCCACTATGCATGGGACTGAGTGATACCGTCGGTTTACAGTGTTTTCCGGTTGATCAAGAATAAAGTACAAGATCGCAAAACGTTTTACTTTACTCAGCGTACGGTTTACGGATGTTCTATTACAGCTTACACCACACACTCACTTACAGGCTGCAAGACGTTGTCCGCAGATATCAGCTATGCACGATTAAGTTAATTTGGCTGATGCTGCCTGTGAAAATATCAACAGCCATATTTAAAGATGACCTGAGCCTGTGCATGATGCATTGAACAATGGCGTCTGTCCGGCAGCCGCGATGTTTGGAGTTTGCCTCGGAGGACAGATGCTACATCTACGAGAATGACTCAGGTAAACGGGCGCTAAATTCAGCAGAAAGACGCTTCGCATGACGCGTTTCTTCTTCGCCTCGCCAGCATGATCTCGGCCCGGATGTTAGAGCTGAACACTGTCCGTGGATCCCCGAGACTTGAGCGACGAGGCGCTATTGGTGGCTTGACTACCAGAGTGGCTGACAAAACAACAAACAATGTCACAATAGGAGCCCGTTCGATAAACACACTTATTCTCTAAACGAAATAACATTTTGTGAATTTAGTTATAAAGACTTCCAATAGTACAAAGGGTGACAACCCGTGGAAAAAATATACTTATGGCTTGGATACACTTACTGGGAACCGGGTAAATAGACTTGGATGAAGTTGGGACATTATTGGACGGTAAAGGCTCAATCGACACTATAATAAAAAAAGGTCTTGTGTGTGTGTAACGGAGGCACCCACCTGCCGTCCCCATCGCCTGATTCCTCCTCTATCAGCGACAGATCCTTGGCGCGAACTTTCATTATCGTCTCCTGCAGCTCAGTCATTCCGGAAGACGCCGCCCCGGGGCCTCCCCCATACCTAGGAGAGGTGGGCGCCCCGGGGCTCTTATTCAGCTTGCCGTCTCCCGTCGACTTCCGTCGCTTCATGTTGGCCTGTCGATAGACACAGATGGACCGGTGTGTTAACTCATTGTGCACACATCAGGTGAACCGGGGGGCTCGGGTGCTTGGTCATATGACGTCATTATACAATGTACTTATCCAACGTCATTGTATGGCGTTAGTGTACAATTTATATTTAAATATCCAAAGAAGAAGTATGAAGACCGATATCACACAGACATATCAGTTTGCCTTTTAGTAGGATAACTTCTGTGGGACATTCATCGTGGCAGGATGAAGGTAGAATAAGAGCCGGGAGTAACTCCCTGTTCTTCACGAAGTTTCACATGTTTTAGTGAAGCTAAAGCCAAGCACCGGCCGCTTGGGCTGGCCCAGCAGAGCACACCCAACAACAGCCGAACGACCTTGACCTACTTGGAGACCGGGTGACCTCATCCGGGTAGCAGGTTCAGATTCCTTACATTATTGAAGGTGAAAAACACTTACCATAATTCTCTGTAGGTCTTCCATGGCTGAGGACGGAGTCTCTGGTAACGAAGGCTGTGAGTAAGAAAAACAATATGAATGACCGGTATAAATATACAAGACACACCCCACTAGTAGTGGAGCTGAACAGTGGAGGGCGGACATGGAATACCCGGCCTACATTTTAAAAATGACTAAATAAAGATAAACAATGTGAAACCCTATACACAGTGAAATGTATCAACGCTATGATACAACCACTATCATCTGTCACCCTCAGTAGTTTAGCGAAGATTAAGGACAATATATACAAGGCACACAGAAATAAAACCTGGATGTTTTGTGCGCACGTTGACTGAGAAAAGAAATGTTGGTGTTTAATGCTGCTTTTGTTCACAAAAAGGCTAAAATGAGCCAAGAAACCTTCAGGGACAGAGACAGGTGACGGGATGAAACATGCCATGCTTGCACAAGAACCGGAAGTGACGTGAAACATGCCCCAGATACAGGTGCCAGTTTTCGTACCCATGAAAGACATGTTTATTTGCAGCTCAGCATGCTTACCAACTGAGCCAGGGAGGCTCCTATAATGTCTACGGTAACAGAAATATAGTTGCAGAGGCAAGTACAGACCGGCACAGAGATGGACAACCTAAATAGAAAATGGCAGCCAATAATGCACGGATTACTGTGATAGTATGATGAAATATCGTGAATGCTATGTACAATGTCTTTTGTCTGATGTGAAATAAAAAAAATAAAAAAGAAAGAAATATAAGCATCAGTGTTAGTTTAATCGTATTGTTAGTAAAGCAAAACACAAGGCAACCGAACCAGTAAGATCTGCAGACGCCGGCAAATCATCGCTGTACAAGTATTGCAAAGGCATCATTCGGTATATGTGAAAATGTTCGACAGCCCAACAATTAGCGTTATTATGTATTACTAGAACGACATCACATTAATAAACATAATTCTCATTCCCTACCGACAAACACTGGCTGAAAACCTCTTTGTGCCGCTAATATGGTTTAAACGAACTATACAAGTATAATAAATACACGCATGTAAATCTGAGAAAAATGTGTTACCCAAGAAAAATATTGCATTGATTTTTTATTTGGTGTATATTTATGTATGAAGCATATACCGGTATATACATGCCTTTATCAGGGCTCGAAATTACCTAGAAAATGTCGACCTACTTAGTCACTTTTATTAGTAGACAATGAAACTAGCGACCTTTTTCTGGAAGATAGTTTCCTTAGGACAAAAACGTCGAATTGTCAACCAAGTGTAGCGCGCATTACGAACGATCTCAAAAATGAACTTGTCTGTCCGTGCATGCCTTGGTTGGTTGGCTGCTTATTCAGGACGCTTTAGCCACTTTTGTTCATACCGCCTGAATGGGAGAAGGGAGGGAGAGTGGAGCCATGTCCCCGGGGGTAACCCCCTACTTTTTACGAGAGGAACATGGGATCTTTATCCCGCGACCACACAGACATGGCCACAGCAGGGCGCGAACCACCGATCCACGTGCCGTTAGCCTCTCAGGTGACCAGAGCACTCAAGGCGAGCGCTCTAACCCACTGAGCTATCGCGCCGACCCCCCGTGCATGCCTTGATGGCCGGTAAGACTCCCCGCTGTCAGGGCCGGGATACAACACACGAGACATCGGTCTCATCAACAAGGACCATATAGGATCACGCTGAATTGCTTTTACAACGTCAGCCTGATTGGTTTGGCGTAACAATGCATTCGAATTCTTCCACATGCAAACTTAACAGTCATTTGACTAACGGTGAGGGTCATGCACGCACCACATGAACTGCACGGTGTTGTTAGGCACACATGGCCAAGATACAAAGCCAGCAAGCAGCAGTGTTAGCACTTATCACAGACATTTTTTTCTGTGAAAGTACAGTTTGCTATTTAAACCTTAATTTGTGGCAATAATTTATATACAGGAACAAATTTTATATACTGTACATGTAACATGTATCCCCAGCATACCAAGCGCGTCTTCCCTAGTCTCTAATATATTATATATAGTTCATGCGTCCCTCTGCTATTATATAACGTGACCACAATGACAAGCCTCTTGCCTTTCTTGGCGGGTCCTGCAAAAATATAAGCCACCGTCACGTAAGCAAAACTGTTGTCTCGTTACCACATTCGCATGGATATTAAGCCAAAAATCATCACAACATATACTTTGTTGCCCCGATGTTCGGCACAATAGTGGAAGGGCGAAGTGTCTATTAGAAGCTTGATGGGGATTGTAAATCCACTTCCGTCTTTCCACTTTTTACACGATTAGAACAAACAATGCAATGTTAAATATGATATACATACAAGAAATCTACTTCATACTTCGCACCACTACATCGTCACATCCTGGGTGGACATTTCTATGATACATGCTGTTACTGCCATGGAGTAAAATACTCGAGGCAATGTGATAGGCAGTTAGCACGTCGGTTTATGCATGGCGCTAAGGGTCATAAGAAAGGGGGCAACGCGGATAGGAGCCGTGTGTCTGGGGATACCCTTCTACTCTATCCAAAGGCGTGGGATCAATGTACAATCACAGATTGCACCGGTGGGGTTCGAACCGAAAGCTGCAAATCCCTCGTCTGTGGCAGATGGACGGATGCCAATCAACCTGGGGCTGGGGTCTGCACACCAACCGCTTGGTAACTGGGTCATGGGGACGATGCAGGATCCCCTAGGGTAGAACCGGCAGATCCAAGTGCCAGGGTGGCGGACCCGGTGAACCCCCCCCCCACCCTCCTTCCACCTCCCCCTGGGAAGTGGCAGTGTACTCACCCGGCGATCCACGTTTGACCTAAGGAAGCTTGATGGGCCACCTCCGCTCTGTATCCGCTTCATCATCTCCTTCAGCGCGTCGTCAAACTTGGGATCATGTGGCCCTGAAACACACCAGATACAACACCTGTAACGCACCAGATATAACACCGTTAACACATCAGATATAACACCTATAACACACCTGTAACACCAGATATAACACATTTAACACATCAGAGACAACACCTTAACACACCTTATACAACACCTGTAACACCAAACGTAACACATTTAAGACATCTGATATAACACTTGCAACACCAGATACAAAACACATGTAACCCACCAGATACAGCACCTGTAAGGCACCAGATATAACACCTTTAACACACCAGATATAACACCTATAACACACCTGATACAACACCTGTAACATATCTGATACAACACATGGAACACACCACATACAGCACCTGTAACACCAGATATAACACCTATAACACACCTGATACAACACTTGTAACACCAGATACAACACCTGTAACACACCAGATACAACACCTATAACACACCAGATACAACACCTATAACACACCAGATAGAACACCTTGAACACACCAGATATAACACCTTTAACACCCCAGATATAACACCTATAACACACCTGATACAACACCTATAACACACCTGATACAACACCTATAACACACCAGATATAACACCTTTAACACACCAGATACAACACCTAAAACACACCTGATACACCTATAACACACCAGATATAACACCTATCACAGATCTGATACAAGACCTGTAACAGATCTGATACAACACATGAAACACACCACATACAGCACCTGTAACACCAGATATAACACCTTTAACACATCAGATACAACATCTATAACACACCTGATACAACACATGTAACACCAGATATAGCACGTTTAACACATCAGATACAACACCTTAACACACCTATAACACATTTAACACATCAGATATAACATTTGCAACACCAGATACAACACATGTAACACACCAGATACAAAACACCTGTAACACACCAGATATAACACTTGTAACACCAGATACAACACATGGAACACACTACATACAGCACCTGTAACACATCAAATACAACACATGTAACACATCAGATACAACACATGTAACACATCAGATACAACACATGTAACCCACCAGATACAGCACCTGTAACACACCAGATACAACACCCGTAACACCAGATATAACACCTTTAACACATCAGATACAACACATGTAAAACACCAGATACATTTACAAGAGACAAGCAGCCTAGCCACGTGGTGAAGGACGTGACTTTGACCCGGGACTTGACGTACCTCTACGTAAAGGGGACACCAGGGACTCCGCCGGCCCCCCCTTCTTCGTATTCTTCTTGAAGGGGCGGAAAATCCTGAAAATAACACGATCGACATTCATACGCAGAATATATTACCAAAAGTAACGATTTTTAATAATATTGAGATCAGGAATGTCAACGTACAAAATGTTCTATATGGCGAATTAAACACATATCAACAGTGAGCTTTGTGTTTTCAACATGTGAAATCAATCTTTATAGATGCTCCACTTGATGTAATCATAGTGACGTTATACAAACACGTACTGATACCATGTCACTATTCACTATAATCATTCAAAGCAATTACAGAACGCCAGACAAATGTCCGTTGTTTGTTTCGGAACACTTCGGTCCCTTACCCAGAAATATTAGGCAAATGGCATATCATTTGTAACTTAATTACTATTAATTTTGTTAATATGTTAATATATATCTGGTAAGTATATGTTCTCGTTTGTCCGCTCTTGGGTTCTAATTTATTAAAGTGACCTGTTTGTCTACTCCTCAGCTTGATGGGAAATAAAGACAAAATCAAATCAAATTTAAACGGAGATGTACAGACATACAGAAATGCGTACACGAAAGGGCATACTCAACGGTCACACAGGCCGCTCTGATGGCTTTAGGTCAAGAACTTTATCCAGACTGCCGAACTTAAAGACAGCTGATAACATGTGTAGGATGCGATGGGATAAAGTACTGACTTGAAGAGGCCCGCGGGTGGGAGAGGGGGTGGGGGTGGCGGTGGCGGATGTTTCAGTTTCTGCTCCGCTACATCCAATTTGTCGGTCAGATCCCGATCTTCAGTAGTCGTAAAAAGTAAATCGTAACTTGTACTATAAGGATCACCATGGCGAGAACAATACTAGAGTACTAAATTTAGACAGATAACTGAACATACGATTGCTCTGTTGGGACAAACATAAAGATAAAGACTATAAAATAAGAAATGTAAGGCCGTATGGTATTATAATTAGGAACATATAAAAACAATTAAAACATACAAAAACTAACAAATATAGTGAACATGTTCACTGATTTATGTGTAATTGTTCATATTCACCAGTGGGTAGAAAACGGTAAAACAGATCAACCCAATTAAAAAGTAACACAGGTAAGCACACGACACGACATTGTTTTCATAGCGGGTGACGTAAATGTTTATCAGTGTCTCGGGGTGGTGACCTAAACATATATGATCACAGCTATTTAAATATACAGGGTGTCACATTGGAGTCTACCCCCCGCTAAACATACAGGGTGCCACACTTGAGTCTACCGCCCGCTTACTTTCTCTCTCCAGCTTGAGCTTGTATTTCTCGAGCTCTGTGTATTGCTTCTGCGTCTGTTCCATCTGCGCGGAGGTGGCGTCCAGCTGGCTCTGCAGGGCGTCCAGCCGCTCGGCCTCACTCGACTCCTCCACCACAGTCTCCAGCTCACGCACCTGGCGGCGGCGGGGGCAAGCAACGGGGTCATCAGGTGCATCGGGTGGAGGGGGGAGATGGAGGAATGGATGGATGGATGGGTGGATGTTCGGGGGGAGCGGTGGATTGTGTGGATGGGGGGATGGGGAATGGGGGGATGGGGGAATGAGGGGGTGGGGGAATGGATGGATGGAGGGATGGGGGAATGGGGGAATGGATGGATGGATGGGTGGATGTCTGGCGGGAGGGGTGGATGAGTGGATTGGGTGGATGGATGTCTGGGGAATGGATGTCTGGGCGGATGGGGGGATGGGTGGGTGGATGTCCGGGGGAAGGAGTGGTTGGGTGGATTGGGTGGATGGATGTCTGGGGAATGGATGTCTGGGGGGATGGAGGGATAGATGTCTGGGGGGATGGGGGGATGGGTGGGTGGATGTCCGGGGGAAGGGGTGGATGGGTGGATTGGGTGGATGGATGTCTGGGGGATGGATGTCTGGGGGATGGATGTCTGGGGGTTGGATGTCTGGGGGGATGGGGAGATGGATGTCTGGGGGGGATAGGGGGATATGTGGATGGATGGGTGGATATCCGGGGGGAGAGGTGGATGGTGGATTGGGGGGATGGGTGGATGGGTGGATGGGTGGATGGATGTCTGGGGGATGGGGGGATGGGAGGATGGATGTCTGGGGGATGGATGTCTGGGGGATGGCTGTCAGGGGGGATGGCTGTCAGGGGGATGGCTGTCAGGGGGATGGATGTCTGGGGGATGTATGTCAGAGGGATGGATGTCTTGGGGATGGATGTTTGGGGGATGGCTGTCAGGGGAATGGCTGTCAGGGAGATGGATGTCTGGGGGATGGATGTCTGGGGGATGGCTGTCTGGGGGATGGCTGTCAGGGGGATGGCTGTCAGGGGGATGGCTGTCAGGGGGATGGACGTCTGGGGGGAGGGTGAATGAGTGGATGGGTTGCTGGGGTAGTTGGTTGGTTTGATGCGTGGGTGGGTGGGTGGGTGGGTGGAAGGATGGACGGATGGGTGGATGGACGGATGGGTGGGTGGGCGGGCGGGTGTGCGGATAGAGGGGCGAATAGGGTTGTACAGTTTTCGCAAGTTCTATTTCCGGTTTGGGTCTTTTGGGGACCAACAAAAAAACACGTGCTCTTAGAACGAGTGCGCATCACGCTGGTGCCTTGCTGCAACTGCGTGACTCGCACTTATTGTAGTCAACGTTTTAGTGTTGGGAACCGGCTGGCTGCGCGGTTTGTGCGTGAAGAATCGAGTGGGTGTGAAACTATTTTTTGTTTGCTTTGGTCCAGGCATGGCTAACTATAAAATCATTATATAATTAAAGATAAGACATTTATCTCTCCATAATGCATGTGGTCCGTTCGATGAGACTGTTGGAAGCGTTGTATTTTGAGCCCAATCATCGATGTTTACAGTTCTACGACAAACGGAGCACCATTTGTCCTCACCTGCTCAGTCCATATAAGGAGCGTTGTTACGTAACCATAGATACCGCGCGCAGACACGCGCGTCATGATGATTATTACGTCATACGACATGGAAAACCCCGCGCAGCGCGTTAGATCGCCTGACACTGACAGTCACTCATTAGACAACCGCATTCTGGTTTATCAACTGCCTAACCGCTCATACATTACATAAATCTACTCGGATGGTTATAATTCGGATATGCACATCGTAAGCATTCATATATTAGAATAGTCAACGTACCTGTGTTTGTACCCAGGTGGTGGAGTGGGGGGGGGGTTTACCTACCCTGGGTTTGTGGGTGATTCTCCTTTGCTCCACGGTGTGGGTGGGGGGTGGGAGGAGGGGAGGGGTGTACTGACCCTGTGTCTGTGAGTAATTCGCTCCCGTTCCATGGTGTGGGTAGGTGAGAGGAAGGGGGGGGGGGGGGTGCACTGACCTTGTGTCTGTGGTAAATTCGCTCCTGCTTCACGGTGTAGACGGGAGGTGGCAGGGGGAGGGGTGTACTGACCTTGTGTTTATGGGTAATTCGCTCCTGCTCCACGGTGTGGGTGGGAGGTGGGGGGGAGGGGGAGGGGAGGAGTGTACTGACCTTGTGTTTGTGGGTAATTCGCTCCTGCTCCACGGTGTGGGTGGGGGGTGGGGGGAGGGGTGTACTGACCTTGTGTATGTGGGTAATTCGCTCCTGCTCCACGGTGTGGGTGGGAGGTGGGGGGAGGGGGGGAGGAGTGTACTGACCTTGTGTTTGTGGGTAATTCGCTCCTGCTCCACGGTGTGAGTGAGAGGTGGGGGAGGGGGGGGAGGGGGGAGTGAACTGACCGTGTGTTTGTGGGTAATTCACTCCTGCTCCACGGTGTGGGTGGGAGGTGGGGGGATGGGGGGGGGGAGGAGTGTACTGACCTTGTGTTTGTGGGTGATTCTTCCCTGATCCACTGTGTGGGTGGGAGGTTGGGGTGGGGGGGGGTGTACTGACCCTGTGTTTGTGGGTAATTCGCTCCTGCTCCACGGTGTGGGTGAGAGGTGGGGGAGGGGGGGAGGAGTGTACTGACCTTGTGTTTGTGGGTAATTCGCTCTTGCTCGATCTCCTTGGATAGGTCCTCGATCTTCATCAAGGCGTCGTGAAGTCGCTTGTCGCTGGTGGCCGAGGCGATGAGGACGCTGCTCTCCCGCACCACGGCGTCTCGCTCCGACAGCATCTGACATCAAAATTACACGTACAGGTCGCGTGTGTGGTGCGCACAGGGGCTAAACCAGGGAACCAGGCAACTGCCCGAAACAAGAAGGGCTAAACCGGGGAACCAGGCAACCGCCCGACACAAGAAGGGCTAAATCGGGGAACCAGGCAACCTTCCGACACAAGAAGGGCTAAACCGGGGAACCAGGCAACCGCCCGACACAAGAAGGGCTAACCCGGGGAACCAGGCAACCGCCCGACACAAGAAGGGTTAAATCGGGGAACCAGGCAACCTCCGGATGCAATAAGGCTAAACCGGGGAACCAGGCAACCGCCTGACACAACAAGGGCTAACCCGGGGAACCAGGCAACTGCCCGACACAAGAAGGGCTAACCCGGAGAACCAGGCAACCGCCCGACACAAGAAGGGCTAAACCGGGGAACCAGGCAACTGCCCGAAACAAGAAGGGCTAAACCGGGGAACCAGGCAACCGCCCGACACAAGAAGGGCTAAATCGGGGAACCAGGCAACCTTCCGACACAAGAAGGGCTAAACCGGGGAACCAGGCAACCGCCCGACACAAGAAGGGCTAAACCGGGAAACCAGGCAACCTCCGGATGCAATAAGGGCTAAACCGGGGAACCAGGCAACCGCCTGAAACAACAAGGGCTAACCCGGGGAACCAGGCAACTGCCCGACACAAGAAAGGTTAAACCGGGAAACCAGGTAACCTCACGACACAATGAAGGATGAATGGGTGAAACAAGCCCCAGATTTGGTGCCCGAGTTTCCCGGATTCGAACCCAGGACCTACTGAACCACCCTTTTGTGGGCTAACACTAGGAAAGCCCATGGGCATTGTTTGAAATGCAAGGATGAAACGCTAGACACACACACACACAAATCGTATCAAGAGCTCTTCATAACAACCATTCCGAGAAACGTTCTTCAAAACGAGACAATAGTTTAACATCATGTCACGAACATAGTTATTACTGCAGGAGACTAGTTGCTAAGGACTTCTTACCTTGGAAGCGTATTTTTCGGCCTCGTTTTGTAGAGACAGCAGATCGTTATACTTCTCTCTGAGAGCCACGTATTCGTCATAGGCTACGGTGGACACTGTAGACAGGGGAAGTGATAACATCGTCAGTAACTAATCACAGACATTAATACTCGTCGTAGGCTATGGCGGACACTGTAGACAGGGGAAGTGATAACATCGTCAGTAACTAATCACAGACATTAATACTGGTCATATGCTATGGCGGACACTGTTGACAGGGGAAGTGATAACATCGTCAGTAACTAATCACAGACATTGACACTCGCCATAGGCTATAGTGGACACTGCAGACAGCGAAAGTGACAACATCGTCAGTAAATAATCACAGACATTAACACTCGCCATAGGCTATGGTGGACACTGCAGACAGGGGAAGTGACAACATCGTCAGTAACTAATCACAGACATTAACACTCGCCATAGGCTATGGTGGACACTGCAGACAGGGGAAGTGACAACATCGTCAGTAACTAATCACAGACATTAATACTAGTCATAGGCTATGGCGGACACTGTAGACAGGGGAAGTGGCAACATCGTTCGTAGCTAATCACAGACATTAATACTCGTCATAGGCTATGGTGGACACTGTAGACAGGGGAAGTGAGAACATCGTCCGTAACTAATCACAGACATTAACACTCGGCATAGGCTATGGTGGACACTGCAGACAGCGAAAGTGACAACATCGTCAGTAACTAATCACAGACATGCATACTCGTCATAGGCTATGGTGGACACTGTAGACAGGGGAAGTGACAACATCGTCCGTAAATAATCACAGACATTAATACTAGCCATAGGCTACGGTGGACACTGTAGACAGGAGAAGTGATCACATCATCAGTAACTAATCAGACATTATGCTCGTCAAAAGGCTACGGTGGACACTGTAGACAGGGGAAGTGAGAACATCGTCAGTAACTAATCACATACATTAATACTCGTCATAGGCTATGGCGGACACTGCAGACAGGGGAAGTGATAACATCGTTAGTAACTAATCACAGATATTAATACTCGTCGTAGGCTATGGTGGACACTGCAGACAGGGGAAGTGGCAACATCGTCAGTAACTAATCACAGACATTAATACTAGTCATAGGCTATGGTGGACACTGTAGACAGGGGAAGTGATAACATCGTCAGTAACTAATCACAGATATTAATACTAGTCATAGGCTATGGTGGACACTGCAGACAGGGGAAGTGACAACATCGTTCGTAGCTAATCACAGACATTAATACTCGTCGTAGGCTACGGTGGACACTGTAGACAGGGGAAGTGATAACATCGTCAGTAACTAATCACAGACATTAATACTCGTCATAGGCTATGGTGGACACTGTAGACAGGGGAAGTGAGAACATCGTCCGTAACTAATCAGACATTAACACTCGCCATAGGCTATGGTGGACACTGCAGACAGCGAAAGTGACAACATCGTCAGTAACTAATCACAGACATGCATACTCGTCATAGGCTATGGTGGACACTGTAGACAGGGGAAGTGACAACATCGTCCGTAAATAATCACAGACATTAACACTCGCCATAGGCTACGGTGGACACTGTAGACAGGGGAAGTGACATCGTGAGTAACTAATCACAGACATTATTAGTCGTCATAGGCTATGGTAGACACTGTAGACAGGGGAAGTGAGAACATCGTCCGTAACTAATCACAGACATTAACACTCGCCATAGGCTATGGTGGACACTGCAGACAGCGAAAGTGACAACATCGTCAGTAACTACTCACAGACCTTAATATTGGTCATAGGCTATGGCGGACACTGTAGACAGGGGAAGTGGCAACATCGTCAGTAACTAATCACAGACATTAACACTCGTCATAGGCTACGGTGGACACTGTAGACAGGGGAAGTGATAACATCGTCAGTAACTAATCACAGACATTAATACTCGTCATAGGCTATGGCGGACACTGCAGACAGGGAAAGTGATAACATCGTCAGTAACTAATCACAGACATTAATACTAGTCATAGGCTATGGTGGACACTGTAGACAGGGGAAGTGAGAACATCGTCAGTAACTAATCACAGATATTAATACTCGTCAAAAGGCTATGGCGGACACTGTAGACAGGGGAAGTGAGAACATCGTCAGTAACTAATCACAGATATTAATACTCGTCGTAGGCTATGGTGGACACTGTAGACAGGGGAAGTGACAACATCGTCAGTAACTAATCACAGACATTAATACTCGTCATAGGCTATGGCGGACACTGCAGACAGGGAAAGTGATAACATCGTCAGTAACTAATCACAGACATTAATACTAGTCATAGGCTATGGTGGACACTGTAGACAGGGGAAGTGAGAACATCGTCAGTAACTAATCACAGATATTAATACTCGTCAAAAGGCTATGGCGGACACTGTAGACAGGGGAAGTGAGAACATCGTCAGTAACTAATCACAGATATTAATACTCGTCGTAGGCTATGGTGGACACTGTAGACAGGGGAAGTGACAACATCGTCAGTAACTAATCACAGACATTAATACTCGTCATAGGCTATGGCGGACACTGTAGACAGGGGAAGTGATAACATCGTCAGTAACTAACCACAGACATTAATACTAGCCATAGGCTACGGTGGACACTGTAGACAGGAGAAGTGATCACATCGTCAGTAACTAATCAGACATTATGCTCGTCAAAAGGCTACGGTGGACACTGTAGACAGGGGAAGTGATAACATCGTCAGTAACTAATCACAGACATTAATACTCGTCATAGGCTATGGCGGACACTGCAGACAGGGGAAGTGATAACATCGTCAGTAACGAATCAGATATTAATACTCGTCGTAGGCTATGGTGGACACTGCAGACAGGGGAAGTGGCAACATCGTCAGTAACTAATCACAGACATTAATACTAGTCATAGGCTATGGTGGACACTGTAGACAGGGGAAGTGATAACATCGTCAGTAACTAATCACAGACATTAATACTCGTCATAGGCTACGGTGGACACTGTAGACAGGGGAAGTGATAACATCGTCAGTAACTAATCACAGACATTAATACTCGTCATAGGCTATGGCGGACACTGCAGACAGGGGAAGTGACAACATCGTCAGTAACTAATCACAGACATTAATACTCGTCATAGGCCACGGTGGACACTGTAGACAGGGGAAGTGAGAACATCGTCAGTAACTAATCACAGACATTAATACTAGTCATAGGCTATGGCGGACACTGCAGACAGGGAAAGTGATAACATCGTCAGTAACTAATCACAGATATTAATACTCGTCGTAGGCTATGGTGGACACTGTAGACAGGGGAAGTGACAACATCGTTCGTAGCTAATCACAGACCTTAATACTCGTCGTAGGCTACGGTGGACACTGTAGACAGGGGAAGTGATAACATCGTCAGTAACTAATCACAGACATTAATACTCGTCATAGGCTATGGTGGACACTGCAGACAGGGGAAGTGAGAACATCGTCCGTAACTAATCACAGACATTAACACAACACTCGCCATAGGCTATGGTGGACACTGTAGACAGGGGAAGTGAGAACATCGTCACTAACTAATCACAGACATTAATACTCGTCATAGGCTATGGTGGACACTGTAGACAGGGGAAGTGATAACATCGTCAGTAACTAATCACAGACATTAATACTAGTCATAGGCTATGGCGGACACTGTAGACAGGGGAAGTGACAACATCGTCAGTAACTAACCACAGACATTAATACTCGTCATAGGCTATGGCGGACACTATAGACAGGGGAAGTGAGAGCATCGTCAGTAACTAATCACAGATATTACAGACACCCCACCTGTATAACCAGTGAGCTGGTTCCACGTCACTCCACCTATATAACCAGTGAGCTGGTTCCACGTCACTCCACCTGTATAAACAGCTGGCTGGTTCCCCGTCACTCCACCTGTATAACTAGCTGGCTGGTTTCATGTCAACCCACCTCTATAACCAACTGGCTGGTTCCACGTCACGCTACCTGTATAACCAGCTGGCTGGTTCGCTGTCACCCTCACCTGTGCTGACGTTCTTCATGGTCTGTTCATGGTCTACGATCGTCTCTTGGGCCTGCCGAAGGGTGTCTTGACACCGTGACAGCTACGATAGAAACACACATATTACGCAACATAATACGTTGTTGGGGACATTACGAGCAATGTAATTTGATAGCCTTCAACTGGAATCATATTTGTGTAAAGTTAATATTGTTAAACTACGAAAGGCGCTTTGTCGATTCCGCTGTTCTGCACATAAGCTTTCTGTCGAGTTGGGACGTCGCGATGGCGCCCTACTAGCAGACAGGCTTTGTACATACTGCCTGGGAATCGGTGTTACCGTTATCGAGGATGAATTTCATGTTTTCTTGTGTTGTACCAAGTTCGCGGATATTCGTAAAATATATATTGATTCTATATTTTGGAACCCTCCAACATTTGATCTCTTTCGGACCCTAATGTGTCATAATGATGTAACGACCCTGAGGAATTTGGCAATGTGTACATATCTTATTGAAAATCGTCTCTGTTCCACCACGTAAATGTATGTTTCTCAAAATACTGCGCACCATGCAAACTGATTGTATAATTAAATGTTGTGTCATTTGGGCCTTAAGGCCTTCAAGACCAAATAAACCACAACCACAACCACATAATTAATTGGTTGTATATTCAGGACGCTTTAGCCATTTTTGGTCATATCGCGTCAATGGAAGAAGGGAGAGTGGAGCCATGCCCCCGGGGGTCACCCCTTACTCTTGGCGAAGAAGGACATGGGATCTTTATCCTGCGACCACACCGACATGGATCCACGTGCCGTTAGGCTCTCAGGTGGCCAGAGCATTCAAAGCGAGCGCTCTTGCCCACTGAGTTATCGGGGCGGACTTTACGGGTAATGTGAAGAAACGCATTACTCATATGTGTGTAATGGTAAAACAACCAGACACAGAAGAACAATCCAGAACAGGACATTCGCTGTTGCACAAAAAGTATTGAAACGATATGGCTGATAGTAATATTCATATTATGAAGGAGCCATAGAGGTATCGCTTTCTAAACGGGAAGCTAGGGACTTCCTAATGCATGTAGATCTACCCTCGTAGGGTGAGGATGACACATGAACGTGTCCACACAGCCATAGTTACCTCTTGTTTGAGATCCTGCTCCCTAACGACCGCATTTTGCCGCTCTTCCTCCGCCTGTACCAACTGGTCCTCCACCCCCCCAAGCTGCTCCTCCAGCTTCTCAACCTGCCACGTGACAATGATCGTCATGGTGAACGGGACATATCTTACGTCTTAACGATATTTCCAAAGGTAATAATTCTACACGTTGTGATATAAATGTAATGAAACCTTTTATACAAATGTACTTATCTTTGTATAACGAAGTGCTTGAATGAGTTCATATTAACGACGATTGCAGAGGAAATGTACGCGACAGACCTTGACATTGAGTTCGGTCACGCGCTTGTCATCCCCAGCTTCGGGCATGTCGGATCCTGCCAGACTGATCTCATCCAGTTCTTTCAAGTATGACATGGGCTCAGGCAACGCGGACACTTTGTCCAGCAACATCTGGCTCTGTCGCTTGAGTTTCTGGTTATCTTTGCTAATCTAAAAAAAAACAGATCACAGCAGTATTAAACAATGCACCTGCACAGCTATAAACACGGTCAATACTGTCGGCCTACACAGCTATAAACACGGTCAATACTGTCGGCCTACACAGCTATAAACACGGTCAATACTGTCAGCCTACACCGCATTAAACACGGTCAATACTCTCAGCCTAATCAGCAAATAACATGGTCAATACTGCTAGCCTACTCAGCTAATAACATGGTCAATACTGTCAGCCTACTCAGCTAATAACATGGTCAATGCTGTCAGCCTACTCAGCTAATAACATGGTCAATACTGTCGGCCTACACAACAATAAACACGTCAATATTGTCGGCCTACTCAGCAATAAACACGTCAATAATCAGATTCAAATTTGTTCTTCAATTACTTTTAACTTTACAATATTACTGACATTGAAAGCATATTTAGGGCGATAAAAAGCGAGACTGACCCTGGAAGCATATCGTTCGGCTTCGGAGCGACAGCCTTTCTCGATGTTGTAGAGCTCATTCAGCTGGTTGAATTCTTTGTAAGCAGGCTCCACAACTGCAAATAAGACCCATTGAATATGTATACATGTCCAGAAGGCTGATCTGTGGTTACAACAGCTCTTGGGACTCCATTCAGTCCTTTGGCTAAAGTCTACGCGATGCAATAGCCGTCGACTCAGAGTAATATGCGAGATATACGGTGCTCCGGTCGTACCTCGTGCAAAGAGCTTGGTGGATATGAGCAGGACACGCGGTATAAGGATGCAGGGTGGATGAGGAGTGAAGCGGAGACCCGAGGTAACCCTCAATCTCTATCACGAAGGACATGAAATCTGTAGCCTGCACGGACATAAAGACATTCGCACAGTGTGGTGGCTGTATATTCAAAACCACTTTTGGTCATATCGCGTCAATGGGCGAAGGAAGGGAGAGTGGAGCCATGTCCCCGGGGTAACACCCTACTCTTTGCAAAGAAGGACATGGGATCCTATGGCCACATCGGGGATCGGACCACCGATCCACGTGCCGTTAGGCTCTCAGGTGGCCAGAGCACTCAAGGCGAGCGCTCTAACCCACTGTACTGCCGGGCCGACCCCGGGCGGCGTGGGTTCCATCTCGCCACGGTTCACGTCCTGGCCTAGTAGGCTGGTAGGGAGCGCGGTCGGTTACTGGGGGGGAGGAGGGGCAAAGGGGTATTTCTGTTCTTCGGGAGCGGGCTTTTCGCCGTGAATTGGGAATAAGGAACATAATTCTTCGTGAACTCGGAATGAGATATTAGTCGATCGTCATGATCACCGATTTTCATAAATCGTGAACTGAGAATCGCACTACTAAATAACCGTGAACTAGGAAATCGCTAATTTATATCATGCATCCGCCCCTTCCATTGTATACGAGTTCTCCATGTAATTCATCGTGACCTGGGACACGGCTCCTCATATGTACCTTGATCCTGTTCATTGTCGCGATGTAACAGGGATGACGATTAACGAATCCTGCTGAAAACCTAGCGACCAGTCCACTTTGATGGGGAGGGGGGGGGGGGCGGGGGGAGCTAATATTTGCGAGCCTTGTGCGCGACGATAGAATGGGAAATAATCACACGCATCGCTACGACTAAAGTTAGAGATCCCTGGCGGCCTAACAGACATCGGAGTCGGCTTGACGCTGGCCACAAGCAGGTAAGATGTCCAGCTCAAACCAGCAGAACTCTACCCCTCTTTGACCACGGGGTGGGGGTGGGGGAGGCGGGGTGGGGTGGGGTGGCGTGAAACCAAATGTCCGCACACCGATTGTTATGGTGTCTTCAGACATAGCTGTCACAAACCGGCAGAGAGCCAATGTCGTTGGACAAACCCCTTCCTGTGTCCTGATAAACTCATCAATCTGGGACCTCTATACGCGACGACGCTACTTGATATTAGGACTGTTTATAGGTCTCATGCGGAAGTCCTTATACGTTAGACCCCAGGCATATATCGTTATACACCATGAAGAAGTCGTTAGACTATGCAAAACTCGCTACACACCATGAAGAAGTCGTTATACACCATGAAGTAGTCGTTATACACCATATATAAATTACTAAACTCCATGTGAAATTCGTTAT